>CM071790.1:17312247-17912247 GCA_036559045.1 Platycarya longipes | reverse complement strand
ATAAACTCCTCAAAATATTTCCCATATATATATATATATATAAACTCATTACCAAAATCTATAAAAATTGACCCATTACCAAAACTTAGAACCATTCTTGGGATGATCTACCAAATCAAACTACTCTTAGTAAACCCAATCAGGAAAGCTCATCTCACCAAAAAATAACAATAATTAATTCATACTTACCTCCAATCTCCTCTCAATCTGGAAATTTATCTTAACACAACTGGTTGAAATTTTTTCTTGCAAGATGCTGGGTTATTTTCATGTAATAGTGATAATATATTTCAATTAACTAGAAATTGAAAGCAAACAGAGCAATAGAAAATCTATCTAGTTCATTCCAAAAATTTCTTTGGCTTCAAATCCACCTAGTTCGAAATGTCCAAAAATAGAACAAATAATCATTTCTCCAATACACAAAACCAAGTAAAACAATGGCATTAAATGGGCAATCACACAATGGAAATAAGGGGAAAAAATCTACAAAAACCGAAGCAACAAAACTATTTAGGAATCGGTTTGCATCAAAAACTCAATCCGGCCACGAAAATATTTTATGGTTTGCTACAAAACGCTCCAATCTCTTCCCAAATAGCGAGATGGATTACGATTGGGTTGAGATAGATAGATGTTGGAATTTAGTGGTCTCAGTTTCGAGCTTTCCAGATCAATACAAAATAAATATTAGGAGATCAAAAGGGGTGATGTGTGAGAAAGAAGTTGATTTTAGCTCGCTAATATTTGAGAATCTTTCCACATTTTATAATTTGTCTCTCAAATATAAGTGTTACAATAAATGGGCTGGCAAATGTAATATATATATATATATATTTATTTATTTGTTTCGTATAATAATTTTATTTGTTTCTCTCAAATAATTTATTTATCTCAAATAATTTGTCTCGTATAGTGATTTTATTTATTTATATTTATTTGGATTTTTCATCTTTATTAATTTATTTTAAATATTTTTAGATTGGATAGAATTTTTGTTTGGATATAAAAAATTGTGGGATATGTCAGATTACTTTTAAAGTCTATATTGAGACCTTATTTATTTTTTTTGATAAGTATTGAGACCTTATTTATTTATGAATCCATTCCATAATTTATTTTTGAAAGATTTGTTACCAATTTCAAACCGATGTGGAGTACAACTCTAGCATCCCTTTCCCATCAAAATTTCTAAACCCACGGATATACAACTCCCATGCACGTCTCTCCTATTTTACCTAGAACTTCGTTTCCTTCCTATAAATAGCATGTTTATTCCCACGCACTCGCGAAAAACTACACTGCCGCAACCTCCCTCTACTTTCAGATCACCCCAAAAACCAAAGCCGCAAGCCATAGCTGTTGTGACTGATCAAAGGCCTCTGCCACAGCACCTAAACAAACAGAGAGAAAAGAAGCCAGCCATTGCACCATAGCCTCCCTCCACCATAAACAACCACCGAAGGGAAGCCCCACCGAGAACCACCCTGCGCCTCCACGCTGTAACTTCACTCCAAGCCGTAGGCCGAAAGAAACCGACGCCACTGCCAGCCCACACGAAACTACCCACACTCACGTCGCATCCCCACAAGATAAGCCACCCTTGCACGGTGGAAACCACTCTATAAGTCATAATCTGTTTTGCAACAATAAAGCAGAGGACCCTTTTCTTCCTACCGTGAGGCACCATCCAGCCATCCCACGGCGCCAGCCACACCCCGTCGCCCCCAGGTGCACAGAAAGTGCCGCTGGGAACCTCACTCCGCCCCCAAGCCGCCGCCTTCGTTCGGTAAGCCACGCCGATCCCTTCCATGCACTGCTTCTTCGTTTGTATCTCCATCCGTTCTCTCTCCCTCTCTCCCGCTCATCACTTTCTCTCTCTCTGAGTACAGTGCCGTCGCCGACTACCCACGACCGCCGCCTAGCATCTGTATCCTCCACACACAACCTTCTCTCTCGGTGAGTTTGAGTTTTCATCCCCATGTCGCACAGTTTTAAATTTTGATAACTCATCCGGTTCTTCACAAATATGATTTGCCTTTGAGTTTAAACTCGCACAGTTTTTTCACTATTCATTCAACAGTGTTTTTTTGCTACCGTTTTGTAACGTTTTTGGTTATTGGAAGAACCCATATTCGGAAAGATCTGGAAATATTAACACTTTTGGAATTAAGGAAGAGAAATAGAAGGATGAAAATCCTCAAGTTCGCTAGATAACCACTAAGTTGAGCTTTTCTGTTTCTAAGTCCGTGATGGTTAGTGAACACCCTCGAAGAGATTTATTTCGCATCTAATATTGTAGTTTTCATTGAAACGCTTCTATTTTATGAGTTTTATGAGTAAAAAAAATGAATTTTTCAGATTTCTTGATTTGTAAATTAGAGTATTGAAACTTTCTGTTTGTTTATTGCTTCGACCGTAAAGGAGTCCATTTTTTTTAGACGGTACGTAACATTGTCCATTTAATTTTACTCGTCCACAGAAAGGTTTAGAAAATTGTTTCTCTTAATATGAAATGTTTATGGACAATGAAAATATCTCACATGATATACTGACGTCTTCTATTTTCCTTGATAAGGAATATCCCCCATTATTTTTCTCTCATAAGAATGAAGCCAGAACCTGCCCACCACTCACATCCTCTCCGTGTAAGTTTGTCCCTCCATACTCCCGAAAGTGGTACATCAGAAGTTGAGAAGAGAGGATCTTTGACATCAATGGCAGCATCAGCAAAAACCCTCACTTTTGCTAACTGTAGTGTAAATGCAGACCGGACAGTTGTTTTACCCGGTCGTGGCAGACAGAGAAAACATTTGCCAACAATTAGATCTCGATCTCCGGAACAACAACAACCGTGGGTTCCAACTGATCTTGAAACTGATCCTATCAGAACATCTAAATTAATAAAGAAGATGCAGATCTGCATGAAGAAAGTTGAGAGCTCTTCATTCTACCGTACTCTACTGGATCAAATCCAAACTCCAGAATTCTTGCAGCGTTTACATAGGGTCTTAGGCTCCGAGTCAAAGATGCAAATGGTGATTTATGGTCTAGGCAGCATTGAATCATATGAAAGCCCTCCTCGATTGCAGCTTAGCCTTGCAGTCTTGATGAAGAGGAAGTTCAGTTGGATTGGAGATATTGAGGTTTTTGATCCTATTCTTTCTGCAACTGAATCTCAGGTATTGGAAGCACTAGGTTGCTCTGTTCTTTCAGTAAATGAGCGAGGACATCGACGTGCTGTAAGGCCAACACTATTTTTTATGCCACATTGTGAGGCAAAGTTGTATGAAAATTTATTGCGTGCAAATTGGGGACCAGAGTTGTTGAATCGTGTAGTCTTGTTTGGAAATAGCTTCAAGATGTATGGGCCGGATATCTCAATATATCGGTACTTGGTTAATTTTTGTCCGCGAATCTTGTCTATTCGCCCATATACAAAGGAATTCAGGATTAATACAGAAACAGTTTCTGATGATTATGATATTGCTTTCGGAGCTTCAAGTTGGCATTTTTTTGGCCCTGTTGTTGAGACACGGCTACAGTGTATTAAACTACGAGGGTTTTCTGAAGCAGTTCAGAGTCTCAGACCTCAAGTTGTCGACATGGTGAGCGTACCTAAGACAAAGAAAACATACTGTAAGAGCAAGGAGTACAGGAAACATACCTTCCATAAGGTTACACAGTACAAGAAGGGCAAGGATGGTCTTGCTGCTCAGGGTAAGCGCCTCTATGACTGCAAGCAATCTGGTTATGGAGGACAGACCAAGCCCGTCTTCCACAAAAAGGGCAAGGATAGTCTTGCTGCTCAGGGTAAGCGCCTTTATGACTGCAAGCAATCTGGTTATGGAGGACAGACCAAGCCTGTCTTCCACAAAAAGGCCAAGACTACCAAGAAGATTGTGCTGAGGTTGCAGTGCCGGGGTTGCGAGCATGTTTCTCAGCACCCAATTAAGAGGTGCAAGCATTTTGAGATTGGTGGAGACAAGAAGGGGAAGGGGACTTCTCTTTTCTAAATGCAATTTTTTTGGTCTTATTGTATGCTGTTTGCTTTTCTAACTTGTTGGAGCTTGAAAGATAAAATATTGGATTATTTGTTAAAATAAATAAAAAGCTGCAGTGTATTAAACTTTGATGGAAAATATCAAATTGGTTTCAGTAATTGGATGATGTTTGAAACATTTTTTTTTTCTTCCAATTTCTTTTGGAAGGAAGATTATTATTGTCATTTGCATTTAGAGTTGGTTGTATGTTTTGAGTTGCATTTAGACCTGGATGATGATGATGGTAATTTATATCGGAATAGCTTGTTCTATGTGTGGTGTGGCAAAGTGAGTTGGTTAATGGGTTTGTCTGTTTTGACCTCTTGTTGTTTATATTAGACTAATTCCAGTTTCGGACTTTTGAGAAAATAATCAAACTCGAATTTTTTTCTGCTGTTTTTTATAATTTCGTTTAAAAAGAGTACCAAAATTAGCTAATAGCCCCACACGGACCAAAGAAAAGTATGGTAGTTTCAACATGCCATATGGCACAGTGTGTGGCACAAATATATTACCATTCTTCAACACTTAAAACAATCTAGACAAAGAAGTAATGTCTTTGCAGGAGATGTAGCCCAGAATAAATTTGCTTTGATTTCCAGGACATTTACCGTTTACACAGAAATTTAATATAAAAAAAAAAAAAATGGATGCAGCATAAATTCGTATAGATGCAAGTTCGATTGGAGATTAACAAGCAAGTTTAAGAACTGAGTAAAGCTACAGGTATACAGGCATACGGCCTCAGCCCGCACGTACTTTTTACAAGCACCAATACAATCTATGCCTATATTTAAAAATTTGCTATCAGAAGTCCAGCGTTTACTCAAGCAGTTTGAAGTGTATAGGATTCAACATGTTCTGCGCATGGGAAATCAAAGTTGCTCACTACTTGACTCGTTATGCACGGAGGGTATCTGATGTGGAGATGTGGATGGATTCAATCCATAAGGAGTGTTCATATAAGAACCCATAAGAATAATAGGAAAGTAGGAATTTTGAATGTCTTCCTCGTTGAGAACTGGTTACTTGGGAATGTTTTTTGGTTTTCTTAAAGGAACTATTGGAAGAGGTCTGAAGGACAACCGTATGATTAGTGTGTTTTCTTATTGTTAGATATCCAAGAATATCTATGAAGATAGATAGCCTGAGCGATATAGGATGACAATTAATTATGTGAGGTATTTCAACTATCAATATACATGGGCTGTAGGTTTTGGAGGTTCTCTACTTGAGAAGGCTAATTCAAGAATGCTAAAGGGTTTGGAACTGAAATAGGGCAAGAAAAATACAAATCAGGAAGTGCTGTCTAGGGCTGGGATGGTTTTGGGGGTTACCTGAGGTGGGTCTAGGGTTTTGAGAAGCGGATTTAATGGATTGATTAGGGCTTGAGCAGTCTGGTGCAGTTCAAAATCTGAGGAAATATAGAAGAAGAGGAAGAAGGAATGGAATCCTTCGAGTCTGACCTGGACCTTCTAGGAGTCTGACACTTGGTTAGAGGATAACAAAGGCTCGACTCTCACCATTATATAATAGAACTCACGGACAATATCAATGACGTATGTTATTAATGAAATTGAAAGAGTTGCATTGATATGGTTAAAACTCTGTCACCTTATCCTAGTAGCACTTTGTTCTGATGGAAAAATACCAACGGCAAACTAGTAAATCGTAGAAACTTCTATTCCTTTATATTTTTCTTTTGGGGGTGGGGGCATACTGCAGTGATCATATGTTGAAGTTGTCTAGATACCAATTTTACATGCCTATGAATGTAAGATGTGTCTAAAACTTGACAACAGCTATATGGCATCAAGCAATTGGTTTCTGTTCTTATAATGTTACAATCTTTGTTGCAGTTCTAATGATGGATATTTAATCTATAATGTGCATCCACTGTTAATGTATTGCTTATGTTAGTGCCTTCTTAATTCCTTCTCAATGTTTAACAAGATAATCCGAGGTTTATTGCATGTCAGGGGACTGCTGTCATTTTTGTGAACGGAGTTTATTTTATTTTATTTTAATTTGTTCTTTAAATGTCAATTATTATTAGATGGTCAACAAGAAAGCTGTTTCTACAAGCACTATAAATTGGCTTTTATAGCCTAACAGCATATTGCTGTTTTCTATAATGTTGTTGCCAATGTTGTCATAATATAATGTTAAAAGCATGTTTTTAACTTTGCAGCAAACGTGAACATGTACCAACATTTGGCAATTGGGAAAGTGAAGAGAATGTTCCTTACACAGCCTATTTTGATAATCCATACTTACCTCCAATCTCCTCTCAATCTGGAAATTTATCTTAACACAACTGGTTGAAATTTTTTCTTGCAAGATGCTGAGTTATTTTCATGTAATAGTAATAATATATTTCAATTAACTAGAAATTGAAAGCAAATAGAGCAATATAGAAAATCTATCTAGTTCATTCCAAAAATTTCTTTGGCTTCAAATCCACCTAATTCGAAATGTCTAAAAATAGAACAAATAATCATTTCTCCAATACACACAACCAAGTAAAACAATGGCATTAAATGGGTAATCACACAATGAAAATAAGGAGAAAAAATCTAAAAAAACCGAAGCAACAAAACTATTTAGGACTCGGTTTGCATCAAAAACTCAATCCAGCCACGAAATTATTTTATGGTTTGCTACAAAACGCTCCAATCTCTTTCCAAATAGTGAAATGGAGTACCATTGGGTTGAGATAGATAGATGTTGGAATTTAGTAGTCTCAGTTTCGAGCTTTCCAGATCACTACAAAATAAATATTAGGAGATCAAAAGGGGTGATGTGTGAGAAGTTGATTTTAGCTCGCTAATATTTGAGAATCTTTCAACATTTTATAATTTGTCCCTAAATAAAAGTGTTAAAATAAATGGGCTGGCAAATGTAATATATATATATATATATTTATTTGTCTCGTATAATAATTTTATTTATTTGTCTCAAATAATTTATTTATCTCAAATAATTTGTCTCGTATAGTGATTTTATTTATTTATTTTTATTTCGAATTTTCATCTTTATTAAGTTATTTTAAATATTTTTAGATTGGATAGAATTTTTGTTTGGATATAAAAAATTGTGGGATATGTTAGATTACTTTTAAAGTCTATATTGAAACCTTATTTATTTATGAATCCATTCCATAATTTATTTTTGAAAGATTTGTTACCAATTTCAAACCGATGTGGAGTACAACTCTAGCATCCCTTTCCCATCAAAATTTCTAAACCCACGGATATACAACTCCCATGCACGTCTCTCCTATTTTACCTAGAACTTCGTTTCCTTCCTATAAATAGCATGTTTATTCCCACGCACTCGCGAAAAACTACACTGCCGCAACCTCCCTCTACTTTCAGATCACCCCAAAAACCAAAGCCGCAAGCCATAGCTGTTGTGACTGATCAAAGGCCTCTGCCACAGCACCTAAACAAACAGAGAGAAAAGAAGCCAGCCATTGCACCATAGCCTCCCTCCACCAAAAACAACCACCGAAGGGAAGCCCCACCGAGAATCACCCTGCGCCTCCACGCTGTAACTTCACTCCAAGCCGTAGGCCGAAAGAAACCGACGCCACTGCCAGCCCACACGAAACTACCCACACTCACGTCGCATCCCCACAAGATAAGCCACCCTTGCACGGTGGAAACCACTCTATAAGTCATACTCTGTTTTGCAACAATAAAGCAGAGGACCCTTTTCTTCCTACCGTGAGGCACCATCCAGCCATCCCACGGCGCCAGCCACACCCCGTCGCCCCCAGGTGCACAGAAAGTGCCGCTGGGAACCTCACTCCGCCCCCAAGCCGCCGCCTTCGTTCGGTAAGCCACGCCGATCCCTTCCATGCACTGCTTCTTCGTTTGTATCTCCATCCGTTCTCTCTCCCTCTCTCCCGCTCATCACTTTCTCTCTCTCTGAGTACAGTGCCGTCGCCGACTACCCACGACCGCCGCCTAGCATCTGTATCCTCCACACACAACCTTCTCTCTCGGTGAGTTTGAGTTTTCATCCCCATGTCGCACAGTTTTAAATTTTGATAACTCATCCGGTTCTTCACAAATATGATTTGCCTTTGAGTTTAAACTCGCACAGTTTTTTCACTATTCATTCAACAGTGTTTTTTTGCTACCGTTTTGTAACGTTTTTGGTTATTGGAAGAACCCATATTCGGAAAGATCTGGAAATATTAACACTTTTGGAATTAAGGAAGAGAAATAGAAGGATGAAAATCCTCAAGTTCGCTAGATAACCACTAAGTTGAGCTTTTCTGTTTCTAAGTCCGTGATGGTTAGTGAACACCCTCGAAGAGATTTATTTCGCATCTAATATTGTAGTTTTCATTGAAACGCTTCTATTTTATGAGTTTTATGAGTAAAAAAAATGAATTTTTCAGATTTCTTGATTTGTAAATTAGAGTATTGAAACTTTCTGTTTGTTTATTGCTTCGACCGTAAAGGAGTCCATTTTTTTTAGACGGTACGTAACATTGTCCATTTAATTTTACTCGTCCACAGAAAGGTTTAGAAAATTGTTTCTCTTAATATGAAATGTTTATGGACAATGAAAATATCTCACATGATATACTGACGTCTTCTATTTTCCTTGATAAGGAATATCCCCCATTATTTTTCTCTCATAAGAATGAAGCCAGAACCTGCCCACCACTCACATCCTCTCCGTGTAAGTTTGTCCCTCCATACTCCCGAAAGTGGTACATCAGAAGTTGAGAAGAGAGGATCTTTGACATCAATGGCAGCATCAGCAAAAACCCTCACTTTTGCTAATTGTAGTGTAAATGTAGACCGGACAGTTGTTTTACCCGGTCGTGGCAGACAGAGAAAACATTTGCCAACAATTAGATCTCGATCTCTGGAACAACAACAACCGTGGGTTCCAACTGATCTTGAAACTGATCCTATCAGAACATCTAAATTAATAAAGAAGATGCAGATCTGCATGAAGAAAGTTGAGAGCTCTTCATTCTACCGTACTCTACTGGATCAAATCCAAACTCCAGAATTCTTGCAGCGTTTACATAGGGTCTTAGGCTCCGAGTCAAAGATGCAAATGGTGATTTATGGTCTAGGCAGCATTGAATCATATGAAAGCCCTCCTCGATTGCAGCTTAGCCTTGCAGTCTTGATGAAGAGGAAGTTCAGTTGGATTGGAGATGTTGAGGTTTTTGATCCTATTCTTTCTGCAACTGAATCTCAGGTATTGGAAGCACTAGGTTGCTCTGTTATTTCAGTAAATGAGCGAGGACATCGACGTGCTGTAAGGCCAACACTATTTTTTATGCCATATTGTGAGGTAAAGTTGTATGACAATTTATTGCGTGCAAATTGGGGACCAGAGTTGTTGAATCGTGTAGTCTTGTTTGGAAATAGCTTCAAGATGTATGGCCCGGATATCTCAATATATCGGTACTTGGTTAATTTTTGTCCGCGAATCTTGTCTATTCGCCCATATACAAAGGAATTCAGGATTAATACAGAAACAGTTTCTGATGATTATGCTATTGCTTTCGGAGCTTCAAGTTGGCATTTTTTTGGCCCTGTTGTTGAGACACGGCTACAGTGTATTAAACTACGAGGGTTTTCTGAAGCAGTTCAGAGTCTCAGACCTCAAGTTATCGACATGGTGAGCGTACCTAAGACAAAGAAAACATACTGTAAGAGCAAGGAGTACAGGAAACATACCTTCCATAAGGTTACACAGTACAAGAAGGGCAAGGATGGTCTTGCTGCTCAGGGTAAGCGCCTCTATGACTGCAAGCAATCTGGTTATGGAGGACAGACCAAGCCCGTCTTCCAGAAAAAGGGCAAGGATAGTCTTGCTGCTCAGGGTAAGCGCCTCTATGACTGCAAGCAATCTGGTTATGGAGGACAGACCAAGCCCGTCTTCCACAAAAAGGCCAAGACTACCAAGAAGATTGTGCTGAGGTTGCAGTGCCGGGGTTGCAAGCATGTTTCTCAGCACCCAATTAAGAGGTGCAAGCATTTTGAGATTGGTGGAGACAAGAAGGGGAAGGGGACTTCTCTTTTCTAAATGCAATTTTTTTGGTCTTATTGTATGCTGTTTGCTTTTCTAACTTGTTGGAGCTTGAAAGATAAAATATTGGATTATTTGTTAAAATAAATAAAAAGCTGCAGTGTATTAAACTTTGATGGAAAATATCAAATTGGTTTCAGTAATTGGATGATGTTTGAAACATTTTTTTTTTCTTCCAAATTTCTTTTGGAAGGAAGATTATTATTGTCATTTGCATTTAGAGTTGGTTGTATGTTTTGAGTTGCATTTAGACCTGGATGATGATGATGGTAATTTATATCGGAATAGCTTGTTCTATGTGTGGTGTGGCAAAGTGAGTTGGTTAATGGGTTTGTCTGTTTTGACCTTTTGTTGTTTATATTAAACTAATTCCAGTTTCGGACTTTTGAGAAAATAATCAAACTCGAATTTGTTTTTGCTGTTTCTTATATTTTCGTTTAAAAAGAGTACGAAAATTAGCTAGTAGCCCCACACGGACCAAAGAAAAGTAGGGTAGTTTCAACATGCCATATGGCACAGTGTGTGGCACAAATATATTACCATTCTTCAACACTTAAAACAATCTAGACAAAGAAGTAATGTCTTTGCAGGAGATGTAGGCCAGAATAAATTTGCTTTGATTTCCAGGACATTTACTGTTTACACAGAAATTTAATATAAAAAAAAAAAATGGATGCAGCATAAGTTCGTATAGATGCAAGTTTAATTGGAGATTAACAAGCAAGTTTAAGAGCTGAGTAAAGCTACAGGTATACAGGCATACGGCCTCAGCCCGCACGTACTTTTTACAAGCACCAATACAATCTGTGTCTATATTTAAAAATTTGCTATCAGAAGTCCAGCGTTTACTCAAGCAGTTTGAAGTGTATAGGATTCAACATGTTCTGCGCATGGGAAATCAAAGTTGCTCACTACTTGACTCGTTATGCACGGAGGGTATCTGATGTGGAGATGTGGATGGATTCAATCCCTCTTTTCGTTCCCCGATTTCTTTGGCTTGACCAATCTCATTTATAATATGAGTTTCTTTATTAATGAAAGATTATCTTGTTATAAAAAATTATTTTTCTTATTATTTTTCTTTGAAGTATTTCTTCACATCTTTAATCATTAAAAAAAAATATAATTTTACTAATAATCAATTCGTCAATCATTATGTAAATAAAAAAATAAAAATAAAATAAAATAAATAGTAAATGAATAGCATGAACTATGAAGTTGTAAACTTATTATTATCATTTTTGAAGAGATACGCTATTGATCATTCCCACTCAATATAACTAGTCATCGTTCTCACACCATACAACAATATGTAATTTATCTTCTTCTTCTTTTTTGATAAGGTAATTTATCGTTTTTATCCTTTAATCTAAACACACAATTATATATATATATATATATATATATCAATATGTGTATGTTTAAATAAAAAGAAAAAAATGACAAATTACGTATTGGTGTATGGTGTAGATGATGATGAATAAATTTTTGTTTTTTAATTAGAATAATATATTAAAGAGTTTATTACCAAGCCAATGTATATGGTAAATTATCTACATCATTTAAATAATCAGATTTGATTTGTTAGACTTAAGTTTTAAATTTAATTTTTTAAAATAAATTATATCATGTAAATAGTAGGTGATGTAGAATAGGGATGTTGTCTGCACCCCTGAGTCCTAATAACAGGTTAGGAGTATTCATCCGGATTCCGAATTTAAAAATTTGAATTTTGAATTCAAAATTTTCTTAATAAATTTTCTAAAAAAATTCAAAATTATTAAAAAATAAATAAAATTTTAAAATTGGCCCGAATGGATAGACCTATAATGGACCACAATGTGCCCATGGGTCTATATAGAAATTCAAGACCCTGTTGTGGCCGTAGTTTTCTAAGCAGACCCACGGCCACGCTGTGGCCTATGGCTCAAGAGAGAGAACCTTAGTAGGTTGTGGTGGTGGATATAAGAAAAAAATTATGGTCACAAATGGTCGTGGGTCTCTTCGCAAATCTACAGTCACTCGTGGCCACAGGTCGTTGTGGCCCAAGGGTGTCTCACAGGGTGTCTGACAGTCACAAGCTTCAGGAAGAAGAAGAGGAGAGAAGATGAACAAGAGCAAGAGATGAGAAGACGGTGGAGGTGGTGAACAAAAGAAGAGATGGAATCAAAGCCTGGAGGTAGAACAAAACAGAAGAGAGAGAGAGAGAGAGAGAGAGAGAGAGAGAAGAGAGGATAGGAGAGATTCTTAAATGAGTTATATTCGAAGTTTTCTTTGTATATGGTACACGGTCAAATACCAAAACATTCCTTTTTTTTTTAACGACTTATCTATTGACAGAGCAGCGAGACTTCTAGTTGGTCAGAGAAATCTCATTCTGTAAACTTTCTATCTAGCGGATAAGTTTAAAAAAAAAAATAATAATAAAAAATAAATCTCGACTCAGGTCAAAAAGATAATAATCTTTGAGTTTGAATTGTGGTAAGGTGATGAAGACAATATTGTGTGAAAGAAATGAAATCAAAGGACAAATAGAAAGTCACCGCAATATATTGGAATAGAATAAAAGAATCTGTAGCTGGTCTTTTTCCAGGCAAATAAAATTGCAAAACTGAATATAGACAGTAACTTAGAGAGAGCAGCTAAAGGCAAAAAAGAACCAAGAAAACAAGGCATGTTTTAACACCACCATTATACGTTTATTTAATACAAAGTACCGCACACAGACCAAATGAACGAACTGCAGAGAACTGACTCAGCTCCGACAGACCATTCAAAGGTATTTACATGTCCCACAACGTTTGAGATTATCCATCCACAAATTCAAAGACATCATTTTCTGCCCCATGGAAAGCAGCAACTCTGAAATATTGAGCAATAGAATAGAAACCCAAATGATCAGTACCTTTAAAACTAAAAAGCACATAAAGACGAGCCATTTATTGAAAACGAGAATCAATGAATGATAACAAACCTTAGCATTGTCATCAGGGTCCTGCCTCCGCCGCGTGTTGTTGTATGGTGTTCCATTAGAACCCGGTGCCCTTCCCACCCCAATCTGCCTCTCTTCACGCACTTTGTTAAAAATGTGAGTAAAACCATCAGCCGATGCGGGGTTGTTCTCATCCCACTCACCAAATTTTGGAACAGCAGCACCTTTTTCAGGCTGCAAGATAGGAACCAAAACGGTTAAGGTTTAACAGAACACTGAATCAGAGTTATCTAAGAGTGAACTAACAAATGATTTCAATTTAAATAGTTTATCTAGGCTCTATCAAAATATAAATCACTACCTGATAGTTCGGGAAAAAATGGAAAAATATAATAGGTCGTTGCAATTTAAATAGCAAAACTATCAGGATTCACATGCCTCAAATAAAAAACAACTAATCACAGTCAGATCTTTCAAACACCCCGTGACCAAGCACAACACAAATCCATTCATGTGGAAGAGCTTCTGGAAGACAAAGGCACCTTTCAAGGCAGCCTTTTTGGTATGGATGGCTTTTTTGGGAAAGATCCTCACTTTAGACAACTTGAAAAAATATCGAATCATAGTCATGGATTAGTGTTGTATGTGCAAGAAGAGCGGAGAGCCTGTTGACCACCCTATTACTTCATTGTGAGATTGTCATAATTTTGTGGAATGAAGTCTTTGCTCGGTTGGGACTAGCTTGGGTGATGCCGAGAAGGGTAAGAGATGTTCTAGCTTCTTGGAGAGTAGGGCTGGGCTCTGACTCCGATTCCGAAATGGAGTCGGAGTTCGATTTTGATCTCTGATCAGAACTCCAAACTCCGATCGGAGTTCGTCGGAATTTGTTGTTCAAGAATCAAAAATAGAAACCCTAGTAATCTAAACCAACCAGAGAAATCAAAAATCCTAAAAATCAAAAACTCTAGAAATCAGAAACCCGCGTAGCAAAAGCTTACCATCATTGCGAATCAATGGCGGTAATGGAGAAGCAGAGAAGTGAAGAACTCCGTGCAGTAATGGTCTCGACTTTGAAGAAATTGAAATCCTAGGTGGCAGGTACTCCTCAGGGGTGATGGAAAAGGGAAAAATGAAGTTGGGCCATGGTTGCAAAGAGTCAAGACGCAGCAGGGTGGAAGAAAGGAGATAAATGGGAAGGGAGAAAGAGACGATGTGTGGAGACGAATCGAGTTCTGGGTTTGAATGAACGAGACCTTAGGGCTTAGGGTTTTGAAGGTCACAACTAAACGACGTCATTTAAGGCTACTTAAAAAAAAAAAAAACAACTCAAATGGACGGGCAAGGACTCGAACTCAAGTTCTCAGAACCAGAATGTTGCGTTTAAACCACTAGGCCGCTTGGGTTTATCATGTTTAAGTTACAATATATAACATATAAAGTATAAATATTTGGAGTTCAGAGTCGGAACTAATATGGACTCCATTTCCGATTCCGAACTCTGAGTTTAGAGTCGGAGTCATTCCGACTCCGAACTCCGACTTCCGATTCCGATCGGAATCGGAATCGGAGTGGAAGTCGGACGGAATTTGGAAATCGAAATTTTTGCACACCCCTATTGGAGAGGCATTCGGGACAACTCTCAAATTGCAACAATATGGAAGATGGTCCTAACATGTCTATGGTGGAGCATTTGGGGGGGAGGAATGCAAGATATTTTGAAGATCAAGAATGATGAATGGATGAGCTTAGAAACTTATTTTTCAACACTTTACTACATTGGTCGATTGTAATTGATTTTCATGGCATGACCTTCTATGAATTTTTTGCATCTCTAAACTAGCACGCTTAGGCGATGCTCTTGTATATGTCCCATATACTTGCGCTATTGTCTACACTTTTGATCAATATATATTTGTTTACCGATCAAAAAGTTTTTTTAAGAAAAAAAACATTTCCCTCTAGACTGAGAAGAAACAACACTACATAGTTTAAGAGGTAAATTGAGTTTACCCTAAACTTATTTCTTGAGAAAATAACTTCATGCAAAATTAAACTACTTCCAGAAATCTACTTGCCAATCCGTATCATTCCTTTCTTTCCTTTTCAGCTAGCATAAAATCACCAAATGTAAATTTTCTAGCTTATTAGACTTATGGCAGAAAAATGATGAGAGGAAGAAAATTTACCGTTTCATCGCCTCGAGTCTCTGGTTTTCGGAATCTTCCAGGAGTACCATGGCTATTATCATATCTACCAGGAGTACCATGGCTACTATCATATGACTTTCCTTCTGAAGTGTATGAATTGACCCCACCATCTCTCACTGGGACCTTTGCATGGCTGTGGAGTGGTGAACGCTCAACACCGTACTCAGATCCAGTGCTGGGCCTTGCAGGTCTTCTATGGGCTTCACGGCCTCCTTGAGCTCTGCTGCCTGAATTATCATGACGGGCTGGAGAATCGGTGAACTGCCTGACGTCACCTTCCTCCCTGCTGCTCCGCCGGTCATGTGTTGATCTTCCAGCTCCCTCTCTTACTGGTTCCTCGGTTTCAGCTCTGGCAGCAGGACCATAAGCTGAAGATGAATTATCAGAAACTAAATCAGGATTATCTTCAGGGTCATTTGGATTTATCATCTTGGTCCCACCTCGACCCTTGCGAGCTTTATCAAAATAGGCTGTGTAAGGAACATTCTCTTCACTTTCCCAATTGCCAAATTTTGGTACATGTGAACGTTGCTGCAAAGTTAAAAACATGCTTCTAACATTATATTATGACAACATTGGCAACAACATTATAGAAAACAGCAATATGCTGTTAGGCTATAAAAGTCAATTAATAGTGCTGGTAGAAACAGCTTTCTTGTTGACTACTTAATAATAATTAACATTAAAAGAACAAATAAAAAAAAACTTTGTTTACAAAAATGACAGCAGTCCCCTGACATGCAATAAACCTCGGATTATCTTGTTAAACATTGAGAAGGAATTGAGAAAGGCACTACCGTAAGCAGTACATTAACAGTGGATGCACATTATAGATTAAATATCCATCATTAGAACTGCAAAAAAGATTGTAACATTATAAGACTAGAAACCAATTGCATGATGCCATTTAGCTGTTGTCAAGTTTTGGACACGTCTTACATCCATAGGCATGTAAAATTGGTATCTAGACAACTTCAGCATATGATCACTTCAGTATGCCCCCACCCCCAAAGAAAAATATAGAGGAATAGAAGTTTCTATGATTTACTAGTTTGCTGTTGGTATTTTTTCATCAGAACAAAGTGCTAATAGGATAAGGTGACAGAGTTTTAACTATATCAATGCAACTTTTTCAATTTCATTAATAACATACGTCATTGATATTGTCCATGAGTTCTATTATATAATGGTGAGAGTCGAGCCTTCGTTATCCTCTAACCAAGTGCCAGACTCCTAGAAGGTCCAGGTCAGACTTGAAGGATTCCATTCCTTCTTCCTCTTCTTCTATATTTCCTCAGATTTTGAACTGCACCAGACTGCTCAAGCCCTGATCAATCCATCAAATCCACTTCTCAAAACCCTAGACCCACCTCAGGTAATCCCCAAAACCATCCCAGCCCTAGACAGCACTTCCTGATTTGTATTTTTTTTGCCCTATTTCAGTTCCAAACCCTTTAGCATTCTTGAATTAGCCTTCTCAAGTAGAGAACCTCTAAAACCTACAACCCTTGTATATTGATAGTTGAAATACCTCACATAATTAATTGTCATCCTATATTGCTCAGGCAATCTTCATAGATATTCTCTGATATCTAACAAAAAGAGAACACACTAATCATATGGTTGTCCTTCAGACCTCTTCCAATAGTTCCTTTTAGAAAACCAAAAAACATTCCCAAGTAACCAGTAGTCAACCAACAAAAAAATGAATTAATAAATAACCATTAAACTCATCAAGTTCACTGCTCAAGACTTTGTGAGACAGGGAACTAATCTGTGTTTCAACAGTTTTCTATAAGCTTTCTTGACCATCCAAAGAATGAGGTAAGGGATGGTGGCTCGATGAAGAGTGCCTTGATCTTTATCAGATGTAATATATACATTTTGGCCCAAAAAATAGTTAAAAATGCCTTGCTCAACAATTTTCAATGCTTAAGTTAACTGTGTAAATAAGAATGCAATAATGACTGGATGCTATGACTGCCCATAGAGTCAAACCTGGCAAAAAGATTTGCTAGGTGACATATATGACAAGTCTTACCAACTCAATGACTGTTAAGTTTCTTGTATAAAGTATATCAATTCAACTATATCTGTAAGCATCTCTAAGATGGACAAATACCCCAATGCAACATAAGGTTTTCACAGCATTCCCTAGTACCAAGCTCAAATTCCTTCAAATTTAATGTTATGGATACTCTTATTCTGCTGCCTAAACACTTTCCTCAATAAAGGTGAAGGGGGGACGTCCAGTGAGAAGGCGAGTGTTCATCTTTTGTTCATTCCTCTTATTCCTTTTGGTTGGGGGAATATAAGGGGTCTTAATGATCCTTGAAGCAAAGATAAGTTAATTTTGTTCATGATCACCACTTATCTCTTATTAATATCAAAAATAACATCGGGATGTGAATAAGGAGATGGTCATTTTAGAAAAGTGGCAAATAAGGAGTTGCTCTAACAAGTTGTTAACATGGACTGGAACGCAATTTGATTCCAAACCTCACCAAATGGTAGAGAATATGGGTATATGATGGAACCCTGGAGATATTTGACCTAACCCTCGTTAGTCAAGAGTGCCAAGTTGGGCACTGCAGGGTGAAAATACTGATAACACTTGGACTTACACAGCATTCACTAGTATCAAGCTCAAATTTGTTCAAAATTATTGTTAGGCATATGCTTTGTTGGCATGGAATTAAGACGGATCACTCCAATTGTGTTATTTCCCTGCACAACCAATATCTTATAGAGGCATCCTTGTCACCTTAACCCAAACAGTAACAAAGTGGAGATACCAGTAGATATGAATTAGCTAATGAATACCAAAGTATACCATAGGACTAACCATACAATGAAAAAAAGTCACTAAATAATCACGAGTTCTCCACTGAGTTCTAGAGCAAATAAATGTTGAGATATAACAAATGTCTGCTCCCAGCCTGTATGAAACACAGCATTACACTAAATGATGGAATAGAGTATTATTCTTGTTTAGAAGTTTTAAGTTAAAAGTATTTTCTGATTTATCTAGTATTTGTGGACAACATCATTTATAACCAAAAAATGGTACTTTAAATCATGAAAGGAAACAGGGACCAATTAAAAACAAATACGGTGAACTTAGTGGGTATATAGCGTAGAGTGAAACTTTGTCCTCCCCATGAAAAAATGGGTGTAAAGCAATTGACTAAGCTTGTCAGGCTTTACCCTAACCGTTAGAGATCCTAACCAAGATTTAAATATATAACACTTTATTTCTAGTAAAGTTCCTAATCCAACTCTTGATTCATAAACTAAGAAACAAATCAGCATTAGTACCACAAAGTCCAGTCCTGATGAAAAGGGTGTGGCAGCGCTTTTCCTCATTAACAAAGGACATGCTTCATTGTAGGGGGGAAACGTAGCAGTATCCATGCGAACAGTACTTCCCATGACCAACGGGTTAAGAAGTATGAAATATGTATACTATATGCATACACGCACCGTAAGTCGTTAGAATACAATCATTGTATAAAAACCTGACACTAAAATGTCCGACACTGTAAATTCATTTGGACACCCAAAATATGATGTCAACCACATCCGACTTAAAACCGATGACGATTCAACCTGAATTTCAATTTCCAAGAAGGAAACAGGAACAACCACAAATGTAAATAACAACTCATCCAAAGAGATCAAACTAGACCGCTTGACAGCATGGCTACTTTCTTAAACAAAAATACGCAGAGAAAGAAGCCTACATAAATCAACTAAGCAAGCGCATCAAGCAACAACTCAAGACACCCAAACTGCTGGTGTATTTGTTCCGTTTTTATTTTAACTCAAGACGCTCAAGAGTTTGAAAACTCTTTCTTTTGATAAAGGAGTGCAGAATTCAAACTTCCAACTTTCCAACATCAAATCTAGGCTGAAACAGTTTATTGTGAGACAAAGCACCGGTGTTTGGTTATCTGTTTAGTCCATATTTTCCAAACAAAGTACAAACAGAAAAGGTAAAAACCAAGCAAAACAAACCCAGAAAAAATTATACAAATCGCAGCATCTCTCATCAAAACATAACGAAATTATTCAAACCCAGAAAAAATTCTGCATATGCTATGTTGGGTTGTTAATTTGGCAAACGAGGAAACGATAAAAACAGCAAAAACTCGGTTCAACTAAGCCGACTTTAAAACATAATGCAAAAAAACCATACAATCAATTTGTTTTCTTTCCCTCAGTTTTCTCGGCAACCAAGCAGAAAAGCAATACATTCCCAACAAAAAGAGATATTGCATGAAAGAGAAAGCGAGTGAGAGAGAGAAACAGAGAGAGGAGGAAAAAATAGAGGTAAGCTTACAGCCATTGCTCTGCCCACGGAGCTTGGAATGGAAAAACAAGATTTTTCAAGAGATTCAACTGCTAAGATCAAACCCACCACAGTTATTCCGCCAACCAAGCTGACCCAGACCCAGACCCAGAGAGAAAAATAGAGAGCAAGCTAGCCAGAGAGAGACAGAGACAGAGAGTTTTAAAGAGGAGTTTAATTAACTATTGACCGGCGCCACCGGTCATCTTTGACCATTCTCATCCTCTGTGTACAAACTACGAAGCTCTTTCAAATGTCTTTCTGCGTCAGATTCTCACGGTCTCACCCCATTGCTGGCGTCAAAGAAATTTTAACTGCTTCCAGGCAGAGGAGTGAGAGGACATCAAAGTTGACCGTCCAATTAAACGTCTCTCTGGCGTGAAAAGCGTCAAAATTGAAAAAAAAAATTGTCAATGACCAGGTTTGCGCAAAATTTTCCACAAATTCTCCGTTTCCGTTTGAGGTAGTTGAGCTTTCGATTCGGAGGGCATGGAAAGAAGCGAATATGCAGACTTAACGCCGTTACTGTTAATGGCGGCTGAATTAGGCATCCATTGAAGGACCATTGTAAAGCTGTGTTTGTCCTCTTCCATTTAAATGGGTCCTGCTCTGTTTTGTTTGCTTCTTCTGCAACCATTTCCGCCACTGCCACCCACCTTCCATTATGATAAATTCTTTTTCTCACAATTTCTTACTTCCATTAACAAATAAATTAGTTTAAGAGAAATGTCAATTACCACTATTTTAAATTTAAATCAATTTTCTTCACCTCTACCTCATATAAACATTAGGAAAATATTTACTGAATTTTTTTTTTATTTACTTCTATGCCGACATTGGAAGTGCTGTTTGAAATGACATTGATACAACGTTTGAATCTTCTGATAAATATTTAATATAGAAATATTAAAGTCACGTACAATAATTTTTTATTGGGAATCTTGTCTGTAATTTTTATTTAATTTATTTAATTTAATAATTAAATATATATTTTACAATGTTGTTATAATTTTTTTAAAACTTTTATAAAATTTAAAAATGTTAAAAAAATTAACAAAAAAAAAAAAAATTAACGAACGAGATTCCTATTCGAAAATTTTCATCTGTAATTGTAGAAATACTTTATTTAATAGTATAATTTTTCTTTTCACATTGGACCACCTAACTTCTAATAAAAATCAAATTAATATATATAAATAAATCAAATCCTTGAAATGCTGACCAAATTCAAATCCTCTGGGATCAGAAAAGTGTTCAAATCCTTATATTTCTTTGTTTGAAAAAAAAAAAAAAAGAAGAAGAAGAAAGGAAAGCCTGAAAGGTGTTTGAAAGTTTGAAAGATGCACAACTATTAATTTTAATTTAATTATCAGGCTTTTTTTTTTAATTAGATTTAATAATAATCCGGCTTCAATAATGTGAATTAGGTACTTAGAACATTCCATCCATCGTATAGTGCGCACAGTGCTGCTATGTACTAAGATTTAATAATATTGGATGATTATTGATATAATCGAGGTTGTTAATGGTTGAAATTAATGCCGTAAAACTGTTTAACTTACATATTGAATCTATTGATAGATGCTAATTTTTTTCTTTTTTCTTTTCACAACGACCTATCACAATTGTGGCAATTAATAATGATACCAAAATTTCCAAGATTGCAACATTAGGGTTATAATATTAGCTTAACGGCATGACCTTGTCAAGTACATTTTATTTGTTTATTTTCAAGTCGATCAAATCTACGTGCCATGCACCACTTGTTAATCTTGACTTTTCAATAAAGAATTTTTTTAAAAAATTCTCCAATCCGATAACCTTACGAGTGTGAATGCAAAACTTGCCCTAAAATCACTGCACTACATGGTAGAGTTTATTAAATTAAAAGAGAGTTTTAGCATTGAACTAACATCATTAAACAAACAATATTATTAATTTCATGTATATTTATTAAAGAATAAGATGGTATGCCAATAAATACTGCGGGCTAAGACTTTAAGTGCTCTATAAGCAATGAGCATGAGAATGGAATTAAACTACATACTGGTTGGGCATCCAAAATGGGTATACAATAATGTTAATTTTAGTATTTTAGATCTCAATTTGTTTTGCAAGTTGCAATTTGGTTTTCAACTTGTTCAATTTTCGAGATAACCCAAAAAACAAGACCAATTTGGAATTCTAGAGCTTCACAAGCATGTGAATTAGTTTCAAATGTACAAATTTGGCATCTAAAATAAAAAAAAGTAGATGATTAAGAAAAGGATTTGGTGCTTCACTTTTGGATTAGGGTTATCTATTTATTTTATTTTTATCGATATACGTTTTACAATTAGAAGAGATATAATCATATTGGGATTAAGTGAACTTCAATATTTTTAAGAAGAAAAATGTTAAAGATTCCTATTTTGGAATTTTTATTTTGTTCTTGATTTTACTTTTTTTTTTGATTTTTTATTTAAAAATATTTATATAAAAATTATGTAAAATAATAAAAAAAAATTGAGAATAAAATAGAGATTCCAAAATAAAAATCTTTAATATTGCTCTTTAAAAAAAAATAAATTATGGACCACATTGTCATACAACTTTCGTCCCATTACGAGGAAGCAAAGATAATAGTGGCATGGAGTCTAGTCAACTTATTTCATGGGGTCAAACTTGATTATAAAGGGTGATAGAGGAGACCCAGACTTTATTAAAAAAATAATTTTATTGAAATTATTATTAATTTATTATTATTATTATTATGCAATAAAATAAAACTTGGTCCTTTTTGCTAGAGTTAGTTGCAAATAAATTCAGAGGTGACCAAGATAATTCAAATTTGCACTAAATAGTCCGCTAAACACAACTACATTATAGTTGCTAGATAATGGCTCTAGCATGTAAAGTTGGATATTTTTTCCTCAGACGTGAACTCATCGATAATGGTGCATACTTTTACTTATTTTCGGATCGACCCTTCTATTAAGCCTAAGGCTCCTTAATAAAAGAAGATCCCTAAAAAAAGTCAAAAGTATAATTTTTTTAAAAAAATATATAGTTAAAAATATTAATTAACTCAATAAAAAAACATTAAAAATATCAAATAAATACTACATATGATATTATTAATTAAAAATATTAGTTAAAAATATAATATAAAATCTTAAATAGTAATTTATTTAATAAATGATAGGATTTATTTTTAAATAAAAATAAAAATAAAAGTAATTTAATTTAATTTTACTTAAAAAATAAGTCTCAATCAGAATTTACACCTCCCTATCTTTTGAGTCGGCCCTACCTACCCTAAATGCTCAACTACATTATAGTTGCTAGCAAGAAGATGCTATGTGGTTGTTTTAGGTTAAGGGCCGGATTGTGCTTGTCACAAATAGTTCGCATGCAACCTTCAGGCTATGTTTGGTAAGTAACTACTCTACTTCCATTTACAAATTATTTACTATTTTTAATTATTTATGAATCATTTGAAATTATATCAGCATCTAAATGTAACTAACCTCAGATGTAGGGAAAGCCTCTTTAAGAATTGACTCGAGTGGTAAATAGAGTTTTCATTTTAATGATATGCTTTCTTTAAGTCTAAGATTTGAAATTTTGGAAATAATAATTTATAGAGATTATCTATTTAGAAGCATTGACTTTTAAATTATCTGATTTACACTTAAGATGAACTTTTTATCAAAGGCTTGTATATACTCAAAATTAGTCGAGACTTTATCCTACCACTAAAAAGATTTGGGAGAATTTCAAACCCATTTTAACCAATTTCCACAAATAGAGTAATATTAGAAAAAATATATATAGTTATAAGTACTTCAATTACAAATCTTCTATATTCATCTTTATCCACAAAAACTTCTACCTACAAATGATTTGTTTGTCTCCACTGCAATAACATCAAACTCTAATCATATTCAATTTTGATTTTGTTTGAATTGTGGAAGCTGAACACTATAGATCATATAGAGCTTCACTTTGATCATTTTTTTTGTTTGCAAAACACTTAACAGAATTCCTTAATTGGCACAAAGTAAGAATGACAACTCTAATGATTTGGCCCTCTGAGAAATCAAAAAATAACTCCTTATAGAAGTCTAATATTCATAGCCCTAACTTTTAATAGCAAAATCATAACATTGTTGCAATATTGCAATGAGAGAAGCTTCCCATTGGATGGGTGCCAAATTTTCTTTTACACCCACGAATAAGACATTGCCACGTATAAATTGCACTAAAGGAAACAATAAATCACATACAGATAATCACAATAATTTATTTTATCCATGAGTTTTCCTCTCTCTCTCTCTCTCTCTCTCTCTCTCTCTCTCTCTCTCTCCCTCACCTTACCCATCTTCTCTTTTTTTCTGTTGGAAAAATTTTGGGGATAGAAAAGAGAATCTAAGTAATTTGTAGATTTTAAGATGTATAAAGAATACTATCTTTAAGATGATATTTGTCCCACCTGCTTAAAGTTTGCTAACAGGTTTCTAACACATCGTTTACAGGATACAACAAAACCTATCAACTTTACAAATAGTAATTTTGTAGAATTCTTTGAATTCTATTGAGAAAGACAGAAACAATAGTATAAAAGAATATTTTCATGCCTTAACAGGTCTGTCACAACATTATTTATAGAAAAATGCTAAATGTCCCGGTGCAATGGATCTCGATGGATCCCGTTTTTAGTTTTTTTTTTTCATTTTTTTTATATGATTTTTTTTTATATGCTTTAACATCTTAAAATATTTTTTAAAAATATAAAAAAATCACAACATTATTTAAAACCATTTACCTAAAATCATATAAAAAAAACTATAAAAAAAAATTGAAAATGGGATCCATCGAGATCCATTGCACCGGGATGACTAGCACTCTCCTTATTTATAAGGTTTGAAAAAGTATTTGTGAAAAATCACGTTATTGTCAATTTAACCATTTCTTCGTTCGAGCGAGGTAGGATCAAGCAAGATCACTGTGTGATATTAGCTCCAACGACACGTCGAGTGAAGGTCGAGCGAGATCACTCTGTGATATTCACTCGAGCAAGATTCGAGCGAGAAACGGTTATAACACAGATCACTTTGGTTGAGATGCTTCTCTTCTCCAGACATCATACAAGTTCAAACCAGCAGTTTCACGCTTGAGTGAGGTGTTGAGTGAAGATCGAGCGAGATCACTACCTGGACTTTTGCTCGGGCAACATTTTGAGCTAGAGTCAAGCGAGGTCTCTACCTTGACTTCTCTCAAGCGACATGTCGAGCGACAATTGAACGAGATTACTGTTTGCACATGATTCTCAACTTTTTCACAAGCTTTCTTCCTTTAACATTTTAAATATATATTACAACCTATTCCAACAATCTCCCACTAGATTGTGATATATATTTAAAATTTTGTTTCAGTATTGACATTATAATGCATAAAAAAATATATCTTTTGATTTAAACCTTCTCTTAGTGTAATTAGATTAAAGTTTTGAAAAATAATTGGTAATCTAGGTTTAAACCAAGACTTTTTAGTTCAAAACTGAAACTAACACACATATGAAAACATCATTTTCACAATAGAGTTTCATGATTGTTAGCACTATTATATACTTGTGCTACACCCTAGTTTAATGAACATTTACAATAAATAAACCAAAATCTCTTATTAGAAGCGGCACCACTTCCATGTTTATATAAGCGAAGTTCCTCTTATGTCCCTGTTACCAAGACACTTCTAATTTTGAACTTTGTTAAGAGTAAGATTCATCCTCTTTAATCGTAACAGTCAGTAATTGTCCATCTCGAATGAGATTTTATTATTGTAGCGCTTAACTAATCACAAATCAAAAACTTGTTATTACCTATTAAACTCTTCTAGATAAAATCTGAAAAGTTGGGTTACCATTACCAGTGATTCTTTTGAAAGTATTTCAATCTCATTCCAATAGATGTAATCCTTACCAATTCTCGCTATAAACCTTTGATAAAAGGGTTTGCCAAGTTACAACTTGATCTCATATAGACAATTGTTATGATTCAATCAACTTGACCTCATATAGACAATTTTTATGATTCAATTAACTATTAATTGTCTAACATAATCATGTCTTAGACTTATGTGCCTAGACTTTCCATTATACACTTTATTGTATGCTCTAAATATGGTAGCTTCACTATCGCAATGTAGGGAAATAGCTGGTATAAGTTGTGGCCACAATTTTATATCCAATAACATATTCCTGTCATTTTGCTTTTTTCCTGCTGCTGCTAACGTTATGAACTCTGATTCCATTGTGGAATGAGAGATATATGTCTATTTTTTTGATACATAAGGGATAGCACCCCTACCAAGTGTAAATATCCAACCTGTCATAGATTTATTGTCACTTAAAGTAGTGATCCAACTAACATCTAAGTATCATTCTAGTACCACTGGAAACTTTGAATAGAAGAGTCCTAAGTAGATAGTTTTTTTTTTTTAAATATTCAAGAATTCTACCATTTGCTTTCTACTGGTCTATACTAGGATAACTAGTGTATTTGGAAAGTTTGCACGTTGCAAATAATATCAGGTCTAATACAATGCATAACATACATCATACTACCAATTACAAGGAAGACTATAACAAGAGATGAAAGAAAATAAGGACAAAAAATATTTTATTTTCTAACTCTTTGACTCTTTCTTTACTCTACTGGCAAATCTATAGATATTCTCTTATTTTTATTAAGAGAGATATTCAAATCAGAGTTAGAGTCTTGTATTTGACTTGATTCTGAAATATATTCAGAATCATGATTAAATTTATTTTCAATAAATTCAACATCTCTTAATTCCATTATGACATTAGAACTCAAGTCTAATAATCTATATGCCTTGAAATTTTCAACATAATCAACAAATACACTTTTCATTTCTCTTGGTCCTAATTTAGTCTTTTTTGGATCTGGAACACTGTAAAATATTAGACACTCCCACACTTTAAAATAATCTAGACTTGGTTTTCTTCCATTCTAAAATTTATAAGGTGACACTTGCAGTTTTCTATATGATATTCTATTATGTACATGATATGCAATAAGCAATGCCTCTCCCCACAAATTGAAATATAATTTTGCACTAAAAATCATGACATTAAACATGTCTACAAGTGTCCTATTTTTTCGTTATGCCAAACCATTTTGTTATGGTGTGTAAGGTGTGGTTGTTTGGTGTATAATTCCACGTTCTTCGTAGAAATTAGAAAATTCATGTGAGAAATGTTCTCCACCTCTATCGGTTCTAAGAACTTTAATACTCTTTTCTTTTAATTTTCTACTTCTGATTAAAAGTGAATGAACGTGCTATAAGTATCATCTTTACTCTTCAACAAATACATAACAATGTATCTAGAAAAATCATCTATAAATGTAATAAAATATCTCATATCTCCTCTAGTCAAAATGTCATTTAATTCACAAATATCAGAATATACAAGTACTAAAATTTGTGAATTTTTATTAGCAATAGGAAATAATTTCTTAGTCATTTTTACTTGAATACATATTTCAATTTTTGAATCAACAATATCCTCATAAGAAATTAAACCATGCTTAGACATGTGTTTCATATATTTAAAATTTAAATGTGTTAAACGACCATGCCATAAAGAAAATGACTCAACCATATAAGAAGAATGCATAATATCTTTATTAATAACACTAAGTTTAAACATACCATTACAAGGATACTCTTTACCAATAAACACTTTATTCTTAGATAAGATCAACTTATCAGACTCAAGGATAACTTTAATGCCTTTTTAACATAACAAATTTGCAGATAACAGATTCTTCTTAATTTCTAGAACATGAAAAACATTAGTTAAAACTAATTTCTTATTAGAAGTAAGTTGCATCTCTACATCTCCCCTTCTATGGACTTGGACAACATTGTGGTTTTCTATAAGAATTTGCTGACCATGAGTAGCCATGACATAGTTCTTGAATTGTGTTTTATCATTGCATACATGCATAGTAACACTAGAGTCAAACCACCAATCAGAGGAATTTGCAGTAGAAGCGAGATGCACTTCAGTTATCATGCAAATTTGCATTTCTAACACAATTGCAATTATTTCATCAACTGCATTTGCAATGTTTGAATTGCTGCCATCTTCTTTCTTGTTATCTTTTTAAGAATTTGCACTCACAAATGTAATGACACTTTTTTTTACAGTTAAAATATTGCTTATTTGTCTTGTCTTTGTTGGTTGAGGAACTCTTATTGAAAGTGTTTCCCTTTTTTGGTTTAATAAAATTTCGTTTTCTGTCATCTTCCTTTTGAACATTATTAACATTCACTTTATAATCAAAATGGCTATCATCACGAATTTTATTCTCATCTTCAATTCGTAGATGTTTTTTAATTTGTTCTAAAGTGAGTTCTTCTGCCATATGCAGAAGCTTCTTCCTGTAGTTATTCCAATTTGATGTGAGTTTTGCAATAATTATTCCCACTTGGAAAGACTCAGGAATGTTGATAGATAGATCACGAAGTTTGTTAACTAAGACTTGCAATTTATATACTTGGTCTAATACAAACAGATTTTCAACCATTTTGAATTTAAACTACTTCAAAATTATGAATTATCAGTACCTAATTTTTGTGTCTTGTATTTTGTTTCAAGGGCATTCCAGATTTCAATAGGAAATTTCATAACAATAAACAAATCATATAAACAATCATATAAAGTATTAAGCATATGACTTCTATAAATAAGTTCATCATCTTCTCGCTTCTTCCTCGTTGCCTTAACAATTTTAGAATTTTCAGGAGTTGGCCCATGTATTGGCTCCAGACTTGGATCCAAAACATAGAAAATCTTCAGTGCAGTGAGAATAAACTTCATCTTGTCTTGCCAGCGTGTGAAATTGGTTCCATCAAACCTGTCCAATTTCAAAAAGTCTAGATTCATGACTTTGAAAGCAGTTGCATCAGACCCTCATTCCATTGCAGATATCGTCTTAAACTTGTTGAAAGAATTTTGGAGATGGGAAAGAGAATCTAAATAATTTATAGCCTTTGAGGTATATAAAGAATACTGTCTTTAGGATAATATTTGCCTCCACTCATTTAGAGTTTGCTAACAGGTTTCTAGCAAATCGTCTTTAGGATACAACAAAACCTACAACTCTGCAAATAGCAATTTTGTAGAGATCCTTAAGTTTCTATTGAGAAAGATAGAAACAAAAGAATGAAAAAATATTTTCGTGCCTGAACAGATATGTTACAACATTATTTATAAGACTTGAAAAGTATCTGTGAAAAATCACGTTATTGTCGATTTAACCATTTTCTCGCTTGAGCGAGGATCGAGCAAGATCACGGTGTAATCTTAGCTCGAGCGACATATCGAGCGAGATCACTGTGTGATCTTCGCTCGAGCGACACATCAAGAGAGATTCGAACGAGAAATGGTTACAACACAGATCACTTTGGTTGAGACGCGTCTCTTCTCCAGATATCGTACAAGTTCAAACCAACAGCTTCATGCTCGAGCGAAGGTCGAGCGAGATCACTGCCTGGACTTTCGCTCGAGTGAGAGTCGAGCGAGATCTCTGCCTTGACTTTGCCCGAGCGATAGTCGAGCGAGATTATTGTCTGCACACGATTCTCAACCTTTTCACAAGTTTTCTTCCTTCAATATTTTAAATATATATTACAACTTATTCCAACACTCTCCTCCCCACCCATCGTCTTGCTCAGATTTCTATGAAGAGCTCATAAAATTCATTATTTTCAAAGAATCCTCACCTGAACCCACAATTATGTCTTCACCTCGTGCATAGACTAGTTCTCATTTCTTCATTTTTTTCTCTCATTCTTTCGGCTGATCTTGGCATTTGCCATTGCAATACCCTTTCCATCTTCGTTTTAAGTAATGTTTTGCATTTTCATCTTATAGAGAGACTTTTTTAGAATTCAAAAACCAATTCGAAGCTAAAGAGGGAAAAAGGAAAAGAACCCACTTATGCCATTCCTAGTTTTAAGTATTTTCAAGGAAAGTTTTCACATTAGTTTGTGGTTGATTAAGGTTCTTTAAATAGTAGGAAATTCTAAATTAGAAATTTCATCGAAGCTATGGTGTACGAAACTCCAAATTAGGGGAGGTCATTTTAGTGTGACTTTAGTACTGCTTGCCGACGAAGGGTGTAGAGAGAAAGAGAGGAAAGAGATGGAAAAATAAAATAAAATCATGTAAATGTAGGGTGTATATTTTTGGTGGTAAACATCTTATGTGTTGGATTTCTATTGATTGGTGTCAAAATCAACTTTACAATCATCCGGTTTGAAGCTTTTTCCAATTGCAATACTAAAGCTAAGGGTGCTTCCCATACCTCTCGACAGCCATCTCTCATCCCTTGGTCCCATCCCCCATGGATGGGTCTCATCTAGATTTTGAGGGCGGATTAGCCCCCTAGCCATTCAGGACCCATACTAGGCTCATCGGTCCATTGAGCCCTGAACTTATTTTTGGGCCATTTTTTCACAGTATTGATTGGATGTTACATCCAAAGATTCAAAGATTTTGCATGTATCTCCTAAAAAAGGTTAAAATTCTTCAAAAACTCGAATATTTCCTAATCATAATCATTTGGTTGCCTTGATCTCCCTTCATCCTTCTCAAAGTGGCAGACATATTACATATCCTCTTTACCCATATAGCATCAAAGGTCTTTCTATGCTGCTCGACTGTTTTCAAGAACAAGAAGGTTGACTTCCATTTTATAAGAATATTAAGACACAATTCTTCTTACATTCAATGCTCATAACACAAATAAAGATCTTAAATATCTCAATCCTACCCAAAAAAGATCTTATAAATCTCATTGGATTATCTTGCAACCGACTCATGAAAATCTTTCAAACTATCGGTCACAATAAGATGGAGGATATGCGCATGATATTGAATATACAAAAACTCACAACCCAATATTGACATAAAGTCTCCTCTTACCTTATTTTTTAATTCATCACTCAAACCATTGTTAGACGAGATATTGTCAATTGCTATTGTCACCACCTATTCTTTTATTGTGAGCTCCAACATCTTTCCAATGGTATTCCCTTTGTGAATGATGATAATATAAAAGTTAAGAATCTTGTTGTGTAACTTCTAATCACCATCTACAAAATAAGCAGTCAAATACATATAGTTCAAGTTTTGGACTGTAATTCTATGTATCAGTGGTGAGGCAATTTTTTTTACCATTCAATAAGTTTTTTAACAAATTTTCATGTATCACATATAATTAAAGAACATTCCTTCCTCACCGTGTGCCAAAAATAAACATTAAACCTAGGTTCAAGTGATTAGCCAAGACTTGAAACTTTTCACCCTCCACAAACTGAAATGATAACTCATCTAATACGATCAAATGAGCTAAATGAGTCCTACACCTATTCGGATCATACTTCACAAAGCCGTACTTCTCCTCACTATCCCATCCGTCATCTTCTTAAGTCCAATGTCCAGTCTAGACTTGACTCTTTTCAAATAAAGAATGTCTTATCGAACTCTTTTTGCACTATTCTTCGAAATTATTTTTCAACTTGATTGTTGAATATCACTTATAGTGACATCTATGAACATCATGATAATTATACTTTGTTTATGGGTAATTATGTACGTCACCCTCTAACTTGGTAAAGTATTTGCAAATAATGGAATTAGTTTTTCTCTTTGGAGAACCCATGGATGTAGGGGTAAGTGTAGGGGAGCTAATCTAGCTAGTATTCAGATTTGATGCACTAATAAATTCACTATCCATGGGTGCAACAAACAATCAAACACTTAACACGATGCAAGACTCATACAAAAATTAAAATCATACAAATCACACAACTTGTTTTGGGTTTGACTTTTGAAACTCCAAATTGTTTTTGGGGTTTCACTTTTAAAACCCCAAAATATTTCTAAGATGTTTTATGAAAAAAAGGAAATATATGCATTTTAGATGATGAACTAATAAAAAGAATTTGCGTAGATTGTGAAAATCAAACTAAACAGAAATTAAGGAGGACATAAAATATAAAGAATAATGTTTACTATAGATGAATGGGAGAAAGAGAGATTTTACATAATCTGTTGGGTTTTATTTTTTGACACAAATTTACATATTTTTTTGAACTTTGCTACTCATAAACTTCACATAGTACACATCACATTTATTTTTTATTTTTTATTTTTGTTTTATTCTTTATAAGCTAATTGAATTCTTTTACCCAATATTTATACACCACATATTTGAGAAGAGAAAAATAAAAAAATTCAAAACTTATGTGTGGTGTGAGGATAATGAATAATAAGTTTTACATGCATTTTAAACTATCCATTGATACTGCTATAGTTCTTATTTGGTTATATTGGTGAGATAATAAATATGTGAATAATAATAAAATAACTTGTGAATAGTAGTGAAATAATTTAAATTAAAGTTTTTATGGAATTTTGAAAAATGAGAGAGGAAAAGTTAAATTAAAAATACAAAGTTAAAAGAGGGTTAGGATATTATTTTTTAAATAAAATTTTTGTTTTGTGATTTGAAAAATTTAAATTATTTTTTTATATTTTATTTAAATATTTGAAAAAATTATAATGATTAAAAAATTTCGTAATGATTAAAGAAAAATTTTAAATTTAAAGAAAAACTAAAAAACTCTTGTATTTAAAGGATATTTAGATATTAAGATCATATGTAATGAAATAATTTTAAATAATGGTGAACTCAATATCAGAACAGAGCATTCTTAATGAGTTTTGTAAGACCTATTTTTATGTAAAATTTGTAAAAAAGTAGCTCAAAACTACCTCTAACGAATTATGTATTTTTATATCTATTTTATATTTTGTTACAGTGTTCAATAACTGTGATATGCTAAAAAATGGAATGCATTCATTGGCTATTGTACCTTATCTCATATTGGTGCTGTCTCCTATTTATTTATTTTTTTATATACTGATTTTTATAATATATTATTTATCCACTTATTTATTTATTTTTATATTATTTAAATTTTATATTATTTAATAATTTATTGGAGAAAAAGTATATAAAAAAAGAATTATTATAGAAGACAAAGTACATAAAAAAATAAATCAAATATATTTACATTTTAATGTAAATATGTTTTATAATTTAAATATATAACTACAATAAATATATCTTTTGAGATTGATTATTTATCTATAAATATCGTGAATTTCAATATCAAACCACATATAAATTGTGGAATCACGTATCATATTTATTTCTTTTTCATTACAGTCAAATATTTATAAGATGAAATTATAGATTTTTTTTAGAAAATTATTATAATTTTTGGAATACAAATCTCTTTCTACTGTATCAAATTATATAATTAAAACTAATTATATAAATATCAATTTTAATTAAAATGATATTATATAATAAAAGTAGAACTTTCCATCTTCCAATAACTTGGCTCTATGCAAAAGATAAATTTCTTACCATTAGCGGCTGAATGCAGAGATCTGTACAGTCCTTAAAGTCCTCAATTGCTTGGGGATGACACCAGGTTGATCCTTTGTGTGGTAAGATTCCTTTAAATTCTGTGAAAAGTGTAAACCCATTTAAGAAAATTAAGGCTTTGCATTAGTGGTTCCTGTTTTTCTTGAGCGCAGATGTAATTCGTGTGTTGTTCTTGTTGCAATAGGAAGTTTCTTCTTTGTTCTTTCTATTAGTGGATGGGTCTAGGGATGTATGGATTCGTTTATTTGAAGCATAAAGTTAGTTTCTTTGAGTGGTTTTCTATAAATTGGCATTGAGGAAAACTAAAGGGTTTTTCATAGCAGCAACAAGGTCCGTATTGCTCTGTTTTAATCAGAGAAATGATTCAGTTACTGTTCTTGGTCTTGTTCGCTGAGGCTGTTCTGGCATTCCTTCTTTTGATCAAGATTGGGCCATTGAGAGAGCTTGTGATGAAGACTTTGGATCAACTGAAGATGGGAAGAGGTCCTGCTACGATGAAAACCATAGCTGGTACTATGTCTGTAATTCTCCTGTCTAGCCTTATGAGCATTGTTAAGATCCAGAACAAGGGTGCAAAGCTTGGTACCATGTCACCCATGGATCAGGTTCTATGGAGGACCCATTTGCTCGAGGCTTCTCTCATGAGTATGTTTCTTTCTCTTTTTCTTTTTGGGATTTTCGTTTTCTTGTTTGCTATTTCACCATTAAGAATTTATATTTTGCAGTTTGCACAGTGCCACGGTTTGAAATTGAAACAACTGAGGTTCCCGACTTCCACCCAGACCCCTTATTAAATGAGGCATTTAATTTTTAATTTTTATTCTGAGGCTGTGCTTCTTGATTGTTATTGAATTGATTATGTAGGGTAAGTGTATAAAGTGTCTAAACTACTTTTAGAAAAATGGTTGAAATTAGATGAGAACCATGTGAGCCGAGACAATGAGAAATTGACATAAAAGCTTATCGTAGTATGTGGCCTAGATGGAGTACACTGCCAAATCATATGCGTGTAGCTGACTAGAGATACTCGAGGCCCTTTGAACTGGAAGAGGTTGTGTTTTTGCAGAAAGCTGAAATAATCATGATCCTCAACCTTCTGGTTTTGGACATCTCACCTCTATGCAGTTCTACACTGATAGAAAAGAATAATAATAAAACAATACTTCCTAGTGAAATGCTGAAATTTATTGAAGTAGTGTGTGCTGTGTTAATTACTGGTTCTTGTTCACTGCTTAGCATCCAGACGTCATTTCTTCGAGGCAGAGAATTTTTTTTTTTCCCCAGAGTCTTAAGTGTGTGGGAAAGTAATCTACCGATTATATATTTTAACCATCCTTAAAATGCATCGATAATACATGTGCACATACAACTAAGCATATAAATATCTGTGCATATTACATGCTCTCTATGTATACAAACATATGTACATACATTTGTGCGTGTGTATGTGTGCTTGGCCTTGGATGGAATATAATTAGATTGTTTTTGCTCAAGGAAATTGCGGGGTAGGGGAGGGGGAGGAGAAGGAAGTTGCTGCCAGATATACATTTTTGTGTAGATGTGAGTGTCTACTAACGATCATTTAATTTTTGGTGAAAGAAGCTTTGCTAGAAACAGAGTATGCCAAAGAAAAAAGAACCAGAAAGAAAGAAAAGAAAAGAAAAGAATGATCACAGAAAACTCTGGTTAACCAAGCTAGCATATACTTATATGATGAAACAACGTAAGGAATTGACATCGTACATTGTTCAAGATTGGGTGGTGGATTCCTTACCTCTTTTTAAGCTGGAAAGAGTGTACTTTTGATCAAAGTAACCCCCCACCTTTATATAGATACATCCTTTTCCAACCAGCCAACCTTCTCTCCATTTTTTCAGTCACCCGATCCCAAATAGATTTAGACTTGAATGAGGCACCCAATGGTTATCTCATTGGCAAAAAGGATACCTTGCACCCCAAGAGGTTGGACCAAAGTCTCCACCTCAGGACATCTCCCACTGGGACCATTTCCGAATTGGCTAGGTTAACACTCAATCCAGAAGCAGCTTCAAAGTAATGAAGAAGTGCTCACCGCTCAAATGTGATCTTGGTTGGCCCCGCAAGTTATGTGTCACATGCAAATAAAAGGTGGATGGGATCCCAAAAAACCTTAGATTGCTTTTTATGGCGATTCCAAACAATCTCAATTGTAATCTTTACTGCTTTTTTAGAGTATAAGTTCGTATGTAGGTTGGTTTTTCTTGGATAATCACAATGGTGTTGTAATACCATAGATTGCGTAACTTATAAAAAAAAATACCATAGATTGAGTATAGGAGGTGAAAATCCTTAAGTCATTTTGGAGTATATGCTCTGATGCGACTTGGATTTCCTTGGGTCATTACAACCTTGGTGTAACACCAATCTGGAGTGTGACATAAATGGAAAAGCTTGAACTAAAACCTTATATTTATTATTTTTTTGTTTTTACTTTATTTCATGAAAGTAAGCATGCTATAAGCTTTTTAAATAAAACTATTAGGTTTTTTATATGTACCATTTATAGAAAATATTACATCTAAATTCTTGTGTATGGAATGTTCTTGCTTTGTGATACAGCTATTGTATTGTTTTGTTTGTTTTTGTTTTTTTTGTGTGTATGTTTTTGTGCATATATTTTATGGTTCATGGCGTAGATTTAACCATTTAGACATCAAACTGCACAGAGATAATTCAACTATCATTAAATGCTGCTTTCTCTCATTTTTTTTAATATCTATTAACTAATAAATGTATGTTTCCACGTGTAATTTTTTTATTATTATCTGTACGTGTAAAAAATATATGATACATATAAACTGGAGGATTTGAAAGGCATTATGGCATTAAGAAACGTGTAAAAAAATGTGTATGTTTCACTATTTGGCAGTCTGCTATCCCAATTACATGATATATTTCTACCTACTCTCTTGTTCACCCAAGTTTTATTCTCCTCTCATTGCCAATTATTATTTTGTTATAAGTTTTCTCATTGCAAATCATCTAAAGACAAATTACTGCTTCTGCCATTGTAATGAACTTGGTTCATTTATTTCTTGATATAAGGCTGGGATCTCCTGTCCATAAGCTCTCAAACCTAGGTAAATGTGGATTCAATATGGTCTCTAATTGCTGAGAGACTATACCAGCTACACTTGTTGGCACCTTCCTACATTTCCACTTAATGTTTTCATCTCCAAACACTTTCAATTGACTAGCCCACATAGGTCTTTTTCTTTGCAGTACTACTTGTAGAAGAATAGCAACCATCCCAAACCCATTATTGTTTTGAGGGTGGATGTCACAATGGGATCTTGCATGATGTGATCTTCGCTGATGTTTTTCTTTCATTCATATCTAACCATTTCAAAGGAATTATAACCATGATAATTACAGCCTACTGTACCAACCTGGATGAATCATGAGCTTGCAAAATGTGTTGTTGATTAGTTTATTGCAGGACTTTGATTGCACATTGTTTTGAAACACATTTTAGTCATGGTGCCTGACCTGCAGACTGTTAGACTAGTTGATTGAAAGGGCACATAGCATTGATCATATTTGGCTAAAGTATCGACTCTATACTAAATGCTAATCTATTGTTCTCTTAATATCTTAGGAAGATGGCAGCAAATTTTACTTTAGAGTATTCTTGGTTAGTTGCAAGTGCTTTCCTTGAACTAATGACCTCATCCACTAAATGTTCCTTTGAAGAAAATTAATCTATCTGACATCCATCTGATACATTAAGCTGCTCAGTAGTCAGTCTGAAAGGTCAATAAGTATTCAAAAGATTCGATTATCAGCAAATTCTATTTACAATGTTTTCCTTTTCATTTCCCTGCAATAGTTTGATTCTAATATTAATCTGCATACCGTTAAAATGAAAGCATTTGATCTGCACGTTTGTATTTTGGAGGAATTTTTTGAATACCGTACCGGTGGGCGTGCCGGTCAAGGTACTGAAATGAAATATTTCAATACCAATACCGTTTTCTATACCGTTTCAGAATAGTCTATACATAAATAAATTATATATATAAATACATATATAAATTATATTTCAAAATAATAATCATTATATGAATAAATTATATATATAAATATATATGTAATTAGTCTAGTCTGAGTTGAGGTAAAAAAATAGCAAAAATGAAGAAAAAAAGGGTGAAAGGCCAAAATCCGATAAGGCCAAAAAAAGGGCCAATATTTTGACCGAAGTCTTATGCATTGGCCGGTATGGCCGAAAAATTGGCCAGTATGAAACTCCCATTGTTCTTTACCAGATAGTCGGCCGGTACGGCATATTTCAGTCGTACCGGCCTGTACGGTATGAAATTTAAAACTATGTTTTGAAGTGTAAAAATATAATATTGTAGTGAGATCAAGTGATTGTGAAGATGGTGCCCAAAGTTTACATTTTTAATGAGATAAAAAAAGGGGTAGCGAATAAGTAGGATCTGGGGATGGATTTTTCAATATTAAAGCTAGACATGGAGGGCTAACTACCAATGCTTATGCAGGGACTCAAATAAGGTGGCGGCATATATGAGGAGGATATGCTTATTTTAGATTACGCATTAGGTTACATTCATTTTATCTTTTAAAATAATTTCTTCTGTAGAAATTGTGGTTTGAAGCCATGGCTCTTAGTTTTGACTGATCTTCTCCAATTCGAGCTTCTCTGGTATTTCATACTCGCCAATTAGAGTGTGACACATCATTTTTCAGAGCACACTACTCTTAGTTGACAAAGTACAATGAGCATTTGAGTTGATTCTACGTTTTCCTTTACCAACTATTAATCAATGCTTCTATGATGGTGCTGTGGTGCATTGTTATAGCTGACAGAACCATATCTGAACCAGCTGTTTAGTTTTATAGCTGCTTTAATTCCTTTCAGGTCTGCCCAACCTGTGTGTCTGAAAGCCTTCAATTAAATTTGCAGGTTTTACCCTATTTCTTGGATTCATGATTGACCGTATGCACCATTATCTCCAAAAGCTTATCAGGTTGAGGAGTAGTGTGGGAGCTTCAAAAGAGGAAGTCGAACGGCTTCAAAAAGAAAATATTCAGTTCAAAGAAAAAGAAGAGAAAGCTTCCAACGAGATAAAGCTGCTGCAAGGAGAAACTGCAACCCTATCAGAGAATTTGAAAAAGCTGAAGCTAGAAACTGAGGAAAAGGACAAGAGGGTTGAAACTGCTGAAAGCCATGTTGCATCCCTTCAAAAACAAGTTGCAGATCTACTTCTTGAATATGACCGTCTATTGGAAGACAACCAAAATCTTCAGACTCAAGCTCTAGGATATAGGAGTTAACTTTGAAAGGCATCGAGGATGGGAGTTTATTCTGGTCACCGGTAATGTTAATGAAACATCTCCTTATTGCAAGGAAAGGGTGTTTGTTTGGCCCTTCCAAGAGTGAAAGTGGAGATAGAATAGTTCCCCCCCCCTTTTTTTTGGGTACAACTGGTTTAAAATTTTGTAATATTGTAAAATTTTGTACTTGTCAGAAAAGGTTTTAAAAATTTAGTTCGCATAACTGATATTGTTTGTCTTTCTTCATCTTCATCTTCATCTTCATCTTCATCTTCATCGTCTTCGTCCTCATTTTCTTTTGCTGAGTGTTGTGTTGTTTTAGCCGATACTACTATGCTTTCTTTTCAATTTTCAGAAACACATGCAGTAATTAAGTTAAGATTGGGAATGAAAACTCTGATCTCTAGTCGGCTGCCTCCACAGAGATGGGGTGCCCTTTGTCCTTGGATTTGTCTCTAAGAAGAAACATATTTGTAAGTTGGTTTGGAGGATACATCCTTCAAATTACTGATATGATATAATTCTATTTGTAAGATAGTTTAATTTTGAACCTATATCGTAAATCAAACCTTATTATCTCAGTGGTACAGAGATCATCTACACTGATTTGCAAGTAGAACAACTATTTTCCCAAACACTGTTTTTTGTTGAGACGTAGGATTGGGGAAGTGGGTGATATGGGAGAATAAGTATGATGAATGTGTATGGAGTATCAAGTGCAAGGTTGATTCCTTGTTAAGTGGAATTATAATTCCATGTCATTATGTATATAACTGAAGAGTTAGATTAACTAATCATATTTGAGATAAATGGTCCAATTACATTCAATAAGGAAATGAATTATGTAAAAACCTAACTTTAACTATGTACTTTTATGAAACATCCTCTTTGTATTCCATTGAGCCACCTCAACCCTCATTTTATTTTATTGGCTTATTCCAACTAAAAATACATTTCATTATATTGTGTTTATTACGAAAGGTTTCCTATCCATTCATGTCTTAAGCTTGTACCACCTGTTTTGTTTTTCAAGATGTTAATGGTTAGATCATGATTATGAGTGTATTTTACTAGACTTTAATAATTTAGAGTTCAAATGTAAAAGGCGGTGATAATTTAGGAATGCTAAACGAAAGTTTCCCTCAGATTAATTTAAGCCAACTTCAAGGAACTCTAATAAAGTTGGTCCAAGTAATATGACTTAATTATCGAACTGTTTTAACTTTTTTAAAGACGAGGACATAGCTTTTACACAACCTGCCTACGTGGCTCTGTCATATATTCTCGATTTGTGAAATCTGATGCATAAAAAAGAAAATATTAGCAAATGATAGAGCCAGTCGAATTGTGTAATAACTGTATCAGACAAAGTTTTGTTCTATCATTTTTGCAAGTCAAGATAGAATGTCCTCTAATCCAATGTCTAGATTATCCCAACTGTAGAGGATTTGATAGCTGGTTAAAGATAGCAAATTCCTAATTGTGCTTCAAAAAGAGTTGCCCTCAAAAAGAGTAAGCTTTGCCACAATGAGAGAGGAAGAATATAGCAATGTGGTCAGGAGAAGCTCGTGAGACACACGTAGAGCTTGTACTCCAAAGAATTAATAAGAGTATGCTATGATCTTTAAAAGCAAAGTCCAAACAGATAGCATATATTAGACTTCAAATGCTATGTGTGTCCCTCATTGTATTTATGTGTATGTTAAAGAATACATACATCAGAGGTTACAACAGTATTCGATGCATGTGTGATTGAATGAAGCACATTCAGAAATTTCGCTACTGATAATAGCTATAATAATAACAATTGGGGTCTCGGTTGGAGGTTTATGATGCAGTTTCATATGGATGAGCTCATGTGAAAATTAAAAATGGTAAAAAGCACTGGGATTTTAATGAAACATAAAGAAATAACTCTTAAGCAGGCAAAGTCACACCTGAGTTGCATCAAGTCCCATATTGAACAAGAAGATTTACAATGAGGCTGACTCTCTGTTTTTGGCCACTCAAACCATCAAGTTCATACTGTTATATGCAAAATTGCAAAGCGCAACAATGTTGATGAATCAGATTACAAGTTGAAAGTGTTGATAAAACTGCAAAAACCTCGAGGCTACCATGTGTTACACTCATAATATACAATGAAAAATCTTCCCAATCAATCTCACTGCCCTAGCAGCTTTTTGTGCAGATGCACTTATGTCATCATGTGAATTCGGTCTGGGATATCTAAAGCCATCTTTTAAAAACCAAGATGTAAAGTCTCTTGACCACCTGGCCAACTGAAAAGTATCCAAGAAAAAGAAGAACCAAGAATCCAAAATATGATAATGGCAGCTGAACAAATCCCATGACCTGCCCTATTGGTGTGAATGGAATTGCTATTCCGATGGCAGAAATCACCACTGTAGAACAAATGACAGGCCATGAAGCAACATCCTGAATGAAGGGAATTTTCTCTGTCCGGATCAAGTGGAAAATTAGAGTCTGCATGAGAAGCCCTTCCACAAACCAAGCAGAACGAAAGAAGTTCATGTTTTGTACAGTGTTACCCTTATAATAGAACCAAATGAAGATGAGGGTGCTTACATCACAAAGAGTACACACGGGTCCATTCCATAATATGAACATGGGTAAACCTTTCTTGGACCATCTCTGTGGTATTTTCACAGAATCGTCTTCCATTTTGTCCCATGGTATGGCAATTTGGCCTACACTATACAAGAAGTTTTGTGTAAGAAGCTCCCTTGGAGTCAATGGCTCATACTGGAGGACCAGGGTTGATATTAGGAGTGAAACAACACTCCCTAGATTGGCAATAACTGACATTTTTATGTACTTCATGGTATTCCCGAAAGTGAGTCGGCCTTGCTCAACTCCAGCAACAAGAACGTTGAGATCTTTCTCTAGTAAGATGATGTCAGCAAAGTCTTTTGCAACTGATACCCCAGAGTCAACTGATATACCCACGTCGGCAGCATCCAACGCAAGGGAGTCATTTACGCCATCACCCAAAAAACCAACAACATGGTTACCAACTGTCTGCAATGACTTTACTACTCTGAATTTCAGGGTTGGGGTGAGCCTAGCTAGTACTGCAGCTCTTTTGACAGTCTCATGGAAGGAATCCTCGTCCAGTAGCTCTAGCTCGGGTCCAGTAATTACATGGGTTGTTTTGATTCCTACTTCCTTGCAAACCTTTATTGCCAGGGAGAGTGAATCACCGGTCAATACTTTTGCTTTCACCCCCTTCTCAGCCAACCGCCACAAAGCTTGCTTTGCAGAGTCCTTGGGTGGGTCATAAAATGTTATGAGGCCAAGGAAACACCATGTCTGATTCAAAAGTCTCATTATCAACCAAGTTTCTATCACCATTTTTCTGCAACATAAGAAATAAAACAGTAATATGAGTAACTGCTTTAAGGTCATCTATTATTCTGCAGTGCTTGTAGTTCTCACTATCCTAAAGTTGACATAATGGTATCAAAAGTGGAATCAATATGAGTCCCAGGAACCCTTAACACATTAAGTTCTAAAAGAGCAAGTATGATAACCCTCAGGGAGGTGGGGATTCTGGGGAACGTTGTTATGAGGATTTGTGGTACAGACACGTGCATATATGTTTCTAACTATGTCCAAGTGCTTATAGAATTATGTACTTGAAGTTCCGTCCAAACAATGAAGATTTCTTAGATTTTTTTATCTCTGCCAAATATAAGGCTAAAATTTGCATAGTTTGCTGCATAACCAGGTACTTTTAGCTATTGAACTTTAATGCTCCTAATTTATGTGGGTTCCTACTTCAAATGTGACTTGGAACTTTAGATAATTCAAACTCGGCAGTTAAATACTATGAGAACCAAACTTCTGTTACAGTGGTGGTTTTAGTTAAAACAGAGTTCGAAGACTTTCTAAGGAGGACCTCAAGTACGGATATAATAGTGTCTCTAGGCTCGTTTAATGTGCCACTATTATTTGTCATGTGAAATAAGAAATCATAGACCAACTAGTGGAGTTTGAATTTGATCACATATATAAAGAAAATGGAAGTTGTAAAGTTCACAAATACTGCTGGATTGGACTGAAACATTTTAAAAGGCAGGAGAGATTAAAAGAGACCCAGACACACCGGTTTCAGCCTCTTTATTGCTACTCCTATAATCCTTAGTCCCTCATTGCTTATTTCCTCTGCCATACCAAGAATCCTCTGATACTCTTCAGGAGAGAAATGTGTAAGTTCACCCTTATCAATATGCTCAATGAAAGAACAAACTTTCATTACTTCTTCTAGTGCTCCTTTTGTTACCATGAATCTCTCGCATAATTGGAGATTTCCATATTCTGCATGTGAGTCTGTTTCCAATATGACAGAAACTCTTCTTCGTATGAAATCAAAAGGTATCTCATCTATCTTCCTCCACTTGGATGGCTGGAGCCTGTGTCCATTTGTATATACATATGCCAAAATTGCATCATCCAGAGGATACTTCTGGTCAGTCTTGAAGTAGGAGTTAAGGAAGGCAAATTGTAGAACCTTCTCTTTGGATGAACCCCCGCTGTCGAGATGGTTAACCATGATTGCACGGTTCATGGTGAGTGTTCCTGTCTTATCAATGCACAAGATATCCCTGGGAAAAAAAAACAAATGAATGAAAAATATTACTTAATTGTTGTAGTTTCAAAAGGTAAATTTTATCGCATTAAGAACCAGGTTAAGAATCAAAGGTATCTCTTTCTGCCTAGATGAATTATGTTGTACTGGAAAAGTTTGTCGTCCTCCATCCAATTGTTTGGATAGACCTATTAATACGATAAAATGATTTAGTTGCACTTTTACTCTATGAGGATGTGAACTTGGATTATATGGAAAAAAAAGTTTCGGAAATCAACATTGGAGTCTAGACAATCTCTATGACCCAGTTATAAAAAAGAACCAAAAAGTAAAAACAAATTGAAAAAGAAGTCAAAAGGATTTAGTTATCCACTCTTTTCTATGATTTCAAGCAATCATGCCAGGTGCAATGCTAAATTTCAAAAATATCTGGTCACATTGGTACCACTCAGTGAATAAAGCGTAATGATGATTTTTCAAGGAAGACACCACCCTGCTCTTGTTAAAAAAAAACTGTAGATATGTGTTTACGTAATTGTTCACCCAGTAAATTATCAAGTAAATCTATATACTGTATTATTATCAAAGAAAAGCCTTGCTCTCATGAAGTCACTTCATCCACTATCTCCACTATAAAGTCACATCATTCCTCCAATTGTATTATTGTTCAAGGAAAAATAAATAACATATCCAATTATTTTAAACTTACTAAATGAACGCTAACTCATCTAGTGAAATCAATGTTTTATTTCACATTGTATGCATTATTAATTAAATCTTATATTATTCCCTACATTGTGCAGATATACCGCAAGTATAAACTTACATTGATCCCATGTACCGGATGGCTGTTACACTTTTGACTATGCATCTCTCTCTGGCCATGGAAAGTGCTCCTTTAGCAAGACTTATGTTAACAATGAGGGGTAGCATTTGAGGAGTGAGCGCACTTGCAACTGAGATTCCAAAAAGAACACTCTCACTCAAATTATAGGATGTCAAGTAGTCAATTAGGACTATGATGGTGACTACTACCAGCATAACAGCAATTAGCACATAAGATATGCGCCGGACACCCCTCTCAAAGTCGTCTGGTGGTTTCTTCTTCCCTATGGCTGAAAACATGGTACTCATGTATGTCTTGGATCCAGTAGAAACTACTAGGCCAGTTCCACTACCTGATACCACATTTGTTCCCTGAAAGATATAATAATAACCCATATAACTTTCATGATTTCAAATAAAATAAAAAATGGACAACTTATTATGAGAGGGCCCTGATGAAAAAGAAAACATATCCCTGATGAGAAGACTGACTTGTAAGGAACATGTAAGGAAAATTTTAGGAATAAATATTAACTGATCCTAACCCACCTCATTCCACCTAAGCCAAGGTGCAGTAGCCAATTTTTTAAATTTCATTCCTGTTTGTCATTTGGGTCCCCCAAATCTATGCTTTTGATTAGTTGTTTATAAGTTTGGGTCCTTTGATTCATAAAAAAATCTGCTCTATTAAAGAAAATTACCCTACTAGTTCCTTTATCAGGTACATCTGGTAACGATGACCTTCTGAATTGAAGAATAATAAACAAATGAACCCCCTAATTCTGTCACCAGTTGATACTGTGAATGAGAGTAATTCATATAAGAATTTAAAACAATGCTAATCAGCATCAAAAGATCACATCTTCAGTTATTTCACCCTAGATTTAGGAACTAACAGTCTATAATTCATGTTTTGAGGATAAAGAAAAATATGTTTATACGATGGTGAATGGTGTTTCATATCCAATCCGACCTGTGGTGACGGTATTTCATAGCTTTTAATATTATAGTGTTAAGAAAGGAAGAACAAAAAATGCAGATAAACAGTTGTATCAAAGACTCAGATAACATGAGATGAAAAGTCAAAACATATAGATTATAAATGAAAAGATATTTTAAAATTTTAAATGAAAAAACCTATCATAATCATCCTGATCAAGACTTTTTTAATTTTGGTGCTGTAAATACTGGCTCGAAAACGGCAATGGAGCCTAAAATCTACCAAGTACAATCAGAAGCGTTTGACCGTTGTACATGTAGTATGGGTCCATAAAAAGTAGGGGAGAAATCCCCGTATTTGAGGATTCTTGAAAATATTCTTTGTGCATTATGCCACACATTGTTTTCAATCACACTTTTAACCTAAGCATATCACATATGATCTATCCACTTAAAAATTTAAAACCTCCGTGAATACTGAAGAAATAAAGAAACTCCCTTTTTTCTTATTGCAAAATTCCAGGAAATACTGCTATTCGATAACATGCAATCCTTTCCTGGTTAGAATATTTTCTCCTGTATTTGTGATAATTCCCAATAAAATCCAGATGCAAAGAAAACTCTTCCCAACTGAAATCCCAGTTTGGAAATTTGAGAGTAATAACCCCTCCAATTTGTCTATAGAATTGAAGCTATAACTACCACCAAAAATAGAAAAAACAAAAAGACAATTGTACACACCATGAAACAAATATTCTTTAAATCTAGTAAGGGAGTGCCCTGATCTTCTCTGACGTCAGCTGTTTTCTCTGTTGCCATGGACTCCCCTGTTAGCGAGGACTGGCTGTTCAAGAAACATTATGTGATGAAATGAACTGTAATGAACGAACTAAAAAATTCTAAGCCACATAAGAGGATAAATGTTTAGGGGTAGCATACCTTACAACAAGGTGTTTTGAAGATAGCAGCCTCACATCTCCAGGGAAAAGGTCCCCAGGTTCAAAAATGACAATGTCACCAGGAACAACATCTCTCTGATCAACTTGAACAATTAATTCAGTCTGAACTACTCTTCCTGCACATCTTTGAACTTTGACTGGGCATCTTACTAATTCTGAAAGTTTCATGGCTGCTTTTGAACTGCTGAATTCCTGAAAGACACATGGAGAATTAGTAAAGATCATGTTTGTGAAAAAGAAATGCATGGCACCAATTTAACCAAACTAATTAAGCAAAGAGATACCTGGTAGAATCGAAGGGAGACACTAATAAAAACCAATACAAGCATGATGCATCCATTAGGAACATCAGTGGTTATGTATGAGAGCACAGACAAAACAATCAGAATGATATTAAAAGGATGAAAAAAAGCAGTCCAAAGAAGATTCCACCATCTTGGAAAAGAATAATCAAGCGGAACATTTGGGCCATTTTCTCTCAATCTCTTCTCAGCTTCAGTGAAGCTCAGGCCTGCACAGAAGCAAATGAAAAACTAAGGCCAACTCATTGTAGGAAAATGGAACACAGGCATTTAAGTGTATTAGTAAATATACATAAGAATAAAGAATTAACAGAATGAAATTTGACAATGTAGGTGAAGTAGAAAAGGAAAAGACAAAATCATTCCCACCAAAAAAATAGAAGACATAAATCTTCGGAACCTGATCCTCTTTGTCTCAACATATGTCGATTTTATGAAAATTATCAGTAGAAAACCGCATAACTAGATGCTGAGAATAATAATACAAAATAAATTATGGTTGTTTACTGATCTATTCCCGTGCTCTTAATGTCCTTCATCAATCAGTGTGAAAATTTTAAATTCTACTTCAGCTAGTGATATTTTATTACAAACTTATACTTTATATGTACTTGAGGGAAACACAATGTGATCAAGTTTGAGAATTTCTCATGTCATACTGAAAAGAACCTAGATCCAGTCCTGAAACAAGTTTCTTAAAAACTTAACTTCATGGGTAAATTGACAAATTGTTAACCGTACTAACGCAAAATCTTGGTGCATTTGCAATATAGCATCATAATCAGCAAAACAACTTTTGTTAATTTGTTTGTTTTATCTCCAAGTAATCCAATTTTAATCATTGAAGCTAGAAATAGTGCATCTGGTCACAGACATACATTATGACAGGTTAAAATCTTAATCCTTGACCATATTGAGGTAGGCATTCTGCATTCTCCAATACTTCAGAACAAAAGAAAAAAAGGAAGGGGAGGGGTGTTTTTGCGGGGAGGGGGGAAGAGAGAGAGAGAGAGAGAGAGAGAGAGAGAGAGGCCGATTTTGAGCCAGAGTGATGCAAACCTAAATTGATATCGGGTATCCGGTCTATAGATTCTATGTTGATTATACTGAACTACCTTAAGGGCGTAAATCTGCGCAAATATAACAAGAAAAGCTTAATTTTCATTGGATTGGGGCAATATCAGTTGTTTTTTTTCCAAATCATCTATTTACATTCATTTTTGTCTTCTTAGAAAATATTTCAATTCAAGTTTTGGAAGTGATTCTGATTTCGATTTTGCCCAATTTTTTGGCATGATTCTTATTTACTTAGGTATTTAATTTTCATGCAATAATTTGGATTTTTACTTTTACAAAAAACTCTCATAATTTTGAATTTTAAAACTATTTAAGCCGGGTATGGGCCTCAAAAAATAATTTCGAATTTTATCATTAATCATTATTTTTCACAGAGTTTCCTCTCTGTTTTGCATCTCTTCTTAATCTCATTTCCTAGTTTTTGTTGATTAACTAGCTGTCAAAATAATCTTCAATATTGTCTGGCATCACAGACCCAAGGCAGGGTAATAAACCATGACTAGGGTTCATTTGGACACTTGACATATCTCATAATTCTGTGAATGGTAGTGAAATGATTTGAATTAAGATATTTTATTTGGTTTTGGAAAAGGAGAGAGAAAAAGTTCAATAAAAATATTATAAATTAAAATTGTTTGAATATAATTTTTATTTGGAAGTTTGTAAAATTTGTATTCATTTTTGTGTTTGTTTTGAAGTTTGTAAGAATTGTATTGCTTTTAATGTTTGGATAATGATGAGGCAATGATTAGATGAAAAATATGAAGATTTGAAATTAAAAGTGGTTTGTGTTTGAGTGATGTTTGGGAATGACATTATGGAAAGTTTTGAGAATTTCTTGTCTAATCTCTGTGTCCAAACCTCCCTTAAACGGTATTGGCCAAAAATTGGGGTTGATGTTTTTCTTCCCTGCATTTCAAGTATAAGGCTCGAAATGCCAAAGCACAAGAAGAAAAATCCACACCAGACATCAACCTCTATTGATGATTTCTACCAGATTTGCTACACAATTTTTGGAAAGGTACATAAAAGCTTTCAGTGTACTTTTGAAGTACATAAAGTGACTGCACTACTTGAACTGCAATACAAACCATAACCGGCAATAGAAACCTACATTTCTGGTGTTCCCTACATATGACAGAGGAAACTTGTACTTAGCTGACAGTTTATTCGTCCCATTAGCCATTAGGTAACAAACAAAGTATAACACCATTTGTTTTTACATACTTTATTGAGATATATGAGAGAAGATTAGTAGGTTTTATCAATGTATTCTGAAAATTTCTTCATGTGAGGGATGGAACCAAAGTTCTCATGACATTGGAAAAGCTTTTTTGAGAAACTAATGCAATGGGTTTTGGAAAAGTATTTCATGCTCTATCCAGAGTGTACAATTGTCTGTTAGATCTACTCTTAAATGGTTGAACGTCTTGAACACATTTTCAATTGATATTGTATCCATAATGGGAAGCCTGAGCGAATAAAGCCACTGCATGTCAACATTCTATGGGTTGCTGTGTGAGCTGAAATTAGAATTTCTGCTATTAGTATCAGTTTAATTGCTTTTTCCCTTGGTATTTTATTTCACTATAATTACTATTGTAAGCTATACAGACTAAAAGGAAAAGAAGTCATGAACGAAGTTATGTTGATTTTTCATTAAACAAAACTTGTTTGTTAGGGAGGCTAGTAGACCATCTCGAATAGTCCTAGCGCAATCCTGAACACTCATCAGATTTTCTTTTTCCTTCACAAGAAGGAACCTTTCACAAGAAAGATCCCTGCCCACTTCGCACAAAACATCCTTTTCGCTATCAGTGCAGCAACTTGGTAACGGAACCAACCATGACTGACCGTAATTCAATTTCTTGGCATTGCATTAAAATTTGAAAGATATTCTAAGAAACTAAAACATTAAACAATAAAGACGAAGACAATCACCTCTTTCAGTGGATCGTACATACTCAAAGACCAAGTCCTTATCCGACATTGCCAAGGCATACAACCACGAGTAAACCTTCTCTTCCGCCTCGGTCCGCGAACCCCCTTCAATTTTACCTATACATTTAACAGAGGAATAAACACAAACACATACCAAACACACCTCCTGTGGATATCGAAACCCTCAAGAAAGAATACAAAAAAGTAAATAAAGGAAGCACTGAAACACACCTCCGGACATAAGCTGGCGCAGAAACCCGAAAACCGAATTGAGAGTTCCATTTCTGGGTGCACCAGAGTCGTTCTTGTTGAGGAGAGTTTGGCGAGCGGGACGGGAAGTGGGAAGTAGTAATCTTTGGTGGTTACTTGAGTTCAATATGGTTGAAAGTTTTTGTCCCATATGAGCCAAACGCTGCTTGAGCTACAGAAATACACAAATAGGAAAGAGAGAAACAAAGAAGAAGAAGAAGAAGAAGATGATGATGCTGATGATGATGACGTCGATGAAAAGTGAAAGCAAGCATTTTGGGGCGTGGGGTGGTGGTTTGAAGATTTGAAGAGAAGGTATAGAGAGAGAAACAGATCGATCGATCGGGAGCAAAAGAGTGGATAAAAAAATAATTAATTTTTTTTTTTGGAGTTAATACGATAAGAGATCTTAATGGTCGAGGCTCCGAGTCAACTGTTTTGTTGGTGTTTTTTCGTCTCTCCAACAGACTTTGCTGGTTTGTTGTTGCTGATCTTCAAGTTCAACTACCATACTTCAGAGTCTCAGACGACCGTTCGGTGCAGTTGCCGTCTTACTTTCCCAGAAAACCATCTTTTGAAATTTTGATAACATAACGACTAAATAGAATTCAGTAAATACACGTGGACAGACAGCGACCTATTTTGGAAACGAATTGAGAAAAATTCAAAAAAGAAATAAAAGGGCGTTAAGCTTAGAGATAATTCTTCAATTTTTCTTTTTTCATAAACCTATAGAGATTTTCTCATTTGTAATATTAGATTCACTTCTAGAATATATATTATGCACATTCTTAAAAAAATGTGAGAGTTAGGTTTTATTTGGTTATATAAATGAGATGAAAAATTTATAAATAATAATGAGATAATTTATTAATAATAATAAAATGGTTTGAGTTAAGATGTTTTATAAGATTTTAAAAATGAGAAAGAAAAAATTGATTAACTAAATTATAAAATTAAAATATTAATTTTTATAGATTTAAAAATATTTAATTACTTTTATGTTTTGTTTTAAAAATTTAAAAAAATTATAATGATTCTCCTCCACCAAAATATATATATATGTCAAGATAAACTTCTCTAAGGAAATCCTGCTCTAACAAATCCATCATGTCATCTAACAAATGCAAAAAATCTAATGTAGACAAACCACTTTTTTCTGAAGTTTTTTTTAGAAGAAGTGCTCTATACATCCTTAGTTGCAAGACAATCCCATATTGCATGAACGACTGTTTCTGCTTCACTCTAACAAATAGGGCATTTGGAGACTTAACAACCGTCTTCTTAAAGGTAGGTAAAGACTCTAAGCAAGCTCTCAATGTAAATACATTTGTCGCATCAGAGATATTTAGTTTCCCTATCTTCAGCTAGACATCTTTTTGAGAATTAGAACCTGATTCAGTTTTCCTATATACCATTTTTTGAACGAACAATTTTTTTTATAGTCTATCAAATATAAACTGCATGGCAGTTCACATAGAAACGCTTCAATTTTATGATTAAATAAAATAAATTTTTCAGATTTTTAAAGTTTTTTATTTGTAAATAAATTTATTTTAATTAATCTTATTCTAAAATAGGGATTTCTCTATTTATTTATTACTTAAACTTAGGAGCGGAACCACCATTTGACTTGAGGGGCTTTGGCCCTTCTAAAATTTTTAAAATTTGATAAAAATTAAATTTTGAAAGGTAATTTTATGAAATAAATTATATAAAAAATTAATATTTGTCTCTCTTTAAATTTTGTTTTGTAAATTGATTTCTCAAAACTATATTTTTTAGTTTTACCCTTGCTTGGACTGCAAATAAGTCCAATTTTTTAGACTGTATGTAGCATTGTTCTTTTTTAAACATCTTCAAATCATGCCTTGCAGTTATAAGCACTAATAGGTATTTTTAACAATTTCAACATTGTACTTGAAAATAAAGAATCAATCAATGGGTATTCCAGTACTTATGAACTGGGTCATTGAGTTCAGAAATATACTCATCACTATCTAACTCTTACACAAAACTTTGAATTTGAAAGAATGATGGTTGAGGAATCTATCCATCTTTCCAAATTCTCACATGCTATCTATTGCCAATCTTCCATAAAAATCATTCCTCTACCACATTCTTTGGTGCATGTATAGTCCTAGGGTTAAAAAAATCAATGAAATGATAAATTGGACGGCATCGGACTAAATCGGTGGGTTTGGTCCAATACCTCTACTTTGGTATTGGTTTCATTTTCTAAAATTGGTTAAAATTGTTCCGTTTCTAATTTTTCTTTTTCTAACACCTGAGCGAACCGAACTATACCAGTTTATATATATATATATACATATATAAATATATTTTTTAATTTTCTATATTGTAGAAAATATCTTTTATATGATTTTATATGTTATATATAATTTATATATAATTATATAAAATAATTTTGTATTATATGATAAATTACTCATTAATATAATATTAAATTTTAAAATCCCACATCACCAGAGTCTATTGTATAGATATTTATACTAATACATATCACTATATATTAGAATATACTATAATATATTACTATATCCTATATATTATAATATATCACTAATATACTATTGTATATTATCATTATATTATTATATACTATAAAGTATTATATTATATATATTATTTAATTTATCCAAAAAAAAATGAATCGATAAAACCAAAAGTATTGGTTTAGGAGTGTAGCCAGTGAAGTATCAGTTTTTCAATTTTCAAAATCGTTATATATCGGTTCGGTTCTAAAATATGTCTAAAACTAAATCGAACCAGACTAGTTATACTCCTAAATACTCCTCCAAATATAGGAAGGGTTTGACCCAATTTTAGCTTCAACAAATGAGGAATGAGGAAAGTATTTTAGCTTCAGAATCTTACTTGGAAGAGCATCAGGTCTTTGTAGTAATCTAAAGCCTTGTTTTGCAAATAAAGCCATGTTAAACCTTTCCAATCTCTAATTGCGTTTGGATGTTGAGCTGAGTTGAGTTGAGTTGAATAAAATATTGTAAGAATAGTAGTTTTTAATATTATGAGTGTGTTGAGATTTGAAAAAGTTATTATTTATTATATTTTGTATAGGAATTTGAAAAATGTATGAAGATTTAAGAAAATTGTAATGACGAGATGAAATGAGTTGATGTAAGTTTAGGTTTCAAATAGGGCAGGACTCCAAGCTACATGCAAATTTTGCCTCTGTCATTTGATTCCACGAGACTCAAATAATTTTTTCTTTCACTATGTTATTGATTCCACCAGAAATGCTTCATGATTCTATTGATTTGTCTTAACAATGAGAAGGAAGCTTGGAAACTATTATATAATAAGTTGAAAGAGATTGTACCACAGGTTTTAACAAGATCTCATTTCAAACCTTTGAGAGGAATTTAGTTTTTCAGTTACTAATCTACTCTCACTTTGTCTAAAATGCTGTAGAAAGCCTTTACTTTTGATTTACCTATAAGAGCAGGTAGATCAAGATATGTTTCATATGAATTTAAGCTTTGAGCCTCGCTATACTCTGAACGAATCTCTTGGTTTCCTCCTTTGTGTTTCTGCCAAAATGAATGGAAGTTTTATCTTTATTAAGCCTTTGTCCAAATGCTTATTCATAGAGACTTAGAATCTCAAGGATTTGACTCCACTCCAAGGCATTTGATCTACAAAACAACAAGCTATCATCTATAAAAAATAAATGGTTAATAGAAATTTTATCATTGGCAACTAGAATACTAGTGATTACTTTATTTTCCTTGGCTCGATTAAGTAAAGCACTTAAGGCCTTTGAGTAAATGATGAATAAGTAAGGTGATAGAGGATCACCTTGCCTAATAGTCCTTGTGGCTTGGAAAGTAGTTTGAGGTAAAACATTAATAAGAATAGAGTAAGAAACTGACTTGATACATCTCATGATCAGGTTGATCCATTTTGAATGAAAGTCGATCTTGGTCATCACAGTATGTAGGAACCTCCACTCTATCCTATGGACCTATCATAAGCTTTACTCATATGAAACTTTAAGGTCATAAAACATTAAAGTCATATGAAACTTGATATCACCATCTAGGTTAAGAAAGTTCGGCACAACTCCACATACCTCCTTACCAAATTTTCCACAATGAATTTGATAGAAATCTATAGAAAAATCATCATGCCCTGATGAACTAATCGGATTTATAAGAAATATTGCTTACCTCACTTAATCAACTGAGAAGGTCTTATTCAATAACAAATTCATGTCTTCTTTGACTATAGTCTTTAATTGCCTGATGCATTCTGCTATGTTAACAGGATTTGAAAAGGGAAAACAAACGCTAATAGTGATGTAAGAACATTCCTTCAATTTCTTATGAGGAATTAGCAATAGACCCATCCTCTCTCTCAGTTGTCTTTATAGAATTAGTCTTTCTCCTTTGATTTGCACAAGAATGTGATATTCTCGTAACAATCTTGTAACCATCTTTGTTTAACACGTTGCTTCCATATGAGATTTTCCTCTTCTTGCAATACATCAATCTCCCTTTGTTTCTGCTTAATACACTCAATGAGATCTCTTGTATTAGTATCTTGCAAGCTTGATATTTCCCTCAACTTTTTAAGAATGTCTCCTCTTCAATTTTTCGCGTCCTTCTTATGCCATTTAATTAATGGTTTTTTGTAGTTTCGGAGACATTTTGTGACTGCCATTAACCTCGAAGGAAACAAGGTTGATTTCCTCAAACTATCTTCAACAATCATTTTACATTCCTCCTTTTTATCCCTTCTCAGCTCATATATAAAAGTCTTAACTTTATTAAAGCCTTCATACCATCTCTTGCTCACTTCATCCGATAGAAGATAATGGTCTGAAGTTTGAGCGGGGAGGATGAACAGTAATGTAGTCAAAAAAACCTTCAAATAAATTATTCTCGAAACCCCTATCCAGCCTGTCTTTTGTAAACATTTGTCCTCCTCTATTATTGCATCAAGTGAATTTGCTTCCTTTGAATCCCATATCATTGAATCCACATCCTCCATTGCTATTATAAAATTTATCATTTGTTGATAAGGCATTAGTGTTGCTCATATTTTTCATATTGATAAAGAATATTATTAAATCTCTCACACAGATCCAAGAGAAATCCTAATTAGGTTTGATTAGTTAAGCGGTTTCCAACTTTCATGTCTAAAGGTAGTTTTGGATATCCATAGAATCTCGTGATCAAAATCTGCTTTCCTATTTCTTCTACTGAAAATGTAACGACAAAGTGGATTTTAAGAATATTCGTTCATACTAACATTGCTTGTGCTATTCCAAAATAAAGCTAACCCTCCACTTAAACACCCATTATCCACCATAATAATACAATCATATCCCATCGTATTCTCATATACTCCACCTTATTCCATCTATATTTTGTTTCGATGAGGAAAACAAAATGTGGACTCTTAGTTTTCATCCAAAGGTAAAGTTTGTGAACTGTTCAAGTATTTTCAAGCTCTCGACAATTTCAATTGAGACAATTCATGGCTGGTAGTGGGCATCTCCATACAATTGCCTACCTTTTTTTTTTTCTTGTTATTGGTAGGAGTACATAAAAAAATCGATGAACAGGTAAACCAGACCAGTACCGAGTTTGGTTCGCCTTGGTACCAATTTTATTTTTCTCAAAATTGGTCCAATTTCAATTTTTCTATTTTTAAAATTGAACTAAACCGGTTCATATATATACATTTTAATTTTTTACATTGTATATAATTTTTATATATAATATATAATTATACATAAAATAGTTTTGTATCATATAATAAACTACTAATTAATATAATATTACATTTTAGAATCTTATATCACTATAGTATATTGTATTAATAGTTATATTAATTGTGAGATCTCAAATTTACGTATATTTTTACATATTATTTTATCCTCGTTGTTGATTGTTTTAATTTATTTTAATAATATTATCGGTTGTGTTTTATTTGTTTAAAATATTTATTTGATCTATTAGTTAGTTAATATTAGTTTTACGTTGTTTTATGTTTATATTGAGTTATATTGCTTTTCTTATTAGTTTAAATATGAGGTAATTATTTTAATGATTGGAATTAAATTCCTTTATTTTATTATGCGACTTTAATCAATGCGTTTTCTTTATATTAATTATTGGTTTATAATTAAAGTGTATTTGGTTTAATCTATTTATTGTTGGGTTTTAAATATTTTATTTTATTGATATCGAATTGTAGTGTTTCCAATCGGCTTTTATTTAATTTATTGTGTTCATTCTTTTTAGTTAGTCTTCATTTATTTGTTTTCTTTTTCTATTTCTTTTCTTTTCTTTTTCTCCTTTTTCTTTTCTTGCTCCCCTGTTTTCTTCGTGAGCCGCGCGACCCCCTCCCCTGGTTCCTCTCTTCCGCTCGTTTCTCCCATCTCCACCCAGCGCCGCCATCGGCCACCCTCTGCCGACACCGCCCAGCCCAACCTCACCCCCACATGCCGGCGAGTCTAATGGTACCGGTGGTGTCATCTCCGGCCACCCCACCACCCCTGCACAGCCCCCTACCCGAAAATGAGTTATTGGCTTTTCCTACGTTTTCCTGCCACCGCCAGCCACCCATGGCGCCGGCAACCTACTAGCAACCTCCTCTCACTCCGAAGAGCATAACCCACCGCCCAAAGCCACCCAGTTCCGCCGTTTGCTCCTCCACCCGAAATGAGTTTTAAAATGGGTTGTTCTTCGCCGCGCTGTCGTCTGGCCACCGTAGGTCTCACCTCCGCCACCAAAAGGTCCCCCTTACTCAGCCGACCAACCCCCTAGCTCAGCTTCCCTATCCGTGGCCCCACCTTCCTTATACAACCCCAAATTCAAAAATCGGTTTTCACCCATTTTGAGCCCAATCCGCTACCTTCTGGTGGTTGTGCCGCTATACCACCACCTCCATGAAATTCCCTACTTTCCAATGAGTATTTTCCTAAATTTTAGTGTCAAACCGAGCACTTTAGCCTAATGTACAAGTGACCGCTACGAGTGCTGCGGATTGACATCTGCTTAAGGATTTACGTTTTACCCGCTGTAAGTACTTTCCAAACGAACTTTTAAGATTTAAATATATTTTTGCATTAACATTTATGTGTTGGTTGATGTTGGTATTTGTTGATATTGGTATTTGTTGGTTGATTGAGTTTATTGAATATTAGATATTTTGTACATGTTGATATGCATTGTAAAATTGCACAGTCATTCATGTGTATATATGATATTTGAGCTTTTTAAGTGAAACTTGAGTTATGGTATATTAAAATGATTTGTTTGAAGGGTTTTATAAGTGACGAACGATATTATTGGGTTTATGGATTTTAATGGTTTTGACTGAGTCATAGCAGGGACGGCGATACGTAACGCCCGTTATGATCAGTGTGCGTAGATGACATAATGGGGACGGTGATACGTAACGCCTATTATGGTCATTATGTGTGTAAGTCATAATGGAGACGTTGATATGTAATGCCCATTATGATTGATAGTGTGTGGATGACATAATGGGGACGATGATACGTAACGCCCATTATGGTCATTGTGTGTGTAAATCATAATGGGAATGGCGATACGTAATGCCCATTATGATTGATAGTGTGTGGATGACATAATGGAGACGGCAATATGTAACGCCCATTATGGTCATTGGGCGTGTATTTCATATCGGGGACGGCGATATGTAACGCCAAGTATGAAATGAGTGTAGGAATCATAATAGGGATGGCGATACGTAACGCCAATTATGATTGGTGATGTGTGTATGTTATATCGGAGACGGCGATACGTAACGCCCGGTATGATTGGATTTACGGATATTAATTTCTAACAAATGACGGATGGTTTTTATTGGAGCTTTATTATGATTAAAATGAGATTTTAGCGTGTGTGATTATTTTATTGATTTTGAGTAAGATGATCTTAAACTTCATACATACGTTGTCCTGTTCATGTGTGAGGTTGTTGTTGTGCATGAGTATATTATATATCTTGTAGTTTGGTTGGGTTGTATTTACCTGCGATGTCATCTTGGCGTCGTAGTTTTGGATGCAGAGTTTTGTAGAGGCTGAGCCTGAGGATGCGACTCTGCTGTTGAAGTATTCTTATTATAAATTGTTATCTTGGAAAATTATTTTTCCCTTTTTATAAATATGTATTTTTATGATTTATTTTTCGGATGACTGTATTAAATCTCTTGTTGGAGAATATAAGTTAAACTGGTTTGTAAAATAACTCTAAAAATTCTGGTACTTAGTTATCGACTTAATTTATCCGCTACTTTTATTTATATATGTCACGTGTCCACACACTTAGCACATGACGTTGGGGATGCGTGACTCGTGTTGTCATCATCCCGACGCCTTCATTCCCGTGTTATTTTAAGGAAAATTTGGGAGCGTCAATACTATATTACTATATATTATAATTGTCACAATGTTATGTATTAAAATATATCCTTATAGTCTATAATACAATTATAATATATATTATAATATACTACAATATATTATCACTATATTATTATATACTATAATATACTATATTATATATATATATATATATATATATTACATAATAGATAATATAGTATATTGAAACTAGAAAATCAAATCAAGTCGGAATGGAACCAGTAAAATCGAAAGTACTGGTTTAGGGAGTAATCGGTCTGCTACCGATTTTTGAAAAATGTAATACTGGTATATCTGGTTCGGTCCTAAATTTTGTCCAAAATCGAACAAATTAACTGGACTGTTTACACCCTTAATTACTAGAAGTTTTACTTGTGAAATCTCAGGCTTTGTATATTTTTACGTATTGTTTTATTCTTGTTGTTGATTGTTTTAATTTATTTTAATAATATTATTGATTGTGTTTTATTTTTTTAAAATTATTATTTGAACTATTAATTAGTTAATATTGTATTACGTTGTTTTTCTTATTAATTTTAATGTGAGGTAATTATTTTAATGATTGGAATTAAATTTCTTTATTTATTATGTGAGTTTATTTGATGTGCTTTCTTTATATAAATTAGTGTTTTATATTTAAATTGTTCTTTAAATTAAATTAGTTTATTGTGGGGTTTTAAATATTTTATTTTATTGATATTAAATTGTAGCATTTTCAGTTGACTTTTATTTATTTTATTGTACTTTTTTTTAGTTAGGTTTTATTTCTTTTTCTCTTTTTCTTTTTTATTTCTTCTTTTTTTTTTCTTTCTTTTTCTTCTTATTTTCTTCCCGTTTTTTCCCCCAGCCCCGTGCGACACTAGGTTCCAGCCCCCTGTGTCCCATTCGGTTCTCAGCCCCAGTGGCGCCACTACTGGCCGCCAGCCCTCACCGCCCACGTCGCCGGCCTCCCCACTCTCCGACGAGTTCCCTGCACTGGTGGTACACCTCCAGCAGCCCCCTACCCTACGCGTGAACCCCAAGACCCGAAATGGGTCTCCCATGTTTCCCCTCTGTTTTTTACGCTGCCGTCGGCCACCATGGTCACCACCACCTCAGGTCAGCTTCCTCTTACCACTAGAGACCTACCCCGACCACTTTGGCCCCTCATTCCTCCTCCCTTAGCCAGAATACGTGACCCACGAAGTGGGTTTTAAAACCCACGGGTTTCTCGACCTAGCGCCACCATTGACCACCACCTGACCTCACCGCCGGCATCAAAAGATTCCCCCACCTCAGCCGACCACTACCCTAACTCAGCTTCTCAAACCACGACCCCACCTTCCCTGTACAACCCCAAATTCGAAAATGAGTTTCCAACCCATTTTGAGCCAGATTCTCTACCTTCCAGTGGTTGCACCGCCACACCACCACCTTCATGAGATTCCCCACCCTTCATTGAGTATTTTCCTAAATTCTGGTGTCAAACCGAGCACTTTTGCCAACGTACAAAGTGACCGCTACGAGCGCTATAGACTGGCGCTTGCTCAAGGATCCATGTTTTTCCCACTGTAAGTATTTTCCAAATAAATTTTAAAATCTAAATATATTTTTGTATCGACAGATATTATGTTTGGTTATTATTGGGATTTATTGGTTATTGAATATTTTGTGCATGGTCGTCTGCATTGTGTATTTATGCACATGTTCATGGTTATATTTGGAAACTGGATTTTAGCATGATATTGGATGTTCATGTGTTGGAAATGGAAACTGGGTTTTCATGTGTTTATGATTTTCGAGTGTGTGTGTATCACGACCCCAAGTCGGGATGGGGCATTATCCCGGTGGAGTTCCTCTGGTCACTCGGGAGCGGAATATACTGAGTGATATCCCCTAGGTTGTTGCCGGGCGACAACGGGATCGGACGGGATAGTAACGCTCTCATGCTGACTCCGTGGCTCCTCTGCTGGTGGGAGCTAGGAGATGCCTGGTCATAGTACGTGCTGGGCGCGGTTAGCTAGGCATCGCCTGTTCCGAAGTCACATACATGGTCATTACCTTCGGTGTGATGATGAGAGCTAGGGTGTGCGGATGGTCCCTATGGGAGATCATGGTGCATATGGTTAATAAAATGGATGTTTAGACCGTTTTCTGGAAAAGTTGCGGATTTTGATTATTAGTGTTATGTGGACCATTTTTTGGGAAAATAGTTGTTGTTTTAATGGTTTTACGGACATCATTTTCTGGGAAAATGATAAATATTTTTATTGGAATTTTATCGTGGACCAAAATGGGATTTTGGTGTGGTATTTTATTTATTTTGAGGAAAATGATTTTAAACTTCATGCATATGGTGTCATGTTCATGCGTATTGTTATTGCATGAGTATATTTTATATATTGTAGTTTGTTTAAGTTGTACTTACCTGTGATGTCATTTCTGGTATCGTAGTTTTTGGATGTAGAGTTTTGTAGAGGCTGATCCTGAGGAGGCGACTCCGCTGTTGAAATATTCATATTATAATTTGTTATTTTGGAAAATTATTTTTTCCATTTTATAAATATGTATTTGTATAATTTGTATTTCGGATGACTGTATTAAATCTCTTGTTGGAGAATTTGTGTTAAAATAGTTTGTAAAATAATTCTAAAAATTCTGGTACTTAAATATTGATTTCAATTATCCGCTGCTTTTATTTATGCATGTCACGTGTTCACACACTTAGCACTTGACGATTGGGGAGGTGTAACACGTGTTGTCATCATCCCGATACTTCGATTCCCGTGTTATTTTAAGGAGAATTTCGGGATGTCACACTACTTCTTTAAACAAACTATCATCTTTTCTTTTCCTTCCATCCAAAGATGCAATCAAATTAGCCATGTTAGATTTAGAGGATTCTCTAGCTCTTCTTTTTCAAAAAGGTTTCATCCCGCTCTTACTAGAACTATTTGTTACTTCATGACCTGTTGCTTATCTATTTCCACACGTGCCTTCACCCCCATGTTGTCCTCGATTGATATCAGAATAGATCATTCACTTCCTCTCACCTCCTCTAAGATTTTAGGAATGTTATCTTCCGTATATAAGTGATCCATAATATCTATTCTACCTCCATTAGAAATTTGTCAACACGTACATTATCGGGTATAAATTTAAGTAATTCAAAATCAAATTACCTGATATCTCCTTAGAAATTTTCCCCAAAGAGTTCCTCGAAATCCTCCTCCTAATCTTCCCTACTATTTTTGAAAACCTGACCTTCCATGCTTCCACTCTTACCGGACTAGTGTTGTTTCTAGTGAACTGATTTTGACCTGCCTCCATACTTTTAACTCTAAATAGAGTTAATTCATAGGTTAAGTTCTAAGCCATGGTCCTATTGCATATGAGAATTCTCTACCAATTGAGCTTCACGTGATTGCTCAAAATAATTTCTCCCTTTATATTTCATCACACCACACTGAAAGTAAAAAGATTATAAACTTTCATATCTGAAAAAGATCCAAGCATTCTTTTCTCCGACTGTAATTCTCTTGCCCCTTATTAGTGGTTTGTATAGGTCAGCTTCAACATGGAGTCGTGGACATTTACCCCATCACCATCCTTCCTGACCAACATCAATAGCCATCACCTTTCTTGTTATGGATCATTTCCCTACTGCATCTTGGTTCATTCCACATAATGAAAGGTTATGAGCTTGCACTAAAAAATGTTCATAATTGAATGAAATTTCATTTCAGGGTATGCTCACATCAAAGGCTTGAATAGCAACAATGCCTCTATCAAAGAACCAAGGCCATACTTGCATGATTTTTTCCATGTCTAATGGATAGTGAAACTCAATCATAAATGATAAACCTATGATCTCCCACTTCTTTGAAAGAAATCAAACCTTCCAATTTCCACACTTACGACGTTGTATTAATTCTTGAAAGCATCTTTGTTAACTCCCTTTTCATTGACAATCAAGTAAAGAAGACAATATTGTCCTCTTACTTCAAAATATCTAATAACTTCGTCTGGCAAAGCAAACACTTCTTTCTCCACTTCTATCAATTGTAGACCTTCCCATCTTTTGAATAGATAATCCCCATCCATCTTGCTTAATGATAAAGAAAGAAATACAAGTTAATCACCAAACCCTCAATTCCTCCTAATTAGAGACGAAATTCTTTATATCAAGATACAAAGAAATTCTCACCTCACTCTCTCATAGAAGAAAGAGAAGACATTAATAAATTTTTCTTAATACAATTAGCATTTCTCTCTCTCTCTCTCTCTCTCTCTCTCTATATATATATATATATTATGTTTTATACGATACTTTTATAATTTTCAGAAACAAATTAATGTTTTCTTTTCAGGAAAAGCTACAACATGAATTATTAAAAGTACTTGACATATGATAACTAAAATTCTAACATTTTAAGAGAAATTAAACAATCAGTCAGAAACTTATCCATTTATGAATTACTAATAAAAAAATTCTAAATTTTAAGAGAAATTATTAAATTTCAAATTCAGCAGATCAAATATATTTTGTGCTTTATGATGGAATAGTACTCGTCAAGATTTATAGAGCTCTGTGGAAAAGAGAGTCTGCTAAGGAAAATAAACCTTTTTAAAGATATCCATTAAGGAGTGAAAAAAATGGTACAATTAAACATATAATTTAATTCTTAATTGCTATTACCTCTTTCACTTATTTAAATGAGTTGTAAGCTATACAAACAAATGAATCCTTAAAGTTTAATTTCTTTGTTGGTGCAAGTCTCATTTTGATTGGGTTCAAGCTTTACTTTTAGGGATATATAAGTATGGCCCATATGTATAATTGTTTACTTTTTTAAAATTTGTGTTTTCAACGAGAGTGGGAAGAGAGCACAAAAAGATTTAGTATGTAGCAAACTTGTATAGGTATAGTAATAAGTCAAATGTTAGAAAAAAAGAAAAGAAATTTGAATTTAGAAACATATAGCAAACTTTTATTCTTAAAGAAACACACGAAATGTATCTTGCCAACGAATAGAATTTATTATTATTATTTATAACAGATACATCGTATCACATTATAAAAATCAATTTATAATATTGTTTTTGTGAGCTATTAAAAACATTAGTTTATAATATTTTGTAGCACTAGTCTACTCTAATTAGGAATAAAAATTGACATCGTTTTTAAATTTCGTAACACCAGTCAGTACGGTCAAAATATGCCGTACCCATTAGTTGTCCGTTACAAAAAAATAGCAGATTTGTACCGACAGATATTTTGACCATACCAGTCAATATTTTAGCCTATGTTTCGGTCACAATGAATTTCAACGTTTGAATCTTTTTTTTTTCAATTTTTACTATTTTTTTTTATCTCAATTCAAACTAGATTAATTACATATATATAATTTATTCATATATTGATTATTATTTTGAAATATAATTTATATATTTATATATATAAATTATTCCGAAATGATACCAATACCAAAATATTTGATTCCAGTGCCTTGACCGGTACACCTACTGATACGGTATTCAAAACATTGCATTGTACTCCATGCAATTTTGATCTAAAAACTAGCTGATTTTTTTTTAGGCTGCTGATCTAAAACAACAGCCTTGGTGTTGGCCTGATTTCAATCGATTCTTTGATTTTTCGTTGATGGTGCTATGAAGGAAGAGGGGACTGGAAGGCATGCAAAGTAGGGCTGCATATGAGAGAGGAGAGAGATTATGAAGAAATAGAAGAAGAGGAGGGAGGGGAGTGGGCAGGGTTATTAAACTCTAGGTCAAAACGACGCACGCCATTTCATATAATTCTTTTTATAAATGTTGGAACTAAAATGGCACCATTTCACTTACGTGTAATGTTACATACGTCTAAAAAATTAGATTTCTTTACCGTCTAAGTAATAAATAAATAAATAAATTCTCATTTTTAAATAAAATTGATTAAAATATTCTTATTTATAAATAAAAAAATTTTAAATATCTGAAAATTTAATTCATTTAATCATAAAATAAAAACATTTTTATGTAGACTGCTTTGCAGTCTATCAAATATGGACTACAAAAAGATTTGATGAACCGTAAAAAGAATTATCCTTCACTTAAATAAGTTAAATGATATTGTTTTATATACGTATAATATATATATATATATATATATACACACACACATAAACAATTGGCCAGTACAGTGATTTGAACCATGTTCAAACCAACATCGAATCAACCGATGTTGATTTTCATATTTTTCTATTGGTGTCTGATCGGTTCTCAGTCAATTTTGCTCAATGTGGTCGGTTTTTGTTTAAAACACACACACACATTAAAATTCTTCTACATTTTCTGCAGTCACTATCTCCATTTGTCTTTTTGAGAGTGTTTTTGACATTTTGTAAGATTGAATACCGTCGAGCCAAAATACGAGGCCTTCGAGGCCAGTTGGAGCAAGGTTTTGGGCTTTTACCAATACCAACATAGAAGTAATGTTTTTAGCTCAAGAGAGTGGCTTAAATAGAACTCCAAGACACAATTTAAAAGGCTCATTTTTTTATATATGTAAGGCTTGAGCCTCTCGGCTTAGGTGAGAAAATAGGTCGGTACTAGCCTACTAGGCATATGACCATGCATAATTTTACTTATCATATTCAAAGTTCACACACCACACACCACACATCATATTTATTTTATTTTTCTTCGAACAAGTTCGTGGTATTGGAGTAATGTTGGAGTTTATGTATGTCAAATAGGGTAATATTGGATTTTCTACAGAAAAAAGGCGCAAGGGGAGGGAAAGAGATTTGAGGGTAATATTGGAGTTTATGTCAAACAGTTGATAATAGTATCATTATATATTTGGGGTGATTCACAACTGCCGCAAAATGCATTTTACCATTTTGAAAACTTTTGCAACGTCGACTTCATGATCCGACCGCTTCTATTTTGTAACGATCGTTTTGTCGTTGTACGTAGTTAATTATGTGAACAACGTCGCATGTTGGTTATTTCCCCGCGCTTCTATTTTATTTACAGCAATCATGATCCCTTTCTTGTAACAAAAATTGAATATTTTTCACCACTTCTTGATATGGGTTGAAAATAATTATTGGACGGAATTTATACCAATGATCATTTGCAGAAAGTCCAAAATTTTTCAAAAACAATGCAAAATTGCAATGGATTTTAATCCGTAGAAAAGGGGATTCGTCACAAAAAGAAATTTGTTGCAGTGGTGTCACAATAGAAGTAACATGAATCACTACAAAAATAAAAAAGAAATATCCATGATGGACTATTTGTGGTGAAGATGACTATTTAATATTTGCTATAAAAAATAGACTGATTTTGACAGGAAATAACTGGTCACAAATAAATAATTTTCTTATAATAAATACACGTATAAACACGAAAAAGTATATATATCCGAATGATCAATTAATATACATGATGACGGTAAAGGTCTATAGAATTATGAAAATGCCCACACTGTGTGGCTCTTGTATTGATGTATATATAGCTTTACAGATTACAATAAATGAAAGAATCAAAACTAAGTAAATATACATGTAACGGCTACTACTATATTGTAAAAGAGAATATTATAATGAATGAAAAATAAGAGGGAAAACATTTGAATGATATCAGATGAAGATGCGGCATTATGATTAGGAGAGAATCAAGTCGTGAGATGAGATATGATATAATCTGATCTTTAGCATTCCCTCTCAAGCTCTAGTCAGTATTGGACCGATGCAGAGCTTGCTTCTATTATCAATGAACTGAGGGGTAAACAATGGCTTTGTGAAGAGATATGCGAGGTATTCTTGTCTCGGTATATGTGCAAGTTTGATGGTGCCATTTGCAACTTTCTCTTGAATAAAATGGATATCAATCTCTATATGTTTTGTTCGCTGATGGAAAACGTGATTTCTAGTCATACTAATTGCACTGATGTTATCCGAATGTAATGTAGGTGCTGCAAGTTTGTATATAAGATTTTTCAATATATTCATAAACCATAAGATCTCAGCAGTTGTCGAAGTTATACTTCTATATTCGGCTTCTGCAGTAGATCGAGCTACTATGGTTTGCTTCCTTGCTCCCCAAGACAATAAGTTAGGACCCATATAAATTGCAAAGCCTGATGTTGATCTCTTATCGTCTCTTGAGCCAGCCCAATTCGTATTACAATAACCTTGTATAGCAGACAAAGGTGATTTTGTATAATGAAGCCCTTGTTGAATTATTCCTTTTAAATAGCTGAATATTCATTTGACAGCTTGCAAATGTGAGTCACGTGGTTGTTACATAAACTGAGATACAAAATTAATTATAAATGCCACATCTGACCGTATTAATGTGATGTACTGCAGTGTGCCTACCTTCTGTCTATAAGATGTGAGATCATCTAGAAGTTTTTCTTCTTGAGAGGAGATCTTCTGTCCAGCAGCTAGTGGTGTTGACACTGGTTTTACTCCATCCAAATCGAACCTTTGGAGTAGAAATAAAAGATATTTGGACTAATAGATGAACAATTCTTCACTATTGCGAAGAACTTGGATCCCTAAAAAATAGTGTAAATCTCTAAGATCTTTCATGTGAAAAGCAACTAATAGAGTTTGAATAAAGGTAGCAATTAATTTTGAAGAACTTCCAATTGTCAAAAAAATAGTGAATTATCATATGGAGATCTTTGAAATCCTAATTCCATTAGATAATTACTAAATTTGAGATACCACGTATGAGGAGCTTGTTTTAACCCACATAAAGTTTTGTGCAATCGACAAACATATTTAGGATGTGTGGGATCTATAAAACCGCTTGTGGCTGAGTTAAGTAAACTATTTTTTGCAACTCACTGTGTAAGAATGCATTGCTAACATCGAGTTGCTTGAGAGGCCATCCTTTGTGATAATGCAAATGCAAAGTGTAGGATGAGTCGAATTGTGGCAGGTTGAACTATAGGACTAAAAGTTTCATCATAGTCCTGACTTTGAAGTTGTGTAAAACCACGAGCTACAAGCTTTGCTTTGTAGCGTTCGACTGACCCATCAGCCTTTGTTTTTACTTTAAAAACCCACTTGCTTGTTACTAAATTCATATCTGGAGATGGTGGCACTAGACTCCAAGTTTTATTTGCATGAAGTGCATTTATTTCAAACTTCATTGCTTGTTGCCATTGTGGGTCTTTTTCTGCTTGCCGAAAAGTTTTTGGTTCCAAATGAGTTGCTGCTAGCTCAGCTGAAAAACAAATTGGTATTGGATGCCTTGTGGCATAGTAAACTTTTGGCCTTTTTGTTCCATCTTGTGTTCAAGTTATCATGGGATGGGTTCTCTGAGTTGCGTTTTCTAGTATTCTTGCTCTTTGAGTATCATCATAATCATCAATTGTTGTTGCTGTGTCCAGATTGGAGACCTGAGAAGCAGATTTGGTATTGTCATTATTTGATGTTGAGGAGGATTCAACTGTCGAGCCATGTAAAATAGCTACTGGTATTGGTTTATTTGTAAACTAGTTTGGCCTTTGTGATTTAGACCTGCTCAGCAAAATGAGATTTTGTTTCATTGAAAACCACATGCCTGGAAATATATATACAGTCTATGACTATGTCCAGGCACTTATACCTTTTATATCGAGAAGTGTAATCAAGAAACACATAAGGTGTGGATTTATTTAGGAGCTTATTTCTACCAAAAACAGTGGGTAAAGGATAACACGTACAACCAAAAACTCTTAGAGCTTGTTTGTTTTCTCAACTCATCTTATCTCAAATTCATCATTATACTTTTTCAAACTCCCATACAAAATAAAATAAACAATTTATTTTTTTTCAAATTCCAACACAACCTTTTCAAATCCCAAAGTAAAACTAATATTAAAAAAATATATTACAACAATATTTTATTCTTTTTTTAAATTTTATTTCATTTCATCTCATCTCATCTCATCTCTGAAAATTAATAGGGCCTTAGTGTCTCATATGCAGGAGGTTTTTGAAACACTAATTGATATGGAATAGTGCCATGGAGAACAAATGTGGGCAGCCTATTGATAAGATACACTGCTGTTTGAAAAGTTGCAAACCAGAATTTTGTAGGAATAGAATAGTGATTCATGAGAGCGAGAGTAGTTTCAACTATATGGCGATGAAGCCTTTTAGCTAAACCATGTTGCTCGGGTGTTCCAGGACGAGAATTTTTGAACAATAACTTGGGATTCAAAATAATTCTTTAGAGTATAATTGACGAATTCACCTCCACCATCGCTTTGAATGCGTTTAACAGTAGTATTAAACTGTTTCTCAACCATTTGAGTGAATTTTGGAAAAATGATAATGACATCTGATTTTCATGCTAAAGGAAACATCCATATGTAACGAGAGAATTCATCAATTAGGACAAGAAAATATCGAAAACCATCAAATGATGTTATAGGGGCTGGTCCTCATACATTCGTGTGAAGAGTATGAAGAAAAATTGGAACAAATGAAGTTCGATTTTGAAAGGATAATTTTGATGACTTTCCCATAACACAACTTTCACAAAAGTCTACATTCTTTCTTGAAATTAAAATACATGAAAACAAATGTTGAAGAGTTTGAATATTTGGATGGCCTAGCTGTATATGCCACAAATTTTCCAAAACTTGGTTTGTGATAAGAGCTGTTGGAATGACTTTATTGTTGATAGAAGATAAGTATAAGCCATTACGCACAAGTCCTTTAAGCATCACCTGATTCTTTTGCAGATCCTTTATCACAAGCCCCCAATGATTCCTCAGTTTGGTCACCTGTTTGAAGAGTAAGTAAACCATGGTACTGATCTACTTCTTCATCGGATGCACAGTATGCATTGGCTTTGTGATTTGGACCTCCACATCGATAACAAGTTATACGTGTTCCTCGTCCTCCTCTATTTGCATTTTGGCCTCTATTTGCATGTCGTGAACCACGTCCTCCATTTGAGCGCTGACCACCATGATAACCTCATCTACAATTATTTGAATTTCTTCCACGATTATACTTGTTTGCAGTAAACTTGGATCCATTGGTTTTAATTGTATACAAAACAACAGGAGAGGAATTTGCGTGATTAGTGGAAGAAATATATAACTCAAAATTACGAAGCTTACCAATGACATTTTCCATTGAAGGAAAAATACCTATTGCATTTATACTCACCACAATAGAATCAAATTCTGATCCAAGACCACAAAGAAAGCAATTGATGAACTTATCATCATCCATTGACTTCCCTGCACCACGAAGAGAAAGTGCCATTGACTTGGCTTTGTGTAGATATTACTCCATAAATGAGCTACCTTGGGTGAGAGTTTGCAACTCTCCACGCATTTGTTGAACACGATCACGAGTGTGTCTTCCCTACAATGTTTCAAGCACCTTCCAAATTTCATGAGAGGTCTCACAATTTATCACTTGTGAGAGAGGAGCCTCCGAGAGAGAGCTGTTGATCCATCCGAGAATCAATTAATCCAAGTGCAACCATTTTTGTTACCACTGGGTTTGATACCAACTAATTAGTATCATTGGATATCATGGTTGGTGGACAAGACAATTCATTTATTAAATATTCTAAGAGTCCATGCCCTCTTAGAATAAGCAGAACTTGTGCTTTCCATAACAAATAATTTGTAGATGCAAGCTTGGTTGGTATATCAGGAAAATGTATTTTAGAAGAGAATGATTCAAGAGAGAGATTAGTAGTAGAGGTAGCTTGCGAGGTAGAGGATGACGACATTTTTGCAGGTCTTTCCCTAGCTGGCTCGTGATACCATGTAAAGGTCTATAGAATTGTGAAAATGCCTACACTGTGTGGCTCTCGTACTGATGTATATATAGCTCTACAGATTACAATAAATAAAAGAATTAAAGCTAAGTAAATATATATGTAATGGCTACTACTATATCATAACAGAGAATATTAAAATGAATGAAAAATAAGAGGAAAAATATTTGAATGATATCAGTTGAAAATGCGGCATTATGATTAAGAGAAAATCAAGCCGTGTGACGAGATTTGATATAATATGATCTCTATCAATGACATGCATGAGGGCTACTTGCATCTCACGAAATCAGAGTCTGATCATGTCCATTTCTTAGTGGAAAGACACCGGGAATCTGCATAAGAGCTCATGCATATTGCAGCTGCTCGCCCATTTTGAAGGCCGTCAGGAAGCCCCACATACTGTACAAAGTAGTACTACTACTTAATATATTAAAAAGAAAAGCACGAATAATTTAATTAATTATATATGTGATATATATTATTAATATCTAGGAAGCTACTCGATAATCGATCGATCGAAGTATTATATAACATGTAATTCCCTTGGTGATGGATATCACATGGAAATATTATTGGTGTTAATGTTCGGCCTCGGCCTGATGAATGATCAAGAGGACGTCCTGGATCGATCGATGCTGTAAATGCACGTATATGTAGTAAAATCCATCTTCTCTTCACTAATTAATTAATTAATTAATTAATTAATATCTATATACGTGGGTGGGTCATGATTAAAAATGATGAGACAGAATTAGGCAGCTGTACGAACGCCAGCTTGTCATGAAATTATGCAAATTAAAGTCGGTTGTTTAATGAGTTAATGATGATATTTGATCAAATTAATTAATCATCACTATAGCAGAATTGATTTTTTGAGATAAATTATTTTATCTCAAAAAATAAATTTTTTATCTCAAAAAATCTTTTGAGACAAAAAAATTTCGTCTCAAATTTATCTCAAAAAACCCTTCTAAAAAAGTTTTTAAGAATGAAAAGTGATTTTTGTCTCAGAGATCACAAAAATTTTAGTTATCCGAACTGACAGTTTCTATTCAAACTGATAAATATTTCGTTTAAACAGATTGCCTTATTCGAACGAGATTAGCGTCCGGACGGATATTATCTGTTCGAACGAATAAATTTATTGAAATATGTTCGAACGGACTCTTTTTAGTTCGGACGAATTTTAAATCATAATTTATCGTTCGAACGAATACAAGAGTTGTTCGAACGGATATTATCTGTTCGAACGAATACAAAAGTTGTTCGAATCATATTGCTATTCAGATAACATTTAATTAAAAGATGCATTACTATTATAATAAAAATGTAATTTGCACATCAAATTTGTTCAAATATTATTGTTAAACAGAATAATTAATGTATAATTAATTAAAAAAATAGATTTTAAAATCGTAATGGTGGCATAATATTTTGAGACATCCTCTGCCATTCTTTAAACATTGCTCGAATCCTCGACTCCAGTCTTTCTTCTATTCTTGACTCTAACTCTGCTGCTTTATCTAATCTGATCAATAACTCTTGTTCCTTGGACCTCAAACGTTCTATCTCAAATTGTGTTGCTTCAACTCCTTAGTTTTGTCTTCATTAGATCTAGCCTTAGAAGAGGATGATGAACTGGAGGATAGCTTCACATAACGCCCTAAGCCCCTCATATATCCAGAATGTGATTCGAGAACTTCAGATAGGATCTGAGCATCGTTGACAGATGATTCATCAGCTGGATCTGCAGTAGCGTCCTTTAGAGATTTCATCTTTTTCTAAAAAAAAAATATTAAAGTTAGTATAAATAATAGGAATATTTTATTAGACTTGACTTAATATACTTAAATTTACATAATTTACCTTAGCTTCAGGACTGGTCCAACCACCATAACGATTTTTATGTGCTTTAGCACATAAATGGGTTAGATCAAAGTCACCAAAACTTTTAGCTTGTTGTAAAAGAAAAATTATATTAGAACTTGAAAAAAAAAGTGCATATTTTAACATGAGACCGGAATTAGTAGCATTGACCATTTTTTAATGCAAACGATGAACATGATGGTGAATCTTTAAATTAGATCTATTTACTTTGTTCACAGCACTCCGTTGCTTTAAAAAAAATATATTATAAATTTCAAATTCTAATACATATATAATTTTCTATTAGAAAAATATAAATATGATATTATCTTATAAGCAGAATCTTCAAACAGATTACAAACTTTCTGCCACTCGGCTGGTGGTATTGCTTGGAATGGATTTTGGCGTGCCTCTGCAGCAGTGCTGAATTTCTCAAAATGTGCATGGTACAGACCTTTGTACCTCCGAAATGCACTCGACATTAGCTCCTCAACTGTTTTTCGATACTCTCGTCGACTAAAATCTAGATCAAACTCATCCTTGAAAAAATTATAAATAATTAGTATAAAAACAATTAGCATTAAATTTGAATTTTCTTGGGATGTAGCTCATTACCAAACATCGATTTTTTATGTGATCTTTTACATCTTCGGGAATGTTAACCCAGTAGGCTGCTAACATCGGAGCATACGTGCGAGTGAGGGCACCATGATAAGTAGAAAGCCATGCTTGTAAATCACTGTGCCCACCAGTGTGACCCTCTAATATATCAACTTTAATTTTACCCATTTTTTCTAACTTTCTATATGCAGACACCCCTGGTGATGTCTCGCCCTCAATACTGGCTTACAACTACAAGTACAGTAATTAGAAGACATATATATCATTTGATAAATATATATTAACTCATGTGGTAAATATCATAATTTGACAAAAAACCTGGCCTGGGTCTGGTGATGCTAGTACACTATTGCTGGCCAGTGAATCACGTGAATGGGAGTCAATAATGGGTGGGGTGGGGATGGCGCACGAACTACTTTGTGTTTGGGAGGCATATCTATTTGAAATTGTAATTAATTAAACATATAAGCAGATAGATATTGTTGATATTTATTAAATTTATACTTACACATATATTTTAACTCATTCACTATTAGTTTTGCTGGACCAGTCTCCTTCATCTTCACTAGACACGTCAGTAAATTCATATTCTTCCGACATTTTACCATCAATCACTTCTAGTGTAACATCTTCTCAACAGAGTGGGACCATGTCATACTGACTCAAGTCAACAAATAAATTGATCACTGGTTCATTTTTTTGATATGTTTCTTCGTTTGTCGAACCATCGAAGTCTTCATGTGGTTCATCTGCCTCTGGAATATAATCATATATATTTCTTTGTGCAAACTTCTCCACCACTCGCCATGATTTCTCGTATTCTAAATCATCTAAATAAAAAACTTGATTCGCTTAACAGTCGAAAATGAAAGGATCATCCTCGTACCAGGTTCGGGATGTGTTCACACTAACAAAACCTCCATCTTTATGCACTCCCAATCTAGGATGTGAAACATCCCACCAAGTACATCTAAACAACCAAGCAATATAACCTCCTACATACTTTAACCCTATAATATCTTTTACAACTCCATATAAGTCAATGTTATCATCTCCACGGCTCCCTTCGATTGCGACCCCACAATTCTGAGTTTTTCTATATCGTTATCGATCATGTGTGTGAAATCCATATCCACGCACCAAGCAACCCGAATACTTGATAACCCTCTTGCTTGGACCACATGCTAGTACATAAAGTTCTGGTGAGATCTTATCGGGATTTGTAGCATATTATAATTTAACCTACATCAATAAATATATTTAGGATAAGATTAAATATCAATAGAATCCATATTAATTATTTAATATTACCGTATGTTTGAACCACGAGGCGAACTCCGCTTCATGTTTCTTTTGTACGTCAGCTCCACCACCAGAGTTAAGCAGTTCTAAATATTCACTGCACGTTTTCATATGAAATATTAATTTATACGAAAATACTAACCTCAATTATTTTAGTTTTACGTAAATTCATTATTAACCTCAAGTAGTGCTCAATTTCTGCACAGTTATTCAGGACATACCATCGAGCTCTATATAAATCTTGTCCACACAAGTCGTAGCCCCTTGTGCGCCCATTGGAAGTACAATTTGTGAAAATGCAGAAAATGATGATGAGACACCCATCTGTTCACCTTCATAATTTCGATCCGGTCTCGTAAATCTGGTATCAACCCCACGAAAATACATTGAACAAAAAGTGTGCCATTCATTATCAATGTAGGACTCTGCAATCGAACCTTCTGGATGAGCCTTATTTCCCACACTTAGCTTAAGCTTCCCTAAAAATCGCTCAATTGGATACATCCATCTATATTGAACCGGGCCAGCAACCAGCAACTAAAGTCTCACGAGATAGGTAAACAGCCAAATGAACTATTACATCAAATAAAGAAGGCTGGTACAAACTCTCAAATTTGCACAATATCACTAGGATCTCAGCCTCCATTTTTAATAATGCGTCAACTTGTAACGTCCTATTACAAATGCCTCTGAAAAATGTCCCTAACTCTGTAAGAGCTATACGAACATCCCGAGTAAGCTTTCTACGCACACCAACTGCCAACAAACGTTGTAAAAATTTATGACAGTCGTGACTTTTAAGACCAGTTATCTTCTAGTCATGTGTTCGCACGCATCTTGACATGTTCCTAACATACCCATCAGGTAATTTGATTGACAATAACCAGTCACAAAATTTCTTTCTCTCATCGCTTGATAGTGTATACCATCCAAGAGGCATGATGACTCGAGTCCCATTATCTTGTAAATACAACTCTGATTTTATTCCCAACTCTTTCAAATCTTTACGAGAGTTAACTGTATCTTTTGTTTTCCCTTCTATTGACATGAGAGTACCCAAAATATTTTCACATATATTTTTCTCAATGTGCATGACATCTAAATTATGGCAAAGTGTCAATGTAGACCAATATTGCAGCTCGAAGAAAATACTTTTTTTTGTCCAATTGAATTCCACTGCATCTCATTTCCTTTTTCGGGCTCGTGTGTCCTTCCCAAATCTATTTTCTGGAATCTTAAGTAGTTGTGCCAGAATATCATCGTCAGATAGTGTTGGCGGTGATGATTTCCACTCAGTCTTCCCATCAAACATTGTCCCGTTCGAACGTCATCTATGATTATTAGGTAAATATTGACGATGGCCCATGAAACATAATTTTCTTCCATTTGTTAGCCACTGCGACTGTGTATCTTTGTTGCAAACAGGGGCAAGCCAATTTACCTTTTGTGCTCCATCCATACAAGTTTTCGTATGCTAGAAAATCATTTATTGTCCATAAGACTGCGGCATGCATCTTGAATTCCCGCGACAAGGCCGTATCATACGTAGTGACACACAGTTCCCATAATTCTTTCAACTCTGCTATTAGTGGTTGTAGATATATATCTATGTCATTTCCTTGTGACCTCGGTCCTAGGATCAATAAAGCCATCATGAAATAAGGGTCTTTCATACACTTCCAAATAGGCAAATTATAAGGCATTAATATCACAGGCTACGTACTATGCGAAGTGCTCATATTGCCAAATGGAATAAAACTATCAGTTGCTAACCCGAGGTGTATGTTCTGAGGCTCTTCGGCAAACCATGGATACTCTCGATCAAACTTCTTCCACCGTAAGGAATCTACCGGATGCGAAAAAAATTGATCATTTCGAACTCTTTCTACATTATGCCAAGTCATATTCTTTGCAGTCACTTGAGAAGTAAACAACCGTTGAAGTGGAGGGATCAAGGGAAAATATCTCAACACTTTATCCGGTATATTACTCTTATCTAAAGTCCATCTTGACTCGTGGCACACTGGACATGAATCAAATTCTGCATACTGCTACCAAAAGAGTACACAATCGTTCTTACAAGCATGGGTAATATTATAATCAAATCTCAATCCTCTCTTCAATTTTTTCGCCTCATAAAAGTTACGAGGCACCACATTATCTTGTGGTAGAACCTCTTTAAATAACTCAAGTAGCATGCCAATGGCCTTTGCAGAAATCTGGTATACTGACTTGATATGTAGCAACCTCACTGTGAATGACAACTTACTATGGTGGGTACACCCCTCATACAGTTGTCGTTGTGCATCCTCCCACAGTCTTGCGAAGTTCTCGTTTCCCTCAAAAGATTGTGAAGATGTTCTTTCTCCATCTAGAACACCAAACATGTCTGCGCTAATATCATCTAACATCTTAGTGATATCCTCTCCATTATCATCACTATCATCCGCAACGACCACATTTGTATCGTCGATATCGATCTCGACATCAGTTTCCTCTATTCGATTGGAATGACTCTCAAATCTAACTCCTGTAGGAAATGGTTCACCATGTAGAACCCAATTCGAGTATTTATGATCTATCTCATTAACAAACAAATGGGACTCCACTACTACCATATTTAAATAACTCAGATTCTTGCATTTCTTGCACGGACATCTTATAAAATCTCGACTATCAGTACTATCTTTCGCAAACTCTATGAATACTTTCACCCCCCGTGCATACTCCTTATAGTCTCACCCAAGTCTATCTCCCAATAACATCCAACTTTTGTCCATTATATTTTCGTTACCCGTCTACTGCCTATTAAAAAAAACCTAAATCATTTCATAAACATCATCAGTAATACTGTAATTGATATCCTCATAATACTATTTATTTATTTTGTCTGCACGAATTCCGTTCAAACGTATATTTTTACATCCGGACGGACATCAACATTCATTCAAACGTGAACAGTTCCGTTCGAACGAAAATCGTGCAGATAGCTTACTAGAACCAATCCTCAACATTAACTAAGTAAGCAACAAATATCCAAATAAACAAATCATGCTCGAAATTGGTTATATAATAAAATTTCAAATATCAAAATAAGTATGCAAAATCTATATAAAATCACCACAAAATATCAAAATAAATCTTTAATCTTTAAACCCTAATAATTAGAAAACTAACCTCAACTTTTGCACATCCAACTTCAAATCTAATTCAACAACACTGCCCACAATTCAAAAACATAAGACGAGAAAACTATCAACCACTTTTAATGTTGAAAAATATACAAAAAAAATATTGAGAAATGAGATTTACCTATTCCCTCTCAAGAATATCAAGTATTCCACACTCAAAAATCCTCATACAATATGCAATCCTTCTCTGCCTCCCTTTTAGTCTCATTCTCTAAAAAATAGCTCAATCCCGAGTAAGAAATAAACTGAAGAGTTGGTGTTTAAATCTGCAAAGTTGCGTTCGGATGTAAAATGTATCCGTCCGAATGCCAAAATGCCAAATTGCCGTTGTTTTCTTGTGAGATTCTAGATTTACGTGTATTTTTACATATTATTTTATTCTCGTTGTTGTTTATTTTAATTTATTTTAATAATATTATTAGTCGTGTTTTATTTGTTTAAGATATTTATTTGATCTATTGATTAATTAATATTAGTTTTATGTTATTTTTATAATTAAATATTGAGTTACGTTACTTTTCTTATTAATTTTAATGTGAGGTAATTATTTTAATAATTGGAATTAAATTCTTTTATTTTATTATGTGATCTTAATTGATGTGCTTTTTTAATATTAATTAGTTTTTTTATATTTAAATTGTTCTTTAAATTAAATTAGTTTATTGTTGGACTTTAAATATCTTATTTTATTGATATTAAATGGTAGTATTTTCAATTAGTTTTTTTTTTCTTCTAGTTAGTTTTTATTTCTTTTCTCTCTTTTTCTTTTTCTCTTTTCTTTTCTCTTTTTCTTTCTTTTTCTTTCTTTTTTCCTCATTTTTCCTCTCCCCCCAGCCGCGCGAGCCCCCTCCCCTGCTTCCTCTCTTCCCTCGTCGTTTTTCTTCACTCCCCGGCACCGCCGTTGGCCACTCTCTAGCGACACCACCCAACCCACGACCCTCCCCACCCGCCGGCAAGTCCAGTGGTACCGGATGTGTCATCTCCGGCCACTCCACCGCCCATGCACAACCCCATACCCGAAAATGAGTTCTTGGCTTTTCCTACATTTTTTGGCCACCGCCGGCCACCCATGGCGCCGGCAACCTACCAGCAGTCTTCCCTCACTCTGGCGAACATAACTCGCCACCTAGAATCACCCAACTCCACTGTTTGCTCATCCACCCGAAATGGGTCTTCAAATGGCTTGTTCTTCGCCGCGCCGTCGTCCGGCTACCGTGCATCTCACCTCCACCACCAAACCACTCCCCTACCTCAACCGAACCAACTCCCTAACTCAGTTTCCCCAACCGTTGCCGCACCTTCCCTATACGACCCCAAACCCGAAAATGGGTTTCCACCCATTTTGAGCCCGATCCGCCATCTTCCGGTGGTTGTGCCACCACACCACCACCTCCATGAGATTCCCCACCTTCCAAATAGTATCTCTCTAAATTTTGTTGTCAAACCGAGCACTCTAGCCTAACGTACAATTGACCGCTACGAACACTACGGATTGGCGTTTGTTCAAGGATTTACGTTTTTACTCGCTGCAAGTACTTTCCAAACGAACTTTGAGATTTAAATATATTTTGCATTAAAAACTCTGTATTTGGTTGATGATTGGATTTATTAAATGTTGGATATTTGTTAATAGTGGTATGCATTGTGTGATTGAACGTTTGTTTATGTGTATATTGATATTTGAGATTTTAATGTGAGATTTGGTGTTTGGATTTTAATATGAGATGTGGTTATTGGGTTTATGGATTTTAATGGTTTGACTGAATCATAACGGGGACGGCGATACGTAACGCCCGTTGTGATCAGTGTGTGTGTGGATGCCATAATGGGGACGGCGATACATAATACACATTATGGTCAGTGTGTGTGTAAGTCATAATGGAGACGGCGATACGTAACACCCATTTTGAATGATAATGTATGGATGACATAACGGAGATGGCGACACGTAACTCCCGCTATGAAATGAATGTGTATGAGTCATAATGGGGACAGTGATACGTAACGTCCATTATGATTGGTGATGTGTGTATGTCATATTGGAGATAGCAATACGTAACGCCCGGTATGATTGGATTTACGGATGTTATTTTCTGGGAAATGATGGATAGTTTTTATTGGAGTTTTATTGTGATTAAAATGGGATTTTAGCGTGTGTGGTTATTTTATTTATTTTAAGGAAGGCGATTTTAAGTTTCATGCATACGGTATCATGTTCATGAGTGATGTTGTTGTTGTTGCATGAGTATATTTGATATCTTGTAGTTTGGTTGGGTTGTACTTACCTGTGATACCATTTTGGCGTCCTAGATTTTTTGGATACAGAGTTTTGTGGAGGCTGAGCCTGAGGAGACGACTCCGCTATTGAAGTATTCCTATTATAAATTGTTTTCCCTTTTTTTTTATAAATATGTAATTTATGATTTATCTTTCAGATAACTGTATTAAATCTCTTGTTGGAGAATTTATATTAACTGGTTTGTAAAATAATTCTAAAAAATTCTGGTACTTAGATATTGACCTCAAATATCCGCTACTTTTATTTATGCATGTCACATGTTCACACACTTGACACTTGACATTGGGGGTGCGTGACCCGTGTTGTCAGCATCCCGACGCCTCGTTTCCCGTGTTCATTTTAAGAAAAAATTGGGGGCGTCACATTTTTCGCGAGGAATTTTAACTTTTTACATCCGAACGGATTATTTCGGTGTTCGGACGCGTTATTCTAAGCATATTCTGAGTATTTTTCGCTGGAACGCATGAGAGGTCGTTATGACGTATAATAAATGTTATATCTTATAGAGTTACACTAGTATTATAATACTAATATACTATATAACATTTAATTATTATTATATATGTATATACTGATATTACTAATACTATTCTAAATAATCTATATTATAAGTTGTATAACCACAATAAGTGATGACACTACAAATTATATATTATGTAATCTAAGTAACATGTACCTAATTATTATAAATTAACCACTACATGTAATAGTATAATACTTATGTTCTAACTAATATATACTAGTATATACAAAATAATTGATATATATGAAATTAAAGTATTTGATATATATTTATTATATATAACATTATCATTTTAGTGTTATGTATAGTGCATGTATATTAAGTTATCTAAGTAACATGTACCTAATTATTATAAACTAAGCACTACATGTAAATAGTATAATACTTATGTTCTAACTAATATATACTAGTATATACAAAGTAATTGATATATATGAAATTGAAGTACTTGATATATATTTATTATATATAACATTATCATTTTAGCGTTATGTATAGTGCATGTATATTATAAAGACTAATTTTAGTATTTTATTTTTTACTAAAAACTTTATAATATTATTAGTGTCGTATAGTACATAATAATATTGTTATAACTAGCCGACCTGATAGCGGATTGCTTAAACCTCAAACTCTCTTCTTTCCGTTCGAACAGATACCCCTCCATCCGAACATATACCCTTATTGTTCGAACGCTTACAAACTATGTTCGAACGAGAAATATCTCATCCGAACGAGTGTCGGGGTATATATGCCCAGCCCTCGCCGAACGCCTCATTCTTGCATCAAACGGTAGATTCCAAAACTCACTCCCATTCGAATGAGAATCACACTCCACATTCCCGAAATTATCATCTACAGTGAGATATATAAGGTATGATCTCTCTAACCCCTCCTATTGGTTGAAAATGGGTTATGAACACCCATTTTTGTGTGGGTCAGATTTCAAATTGAATCCGACCCATTTTTCTTAGTTTTTGTAATTTATTTCCTAGTATTCATTGTTTCGAACCTTTAGGAGTGATATTAGGTTGATTTGGTCCGAATATATTTGAGTTTTGTAGGAAAAAAGTAATGGTCGAGTCAACTTGTCCATTTCTCTTCACAGGGGTTTCTGTTCGGACGGGAATGACCCCCGTCCGAACGAGATGTAGGGGATGATCCTGTTTGTTCGAAGGGGCATATAACGCCTCCGAACGTGTTATTTGTCCGTCCAAACGAGTAAGTTCCAAACAGAACAGTTTGATATACGTATTGGTTTCATTTAGGTATTTTGGCTTCCATCAAGCCTGTCTAACTTCTTTCATCACTTATTTGTACACAGTATACGAATGGCGGGTAGAAGTCAAAAGTGTGGGAGAGATCAGTTGAGCGCTACTAGGCCAGTGATCGCAGATTCAGTTGCCTCCACTCCCGTCTCTCCCGTTGCTCCCAGTGCTCCTGTTCGTAGGTCTGTTCTAATAAAGCGGTCTATCACTTTGGATGACTTCAGAGAGCTGGAGTGGGAGGGACACACCATCTACCAGATCTTCACGGAGCGAGGATGGACTTCGATCTACACACAGGAGGGGATCGTATATCCTGATATGGAATGCGAATTCTATCGGGCATTGGGAGATCAGCCTGGAGATATTCACCACTACGTACTCATAGTGCGGGGAGTCAGCATCACCTTATCTCCTCGGGTGATTGCAGAGTATTTGGACATCCCACGTGTGAGGGACATATATCATCATCCATCAGCAGCAGCAGCGTCTAGATCTGTTAGGGCAGACACGGAGACTGAATCCTCATCACCCTTCACTACATGGACTGCCGATGAGTTGGGTGCTGGCTCAGATGCTGTTAATAGCGACGAGGAGTACGTACCTGATGATGGTCTCACAGATGATCAGGTATGTGAGCTACTACGACATCTCGAGGCTCCTGCATATGATGGTGGGAAGGCCATCAAGCAGGTTGACTACATTCCATTCTTTAGATTGCTGAATCTGATGGTCAGGTACAACATAAACCCGAAAAAGTACAAGACATATTTCGGGATGGATCGGGCACGACTTCAGGTGAGGGTAGCGAGGGGGGACCCGATTGATCTAGTACTGTATATTTTCTACTGCATCAGACAGGAGTCACGATATGGGAGTGGAGGCAGTTTACCATTTGGACTGTTGATATCTGATCTCCTACTTCAAGCTGGAGTTACAGAGTGGATTGGTGAGAAAATATAACTTCAGATGGGGACGCTCAATAAGATATCTATCAGTAAGAGCAAGGGGCACCCCTATGTACGTACTCCAGGGTCGACTAATGCTACTACCAGTGCTACTACCCAGCCTGCTCAGAGCCAGCCTGCAGGATTTACACTAGAGCAGTTGGAGGCGATGGTTGAGCGTGTGATGGAGAGAGTGGTGACCCGCGTGGTAGCAGAGGCTGAGGACCGCATCATGAGGAGGATAGATGATGTAAAGACACAGATTAAATCTATGTAGGAGGACATATATTTGATACCGAAATAGTATGAGTATTTTTATTTTATGTGTTGTATCGAATAATATTATATATTTTTTGAAATGTAATTAGTGTTTTCTTTTATTTTTGGTATTCATAACAATGTTCTTTTTTTATTTTTGTCATTTTACTTATTGTTTGTGATAATAAAATAAATAACATTCTAAAAGTAATTACATAAAATTAATTTTTGTATTTATAAATATTTTAAATGTTTCATAAATCATAAAATGTAATATAAACACATTTTTTATATTTTGAAAATGATAAAATAAAATTAATAGAAAACAATATATATATACATAAAAAATAGCGATAAAAGAAATTAACCATTTCCAACCTATTGTCCGTCCGAACAGTATAATTTGGGTTCGAACGGGCTTGCAATTCCACCGCCACATTTTCCTCCAAATATATTCCGTTCGGACAAATATTTCTCCATTCGAACGTATTTTTACGCTCGTTCGGACGGATTTTTGTCCGTCGAATTTTTGGGACGAATTTTAAAAAATGTTTCTAAAAACTACTTTTAGGGATGAAATTTATTTGGTCTCTAATAAATTTCGTCCTTAAAAATAAAATTTGTTGTAGTGTATATGTTCATGATCGTCTGTTAAATCCAAGTACTAGTACTTGATCTTAATTTATCTGTTGATACTCATCGATGGTGGGCCAAGAGAAGGACCAGACAATTGGCTACCTAATTGATGAACAACTCTGACCTTTAATTAATTGATCATGAGATGCACTAGCCATCATGCAGATATATTGGCCATGCCCATTGCTGCAATGCCCCAACCCCTCCGATCGAACCCGTCCTTCATCTCCTAGCTAGCAGCTAGCTCTTTGGTAATTGGTTAAGTATCTTGGCCATGCAGGAAGAAATATTGCATTTATCCTTTATTCTAATCAGTCCAAACAATTTGAATAACAATTAAAAGGCACAATAACAAACTTAAAATTAAATTTATATTCATTTTATTCATAGGGAAGTGGAACGAAAAAAGCTTTTTAGCTGAAGTTTCTCTTCCGGCCAACTTCTCATGACAAGAAAAAAAAACCACTCTTCATTATAAAATGAAAGCCAAGCTACAAAGCATAGCTCAAAAAGGGGAGAGAGAGAGAGAGAGAGGTAGGTTAAATATAGTTTATAACCCATCTTTAAGTCATCAATGGGAATTAGTTCATGATGATCACCTTGAGCGAAAAAGGAAAATACTAAGCTCCTGACCAATATTGCTCCCATCAGGATCAATCAAATGGAAGGATTCAGAATTAGCTGACCCGAAAACTCTCTGAAAGTTGGCCCTAAGGTACAATATCTCATCATCATCATCATCTTCTCTATTAAGCTCTTTCCCACTTATAACGCCAGCACCCACAATAACCTCATTCATTAGCCTAAGTGCCTCCATATCATCTTCAGAAGGCTGCCGCTTAACAGCATATCCAACTTTCCTCCCATTGCAGTACATCGTCCACAATGGCATGGACAAGAGAGAGCAAGAAAAACCACCACCGGCAATAGTACTATATCCCGGCGGTGTGCCGGCACATGACTCTAGTGCAATTCGAAGAATCCCCCCTCGCATTTCTCTAGCTAGGGTTGTTGTTGGGATAGCCAGTTCAAGGAGGAGAACAACTGGGTTAATGATGGAATATTTGGAAGTACTGGTTTGGATACAGAGCTTAACTTTGCCCCGGCGATAGCCAAAAATGGTGCCGATGATGGTTGTGGAAGAAGTACTACTGATGAAGGTACTGGGTGGTGCACTTTTATGGTATGATGATCTAATTGGTCGTCTTCTATGAAAGTAGTGATCTTCTTCTTGATCTTCTTGTTCAATATGATCTTGATCTTTTATGAAGGTGGTACAGTTGCAGGTTGGGATGAGGAGCTGCAGGAGAGAGCGCAGAAACCTCCATGAACGGACTTGTTTCTGGCAGTCCACGGTGGTGACACCATTGGTTATGGCGCCAGTGCCACCAATTCGTGGATATGCCATGCCCGCGTTTAGTTATTCCTCAAGGGAAGATTTGGCTTATATATATAGCAGGTTGTGTGTGGCATGTAGTACTGCATGTAAAAGTGTACTGTGTATATATACATATATAATATATAATAATATATGTAAATTTATATGTTAAATATAGGGTTTATGTAGTGAAGAGGTGGTAAGTTTGTTTATTGACACGTGTCCTCATAATGTGAACTTATTTAAAGAAAATTTGTGATCGCTACTAATTAATTTATTATAGTCTTTGATCAGTCAGAATACACAGAAGAGTGTTCAAAATCTGATCAAAAGTAAAATAAAAATATTGGAGATGATCTGCAGATTTCTTCAAACATTGCTATAGTTTAATATCATATATATGAAGTAGGTGAAAAATGATAGATAATTAGGTCAATAAGGTAATTGGGAAATGCATGCAGTTTATTATCTTATAGGAAAGAAGGATTTAAATTAAATTGAAGAGCATGAATAAATTAGTTTTTAAATAAAGATGCAAATATTTAGGCAATCTCCCTGCATTGTCGGAATAAAATTATAATATGGGTATCAATTCAATGTATTAATTTTAGATAAATGGAAAAAAGGTACAATATTTAATTGAGCACCAAAGCCCACTTCATGCGTATAATCATTTGTGCATATGATATTATATATATATATATATATATATATATATTAGTGCAGCTAGCACACAAGTACTCCAAGTTACAACTGTTGAAGTAGTATTCTATGCAAGAATCTTACATATTTTTTCTGTCTATAATGGAACCCTAATTTTCTGAAAAATAATGGGGACTCCAACCCCACACCATGCATTCTACCTTTAGCCCTAGAGATTTTATATCCCTGTCCTGTCGTATGATACCGCATGGGAAGGACTTTGGGGCTAAAGAATTTTGGGAAATCAATTAAATCGGTTTGGTTGTTGCTTTCTAGCCAGCTGGTTTCTCCACTCATGTATCTTCTTTGTATGTATATAATATTCCAGAAAACAACGTACACCAGAGAAAAATTAGTTTAGTCATGTTTTCCTTTAAATGTGCAAGCGCCAGATCAGAAGATCATGCAGCTTTTAATTCCACGAGAAATTGGAGTTGAACAAAAATAATAAGTATATTTATTCAGATTTTAAGATTGTTTTTATTATAAAATAGTTATTTTGTAAATTTATTTTTATAAAATCTTTTTATGTCTGTATTATTACTCAATTCGTCTCATGGGATGATCATGATCAGGCCGTTCGAATAAAGGTTCGATACTAATTAAATAAACTCTTAAAATATGTAATCCAATCACTATTTCTAGAGAAAAAAATGGAACTTTGATTAACTGATCAAGATATAATTAATTCATGAAGCTCAGCATGTGTAGATATATGCTTGTCTTGGGTCCAGAATATCAGAGGAAAGCAACTGCACTTTTGCACTTTCTTCCCCCACAATGTTTTTCTATAGACATATTATGTGCAATTAATAAGAATTAATTGGCTCTGTACTTGTAGATTTATGTCCGTGTGTGCAATAATTAATAGAACAAATATAAAGTCGTTTTGTTTGTTGGTTATCGATTCGTAACTGGAACATGACCAAAAAGGAATATTGGGGACCGAACAAGGTGTGCCATCTCACTATCTGGATTCATGTTGTCGATCAATATGCCAAGCCAGTTTTTGCTGTCCTAATTATATATGTGAGAAGAGCATGTATATTAATTATTAATTTAAGAATAAAAAGTAAAAGATGAAAAGAAACGTAACGCATATTATATGGTTTATGAGGGGCTACATATGATACAGCACGTACACTTAGGAAAGGTGCTGTGTGTCAAAAATAAATAAATTAATTAATTAAAGGTGCAAAAGCTAGGTCATAAAATTTGGAGAAGCCCCATCGGCCGATATTTGTTTTTTTGTTTTTTAAACAAAATTCAATAATTAATGGGAAAAGTACTGATCTCTTGATCCGGCTGTCCTACTAAGAATGTTTCAATACAACATATATATATATATATATATATATATAATGATGTTTTCGTCCCAAGTGGTCTATTTTTTCATTATGAACAATTGTTTTTTACAATATTATATATAACATGATCACAACATGGTCACAATATAACATCTAAAATTACTTTTGGTTTTTTTAATAACAATGTTGTACTAATTTACTATCTACTAGAATTAAGAAATTAGGAGCGAATGGCATAATATCAGAGCTGTGAAGAAACAGGATTAATGGTATAATTAAGATAATCCAAACAAGGCCTAAAAGAAAAAGCATAGGGAAAGGCCAAAAAACATTCAAGACTTGGACGATAATATGAGGGCAAGGGATCCCAGAGAGTAGTACGCCTTTGATCTTTCTTCTTCTTCTTCTCACTACAATAAAAAGTACTTTTTCTCAAGAAATAATTTGTCCAAAATATTCAATTTTGCTGCCAAAAATAATTTATTCTAATATTTTTTATTCGCAGGAAAGTCACGAAAAATAACTGGTCAAAAAAGCCTTTTATTTGCCATTGTTTGAACTGCCAAAAATATTAGTATTTCTGAAGTTATCCCATCGCGAAAAATGAAAAATTCTAGCAGTAAAAACGGCAGGAAATGACTTCTTACGGCATTATATTTTCTTGAAAAATAGTATTTTATAAAATAAAAAATAATAATAGTAAAACAATATCACTACTCTTAGAACCTTACTCCTAAAATACATAAAGAATATTAACAATATATTAAAAATATATATATTATTATACAAATAAGAATTTATAGATAGTTTGGAAAAGAAATGAAAAAAATAAATACAAGTACTAAACATGAAAAAATGCACTAAATGAATAAAAAAGGAAAAAGAAAATCTCTTTGTCCATCTCTTTGTCCAGCTTTATACATCTCTTTGTCCATCTACTATCTCATTTATCTCCAAATTCTCTTTGCTTCAAATACATCTAGAGATACATAACACCATGCATTGGACATCAAAGTATAAATTACAACGACAGCAAGACAACTTACTCTTTAAGTACTCATCTTATTTATCAACTTCATGTGCTTCATTGTTAAAATATTTGACAGTCTGAAAAAATGAAAAACAAAGCATCAAGTAAGATGTAGAAAAAAAGGGTTAGAATGGGAGAAAATAATAAATCATCTATAAATTCCTTTAATATCTTAGTTCTATCAGCCTAACATATATAGATCATCTATAAATTCCTTTAATTCTCTATAGATCAAGTGCATGCTAAGGTGAAATTAATATATCTATTTCCTCAACATCCACGCATGCATTAGCTGCTAATGAAAAGCTGAAGCACAAAATTTATATTTCTTACTATAGTTTTTCCCCTTGAAATGACATATTTGGCATTGGAAAACATAGACAAGACTTGAACCAAATTATTTCTATCTGATTAGGGTTAGGCTACATACATATTTCTATGTCTGTTATTCTCATTTGCCATCCCTTCACATGGAAAGAACATGCTCTTCTTAGAGTCCACATGATTCTAACCACCACCTTCGTCATGATCTTATCAATGCCAATCAAAGCAGAGATGGGACCCCATAACAGCCATGCATGCACAATATCCCCAGCCAATAAATAATTAATGATTAAGTATTGATTTATAAGCAAATTTAATTTGAGATTTAAGATTTTAGTACTATTTATAGATGCAAGATTTATGAGATCATTGATTAAAGATTAATATTTAATTTGCTTTATCTTGTGTTTGGTTGTAAACAAGTTCAAGCTTCTCGTTTTCATACTTATGATGATACCAAAGCATCAAACTTTGCACAAGACCTTTTCTTCTGCTTTTCAAAGAGCACCACTTACCTACTAATACCCAATGCATAACTTCCTTACTTTACCTAGTTAATACCCATTTTAAAACATGCTATGAAATTAAAAGAGAACTAAGTAAATAATTAACTTAACACTTCTAACATCCCAAAACAGGTCATACAACAAAAACTTTAAAAATCCCGACCAACTAATGCTAAAAAACTAAGCTAATAACACCTAGGACTAACTCAAATTAATCCATGGCCTTTTATCTTCGAATTACACTTATTCACATAGCAAAACAGCCACCTAAACTTGGTTTGGGCACCAAAAATAGGGCATTTCGAAAATCACAGCATATGGTAATTTAGTACATCAAAAGTCAAGCCAAAAAAGTTCATTTTGTTTCCAAAAAAGTGAATGTGCTACTAAACAACATAGATTTCATAGATTTGTGCTACAAATAGAATAAGTTTCTATTCACGAAAATAATCAAACAAATGATGTGGTTTTGAATTTTTAATTGGTGAAAAGAAAGCAATATCAAGTTATATTCCAATAGCTAGGTCCGACAATAAGTGAAGGTTGGTGAAAAGAAACCAACTACTTCTGCATCATAATCATGTGCCTGTCCATCATGGTATGATATATATCAATAGGAGCATCCATGCAAAAACAGTGAATGTGTTAAGTAAACTATTAATAAGCTCTTGATCAAATAACACCTACTCCCCATAATAGAATATGGTGCAGGGTGAGGGCATGTGTTCAAAACCCACTAGAGTGTGTGTGTGTGTGTGTGTGTGTGTGTGTGTGTGTGCACGCAAACCAATGATAGAACTACAGCTAATCCAATCAAATATAGCTAATCCAACTTTGGATATAGCAGCAGTCCAGAGCATTTGACAAAAGACAAATATTGCAGTCCAGAGCACTTGACAAAATAGTCCTACTCTTGACTTTCTATGTGATAAAGAAACTAAAAAACAGAAACAAGAGGAACAAGAGGAACCTAAAATAGAAAATGCATTAAGAGAAAAAAAACACTTCAAGATCAATAGATATGTATTGATGCTGCCAACATGTATTGATGCTGCCAACACAATAAAGAAACCAAATCAAACAATATCAAGCATAAAGTATCAAAAAAAGTAATGACATTTCCTTATAGCTAAAAAAAGAAAGTGATGACATTTCCTTATAGCAAAGACACCCTTTACCAATTAAGTTCTATACAATTCTGAAGGAAAGAGATCAAAGTTGAATACCAAAGATAACAATGATGACATTTAGCATGACAATACTCCTTATCTTCTTGGATGAAAACCATAATTTCCTTCACAAAGGTTGGTTTTTAGCAAGTGATTTCAATCCCACTTTCAAAGGATTCTAAGCCTTAGCTTTCTTTATCAACTGCTTCAATACAAAGAAAACTAATATCAGTTGGTCTACTTGATCCCTTTCCAGTTATAAGAATAATAACAATCATAATGATTTTCTGTATTCTCAACACTTCCACATGGCATGGTTATAACTTTTTGGCTTCCAAACTTAGCTTCAAACTTTTCTTTAAAACATCCTAACGTAAACTTATTTTTTCCTATAATTTTTTTAAACAAATTAATGAATATTTACAGAAAAATCAGAGATCAAACCACAAAGCAAGCACCAATTTAAACATTATGCTTCTCAACACAGATCACAAACGAATATTTACAAGGAAAGCACAAATCAGCCCCCAAAACAAGCACCAATTAAAATATTATGCATCCAAAGCACCACAGATCAAATTAGTTTCCAAAAAAAAAGGAAATTTAAATAAAAATCGAATCCACAAGGCAAAGTAGGGATGTTTACCCTTGCCACACAATAGAAATCGAAAGAGATCAATTTGAAGAAGCAGTCCAGTCCAGGGCAAAAATAGAAATAGTGTTTAACTCGTTTCTAGAACTGCTCTAGGGTTTATCAATCTCTTCCAAGGTTCCACCATTTGGAAATGAGAGAGCACGAGAGAGAGTGAGAGAGAAACGAACAGAGAGGGAGAGAGACTAACCTGCGAACCGGGATGGCGACAACAACGACACAGTAGTGTGGTACAACATGGTAGGGAAGCGCAATCAGAAAGAGAGAGAGAAGGGGGTTGGGGAGAATCCGGGGGGGGGGGGGGGTATCGCAGAGATGATGTTAGGGATTGGGAGAAATGATGAGGGGGGAGGGGGGAATAGGCATTGAGCTTATTTTTAAAAGACTATTTCCAGTGCTACACAAGTGTCATAAATAGTTAAAAAGTCGCTGCAAAAGATAAAACATCAGCATTAGCCGACCAGTGTGCGCAAAATAGAACATTTTTTTTTATGAACTATCTTCTGTCAGAATAAATAACTTTTCTTGCAAAACAACAAAGTGCCATAAATGGTGTGTCAAAAATAAGTATTTCCTGCATGATTTGTGTCCCCAGAAAAAGACTTGGCCACAAAAACTACTTTTTGTTGTAGTGAGATCTACTTCCTCATTTGCCCATAAATATTAATGAAATTTAAATAATTAATCATTAATTTCTATGAGTAATACATATATAATATTAATCATTAATGAATCCAGAGAGTACGACGTTAGACTACTCACTAAAAATTAAGTGATAGGCTAATAGCTTGGCCAATGCATAAAGCTGGAGATCGAGGGTTAGCATATAACTTAAATAGTCAAATATACCTCTTCAGCAATTAGTAAAAATATTGACAATAATGCCAGGGAGAGTCGAAAATGGGAGTCGAATCCCAAAGTCAGTTGACGTGGCGTGCTGCCGACAATTTTTTAAAAAAGAACACGGAATGGGGGTCTAAATTAGACGCAGGAGGCTTGGAGACAGGGACATTTCAAAACAGAGCTCGTCCCTAACCTCCCGCGTAGAGAGAGAAAGTGTCCCTGTCCTAGGGTTTTCGGCATTTTAGAGAAAGAAAGGCATCGTCCCCCACCTTGCAAAGAGAGAACATCTTAGCCGAAGCTTTCGCACCTAGGATTTTCTCCATTTTCAAGGTTGAGGGTTTCATGCAAAATCGAAGTTCTCTAGGTCGTCCCCAACCTCCCACGTAAAGTTTTCTACAGGTCCTCTCTCTTTGCGACATCCACGCCGAGCCATCCAGCCCTCTAGCCATCTGCAACCCAAACTCCGATAATCTTCAAACTAAATCCTAGAAATCGACTTTTATCCCGATTCATCCCTTATCTTAGATTTTCATTAGATTTTATTGTTCGACTCTATATGCCAAGCCCTAGAAATCTGAGATTGGTTTGCTATGTGCACAACCTTTGTCTGAAGAAAGATAAAAACCAAAGTCGTTTTCATCTTCAACCGTCAAATGAGATACTGGTGTTCCCCTCCCCAAAATCTTTAGCTTTCACCGAAATCTCATTTTCAGTCCACGCTAGGTTACATACTCATCTCGTGTTCTCTTATTTATTTTTGAAGTCAAAGGATTCTTTTTCTTATAAAATATATTTTTTCTACAGGTGTTGTGATGCCCCCAATTTTCCTTAAAATAACACGGGAATCGAGGCATCAAGATGATGACAACACGGGTCACACATCCCAACGACAAGTGCCAAACGTGTGTGCACACATGACATACATAAATAAAAGCAGCGGATATTTGAGGTCATTATCTAAGTACCAGAATTTTCTAGAAATATTTTACAAACTAAGCCAAAGTAAATTCTCCAACAGGAGATTTAATACAGTCATCCTAAAGTCCAAACATACAATTACATAAATAAGAAGCAGGGAAAGCAACTCCCAATATACAACTAGATCAAGCTACTCCAACGGCGAAGCTGCCTCTTCAGGCTCAACCTCCTCGTCCTCTGCAACAAAATCTACGATACCGAAAAATGGTACCACAGGTAAGTAAAATCTCAAACAAACCCAAGACAATAAATAAATTTATGAAACAACAAAAAAGCATGAACAAAATATCATATGCATGAGGCTTAAACTCGTCACCCTCAAAATAAATAAATAAACCACATACTTCAAAATCTCAAGATAAACCTCAATAAAATCATCCATCATTTTTCCAGAAAATGATGACCATAAATCCATTAAAATTACCACAATTTTCCCAGAAAATGGTCCACGTAAAACCAATAATTAAAACCCGTCACTTTCTCAGAAAATGGCCTAAACAACCATTTTATTAACCGTATGCACTATGATCTCCCCTAGGGACCATCCGCACACCCTAGCTTTCATCATCACATCGAAGGTAACGACCATGCATGTGACTTCGGAACGGGCGATACCTAGCTAACCGCGCCCAGCACGTATTATGACCAGACATCCCCTAGCCCCCGCAAGCAGATGAGCCACGGAGTCGGCACGAGAGCGTTACCATTCCGTCCGATCCCGTCGTCGCCCGGCGACGATTCAGAGGACATCACTCAGTATATTCCGATCCCGAGTGATCAGAGGAGCTCGACCCGGATAATGCCTCATTCCGGCTTGGGGTCGTGATACACACGCACCCAAAAACCATTAACACATTTGAAACCTAGTTTTCAAATCCAACACATGAATACCCGAAATCATGCAAAAATCCAATTTCTAAATATTACCATGAACATGCGTGTAAATACACAATGCATATGACCATGCACAAAATATTCAACAACCAATGAATTCCAACAATAACTAAATACAATATCTGTCGATGCAAAAATATATTTAAATTTTAAAATTTATTTAGAAAATACTTACAGCGGTTAAAAGCATAAATCCTTGAACAGACGTCATTCCGCAGCGCTCATAGCAGTCACTTGTACGTTAGGCTAGAGTGCTCGGTTTGACACCAGAATTTAGAGAGATACTCTTTGGAAGGTAGGGAATCTCATGGAAGTGGTAGTGTGGTGGCACAACCACCGGAAAGTGGCAGATCGGGCTCCAAAAGGGTGGAAACCCATTTTCAGGTTTGGGGTCGTATAGGGAAGGTGGCATAGCGGTTGGGGAAACTGAGTTATGGGGATGACCAACTGGGACATGGGAGTGTTTTGGTGGTGGTGGTGAGGCCTACGGTAGCCGGATGGTGGTGCGGCGAAGATGGATCCAATTAAGGACCCATTTCGGGTAGAGGAGGAAGTAGCTGAGTTGGGTGGCTTTGGGCAGTGAGTTACGCTCACCGGAGTGAGGGGAGACTGTTTTTAGGTCGTAGGTGCCAAGGGGTGGCTGGCAGTGGCCGGAAAACGCAAGAGAAGCTAAAATACCCATTTCAGGTTTAAAACTCACGCGCCAGCTAGAGGCTGCCGTGAGGTGCAACTCCGGTGGGGTTGTGCTCGCCGGCGACAAGGGGTCAAGGTAGTACTGGCGGTGAGGCATGGAAGTCGACGGTGGAGACTGGGCGGCTTAAGACCGAACGGCAAAACAAAGGGGGGGTGTTGGTCGCGCGGGTCAGGATGGAAAAGATCATCTATGTATTGAGTATTTAACAGAGCAACGCTTGGTTTAATCACTGAGATGAAAAGCTGCAAATCCTAGATTGGAACATCACGGTCTGCAGCGACGAACAGGGGAGAATGAAGAAGAAGAAGAAGAAAAAAGGAAGAAGGAGACCGCCTACCTCACATAAGTGAAGGGCCAACAATTAACTTAAAATTGGATGCTTAAACGGTGACGTTTCCTAACATTTAAAGGGGCTGGGTTGCTAACAAACGGGCTGGGCTTCTTAAAAGCAAGCACCTACATATATATATATATATAAACCGTAAGCCACTAACCCAAATAATTAAAACCCAAATCACAACTCAAGTAAATAATTACATATAATAATAATACATTTAAGGCCCAACCCAAAACACAACATAAATTAATTAAACACATTAAATTAAATTAGAATATTCTACAATACATTTAATTCAAATACTAACATAATAACGTAATGAGATTAAATTCAAGCCTTAATTTAAATGCATCACAATAATATAATAAGAAAATAAATTAATTTGTAATTAAATTATTTAAATAATAATATAAGCCGTCTCATAATACCCAAAATTAAATTAGTACATAAAACATATTTAACATTAAAAAAATTAAATTACATAGAAAGTAAAATTACGAGTTCTCACAAGTGGTATTGTTCTCAAAGATTTGAAATTGAAGGCCGAGGCACTAAATTCTATAAAACTTCCAGTCGAGTGTAAAGACTAGTTTTGTTGGTCGACAATCTGGTTCTGACCCTTGCTTTTATTTCTCCCCATTTGTCTTATTTTCTTTATAATTATCTTGTTCTGGTAATAGATAGTAATTTGTGAAGTTTTCTAGATGCATGGAGATGGCTTAACAATTCGGTGATATGACATACTTGGTTTATGTGTATCTATTTTTCGAAAAAACAAGAACTAAAAAAACATATTGTGATCCTGTTGTGACCTCTTATAATTTGCATTAACTCTCTTGGGGAAAGTCAAGAATGGAGTTTATGTGATTAGAGCTTGATCATGTTGTGACTAAGAGATTTGGGATAATTGAATTTTAATGCACATTTGTATGGAGGAGCTGTTACCTTCCTGAATTTGTTGGTATTATTTATGATTAAATCATGAATTATCCCAAGAACATAAACCAGTATTCAACAAATTTGTGCTTACACTACCTAAGGTTTTAATGATACACTAAATTAATGCTTGTTTTTTTTTTTTTTTTTTTGCCTATATGCAGAAAAATGAGTAAATTGGACTCTTTGTTGATTTTCAATTTCATATGGTCTAGGAGTGAAGTTAGATATTCATGTTTAGACTTTTTCAGAGGAGGACACGCCTAGATAAAACTGTTGTTACAAATGTTGGCTCACTTAGCTTGTCCAATCGTGATTTTCCTATGGTCTCTATTGCTCAACCAACTATGCTATTGTTGATTTCTTTTCTAATTACATAATATTGATTCTTTGAGGATATCAATTGTGGGTATCTTGTCTTCTCTTGATAGGTACAACCGTATTTCCAACTCTCTAGCGATGCTAACTCTTGTGCTACTCATACAAATCAAGATTTAGACGTCGATATCCATACGTATATTAAATTGATTATGATAAAATTAAATTTTATTCAAGATGGTACAATCACTGGTTTTACAATATACTGCAAGTTTGGAATTGTAGATCCATTTTTAGCGCCATTTTGCAAGGAAGTTGTTAAATTAAAGTTGCCACCAATCTGATTGTTTAAGATGAAAGGTAGATATATTAAGATGTTTGATACCTTTTAATTAAGCTAGGCAGTGCCTTTTAAGTTTACCGTATTGCTGAGTGTGTTGATGTCTATGTGCAGGCTTCAATTATTTATGTCCATTTTGCTGATTTTGGTGTAAAGGCTGGTGGAATTGTTCTAAAGTAATGGCTGGTGGAAAATATAATTTTGTTGTAAAGGCTGGTGGAAAATATGATCAATTTGGTGGTTTATTTTATTTGACTTGATATAATTATCAATTGTAAGATCATTTTGTAATGAACTTTTAATTGTGTTTTGTAATGGTGTATTTAATATTTTGTAATGAAATGTGTTTGCATTGTGTTTTATAATGCTGTAAGATCATAATTTTGTGCAATGTTTTGTTTCGGCTTCAAGTCTTTTCTTTTTCTTTTTCTTTTTTTCCCTTGTTTGCAATAAATGAGAATTGAAGCAATGATGAAAGATGAGAGATGGGGATATTTTGATGGCCAACTACTTGTAAATTAGAAAATGAAATACTACCAGTAGAGGCGGTGGAAGTTAGTTCAGGATACATGTTTTTAAACATAAAATGTTTATAAATTAATCCAACTAGTGGGTTCGCAGTGGTTTGAAACTGCCAGCTCATCCTTCATGCATGTTTGGTTCACTTATCATTAGACGTTGAGAGAGTAAATAATATATTTGGGTAAGGCATGGTCAACTTGTAATTCATTTATCTTTTTGAAACATAGTGCATAGCTGTTAGAGGCTGCATATAATCTCGTTTCAGCTCTTTGAGAGCAATTTCCAGATTCCAAACTAATAAGAAAAAGAAAACCCATGGACAAGCAGCATCAATGCAAAATGCCTACAGGAATTTTTCAAAAACAGGCAATATGGGAGGTAAAAAACCTCACAATCTGATTTCGCTTGCACAAACAAATGGGGATCATAAACAAAGTACGAATATTTAATTTCCATTCCAAGGAGTAAATATATTCAACATGTCAGAGTATACATATACCAAACATAATATTTTCAAGTAGCAAAATATTCAATCAATTCAACAAATAAAAAAAACCAGGACATTATACGTGCAGTCCTATATCTATGCATGAGAATCTTGATTTGCTGCTTTCTTCTCAATTTTATGAAGGTGTCGAGTATCCTCAATGTCCATGGTTGACCTTTGCTCAGATGCCGCTAGCTGAAGAGAAGGCTAAATTCTAAGCATAACTGCAGTGGTACACGACTCACGCTACCAAAATCTGTCACACAACAAAGAATGCTTGGTCAGATTTAACTAAAATGATGAGACTAAATTTTAAGCATAGCTTCAACGATGTAAATGACCTAAAAAGAGGATGCTAACATTAAATTACAATATTCGTGTAAAATACAACAAAGCTTATGAAGAAAGGATAAATAATGACCAAATCAAAATCTCAAAAATAAAAATTAAGTATACACTTTTAACAGAAAGGACATTGACAAAGTTAGAAAAAAAGTAACATATATGCTTAAGTCTTTCAAAAATATGATCCAAAGAAAACAAAAGTATATAGTCACTTAGAAACTGTATGACCCAAACAAAGTATGACTCTATCAAGCATGAAAGACAACGTATGACCCAAAAAAAAAAAGTAGGTATATAGTCACTTAGAAATTGTAACAAATTTCTCCTTAGAGAAATTTATTATACATGTTAGTCAATCTTTCAACATTGTCAAGTACTCATCATATATAACAAAAAAGTGTGTTGTCTACATGATATTAAACGAACTCCTCCTCCAAGTCTAATCCTATTTTTATAGCCTAGATGTCCAAACAACAACAACTACACATTTGCCAAACAACACAAAACAGCTCAATCGATTATAACCAATCAAACAACAAAATAAAGTTTCATCACTTGAATCACAAATATATGACACTGAATGGACCTTTTCTAGTATAATTAATATCTATTCTCTCGATGCTTCCCATTCCATCCATATATTAAACAGTTATACACGTTGGATTGAATTTTAATCATCTTGCACATTAACATGATTTGTTTTCCAAAATTATAAGCATCAGATGCTCACATTGGTTTGGGCGTTTTGTGGTATAATACTTACGAAGTGATTTTTACATAAACTTTATATAGTATACAACAATCCAAGTTAATCATCCTAGAAAAGGAAATTGTATAGAGGGAGATTGTGGAGCTTACCTGGCGGGGCGGCAGCAGACCTGGTATGATTTCGCCCAAATGTCCCAAACCTGAGGCAGACAGAGTTAGACAGGGAGAGAGGCGAAAAAGAGGGGAGAGTTAGACAGTAACCTCACATACGAAGGCGCTGTTGAACGAAGGTTGAAGATGGATTTCCTCTTCAATTTGTCTCTCTAAACGCCAAATCGAAGCATTCAAATTTTGCTTCTCTATCATCGCTTCCAGAAATCAATTTTCTCTAAGCACGCCCTTAATCCGCAGGGTACCTTGGAGCTAGACACCAAATACGAAAAAAAAAACACAATGGATATAACAAATGTAGCAGAATGCGTTGTGTAGCTTTAGCTTTTTTAGTATAGAAAAATAACAAAAATTTTTACTTCAAATTTAAAAATGGAACCATGTTCATCACTTTGAAGCAAGTATACCCAATTTGTGATTCGGGATGAAGGGGTTTCGGTTTGGGAACAAACCTTTGTCCGGGTTTTGGAAATCGAAGCTCGAAATGCCAAATCGAAGTGAGCTGCCGATGAAGGTTGCAGATGGATTTCCTCTTCGGTTTCTCTCTCTAAATGCCAAGTCGAAGCATTCGCATTTTGCTTCTCTCTCCTCGCTTCCATAAATCGATTTTCTCTGGGTTTCTCTCTTCACACGTGGGACGGCCAGAAAATGAGGATTCTAAAATGGGTTTGCTGTGACTGGACGGCCGGAAAACGCGAGGGTGGGTTCTAGGGTTCGATCATGTTGAATTTGTCGCAGATTCAACGAATTTGCGATTTCGTGGAACTGCAAAGATGGCCGGAGTTGGGGTGGGAGTTTGCCGGAGCCTGGGTTGAAGAACGCCGGAGTTGAAATCCCAGAGCTTCCTCTCTCATCAACACACGGGTTTGATATGAAAATAACCACTCTCTCTCTCTCTAAACTCCCGCTCTCAACACGAAAAGTAGACATCGTTTCAATTATATTTTAAGAAAAAAATATAGAATGCCAACACTATCATACTTATTCACATAAATAATACAATAAGTGAATATAATGAGTATCGGATATTACTTTTTTTTTTAATTTGTCGACTACGTGGCGTCACAGTTTACTCCAAGATTCGACTCCCATTTTCGACTCTGCCTAGCCTTATTGAAATACTAATCGCATATCCATTTTGAATAACAAATGAGCTAATTATTTTGAAGTTCTTAATTAGCCGAAGAGTGGAAATAAATAAAAGCCCAACTCGAGGGGCTTTTTTTGGACGATCTAGTTAATCTGGCCAGCCCAAACTATTTTATATATCAAATTAGCTCCAAATATTTTAATTTAAAAGAATCGGACTTCTAAATTATGAAGAGTATATTACTCTTTATGATGGCCGTGCGATGTGGACGGGTCAATAAATAAAATGGTTATAAATCTAATGAGAATATCTTGCATTCATAATTTTAAAAAACTTAATTTTTGGTTTTCATGTAATTTCCTTTTTTTTCATGCAATGTTCATACATGATTAGATCACGAAGCAGTTATGGAGACGAAACTCATCATGTTCTTGACTAACTCGATCGTTAATGCACTCATCATGACTTGGTACCTTGGTACCACTATGACTTTTTTTTTTTTTTTTCAGATTTATGAAGTATTAGTCATGCATTGGCTAATAAAGAATAATATTAGATACAATCTGTATAAGTTATATACACTCTATTTGAGAAAAAAGTAGGTTTCATTATTAAAAAATAATTTTGTCATGTGGATCCTAAATTTATCTTTTTTTTTAAAGGGAGTGAGTAGGATTTGCACATTCTAGAACTGCTAACATCATTTCACTTATATAAATTAAAAATTATATGATAATTTGCTATATACACGTAGAATTAATAAAATTATAAACACACAACTTAATATATATTTCAGATTCTAACAATAATGTTTCATGAAATAATATTCATCCATTATTGATTTTGTAATCAAATATTAAGAATTTATTTTTCATATAAACTATCAAATGATCATTTGGGATGTCAACTTTTTTTTTAGTATGGAAGTTACTATCAGATGATCGATCTGATAAAATATCTACAGGATAAAATATGTAGTCTATAGTATGCAATCTAAAGGATAAAAAATCTAAACTGTTTTTCATATAGATTATCGATCTTAAATAATTTTTATTTTATATTCACTTTAGATTCTATATTAAGAAATACAATATTGTATATCAAAAAAATTTGATATCCATATTAATAAGCTTATTATCTCTCCCGATCTTAGTTTTGATTTTAATTTTAATTTTAATTTTGGAGAGGATACATCCTTAAAAATAAATAATATATAAAAATTAAACAAAGTTTTGGGACTATAAGAAAAAAAAATAGAGAGACATTTTTAAGTATATTAGTATATTGAAATTTCAGAAAATTTTAGAGAACATATAGAAATTATAAATTTTTTTAGGGGTGGGGGAATTTTTTTTATATCCATATAATCATGTATAAACCTTAGAGAGAATTTCGAAATTTCAAAAAAAATTGGAGGGGCCATGGCCCCCCTTGCAACGACGGAACTACCTGGGAGCATAGGCCCTCCCAATTTTTTTTCAAAATTTAAAATAGCCCCTCAATTTTAAAAAAATTTAAAATAATTTCTAAATTTTATTCATAATTTAATATATATTGAAATTGGCCCCTTTAAAAAAATTTATCGTTTTCTTATTCCCATATACTTTCTAAAATTTTATAAAATTTTAATATACATAAAAATGTCTCTTTCTAATTTGTTTTTCATATAACTCTTAGATTTTGTTTAATTTTCAAATATTATCTATTTTTTAGGCTGTGGTCATACTAGAATTAAATTAAATAATAAACTAATAACATTTATCTCAGTTTTATATTATACATTATTGAGTTTCTTAATACATAATCCAAAGTAAAAATACCAGAAAAAATCATTTAAGATTAATCTTGATTATTTATATAAAAAATAGTAAAGATGATTTATCCTCTAAACTTCATTGAGCAAGAAAAAATTTATTTAAGATCTCATTTGTAGTATTCTATGTTTAATGTGATATCAAAATAGTTAAGTTTTACATTGCATTTGATAAACTAGCTCATATATTAGAATAAAAAAAAATTTCATTTTAATAATTTTTATGAAGAAAATAATTTCTAAAGATTTCATATTTACAAAAATAATAATAAATAAATATTACTTTCTGAAATGGACAATAAATGTGTTTTTAAGTTATTTGACAAATTATCACAATTTAATTTTATATATGCTTTCTGATTAAATTCAAGAGTATTTTTAATTTTATATATTGTAATCTTTTTTAAATTTTATATAAACATATTGTGTGATAGAAAAGTTAGCTCTCTATGAACAATTGTTGGTTCCACCACTGCCCCTTGAGACTGCCACTGCATGCTATATATATATATTATGGATCTTCTATTAAATTCTGAACTAGTCATTTTTTAACTTGTATTACGTTACGTGCGTAAGCATTTAAAAAAAATACATCAATGATTAGCTAGGATTATAAAATTTTAAAAAATTAGTAACTCTAAGACTTGTTTCTCTATTTTTTTTTTTCTTTGGTTTGTTTATGTCTTTTCGAGAGACTTATCGGACCAGATCAGCGGTAAATTCAATGGTCAGTCTTTAGAGTTGAGGGAAAGATCATGTTTTCAGGCACAAAAAGCTCAAAGTTTAGCCCCATTTAAATTAGGAGTGGTAATTCGTGTAGCCGGGTTAATGTTCTGTAAGTTATGAGTATTAGATTAATATATGGGACAATTCGAATGCTGTCCCATTAATTATACGGGAGACCCTAAAATTTCTAGATATGTAAATATGTGATATGTTTTAAATCCCATTATGTTGGGGCAGGCTTGTTGGGCCTTCAACTTGCTTATCTCTTATTTTTTAAAGTTTTTAGTTGTTGTTAAGTGGCCCATAGGCTAGTTTATAGAGTAAGAAATGACTCATGGTCTTCTTTTGAATATTATAGGCATTATTTCTAGTATAAGTAGAAGGAAGGGGATGGTAATGAGTATCTTGAATAAGGAAATATTTTGTAAGAACCTTATTTTGGAGGAAGAGGTGCACCAGCGACGAGCAGAAGCGAAGAGTCTCTGTATGACTCACACATTATCCATCATTTATTGTTTATTTTTTTGCATTCATCTTCCTTAGAACTCTATCCATTGTTCATCCTTCCATTTTTCCTTTTTATTTCACTTGTGGATTTACTGGGTACATAACAATTGGTATTATGAGCTGACGGTTCTCCATGGATGAACTGATAGAAGCGTTTTTTCAATGGTTGATTAATGATTCCACTATTCCTAATCGAGATGCGATGATTGAAAATTATTCAAGAATTCAAGCGGAGGCAGAGGAAAATTTTAATTGAGAAACTCCAGTAAGTGAAGATTTCGGCTCAAGAAAATTAGAAGAAGGGAAAATCAAATAAGAAAATTTGAAGGGAAAATCGATACCAGTGCAAAAGACGAAACTCAAAAAGGGTACGACAAGAAAATGGATCTTTGTTCAAACGAGGAAGATGATCCGATTCCCTCGGATATGATTTCATTCAGATAAGAAATTTCTAATGGGAGTACAGTGGTCGTAGAAAATGAGATGGAGATACACGAGATTGGTGCGATCGAAGGGGGTCCAGAAGATGCACTATCAGCTTCGGCGAGAAATCGCTGGACTCTCATGAACAAGCTGAAGAGGAAATTAACCTCGACAATTCCTGCTACCCAAATCAAACATCTCACATGGTCTCCTCTCTTACCCAAACCCTAACTCTATCCCACAACCAAACTAGAGGCCTCCATCTCGACCCAACGTAAGACGACGAAAATGAAGATACAAGTTGTTGGGTCTCCGATAGGGCCAATCCCACATTTTCTCAAGGATTTGCATTCTAACTCCTTAAATATGAAGATGTAGAGCATATAGGTTACGTGGTTGTCGAGAGCATCGAGAAGAAGAATCTTGTCACACTGAGAAGAAGAGTCTCCGAGTTCTTTGTGGTTGCCAAGGGGTTCAGGTGTTTCAGAGTGCTCAACATACAGAGTTCCATGACAACCCAATCCTCTTCATGTCCCAAGCAATGCCTTGACCACGTTTTCTCTAGGTCCTATCTACAACAGCTTGCAAATTGAAGGGGTAAGCAACTTTTGGCTCCCCTTTTACTTGATGAAATTTTAATGAGAGTTGTGTTTGAGCCCTTTGATAGAGGAAGGGAGACCTTTGAGGTACTTTTTGCTCCTACTTGATCAAAAATTCAAAGTGAGTGTATCATTGTGTTTGAGAAAATGGCTTGTGGGTATACAAAATCTGCCCTCCAACTGTTTGATGTGTTGCTAACTAAAGGGGTTTTTTAGCCTTCTGATATAGGAAGTAATTTTGTGGAAAATTTAATTGCCAAAGATATATTTCACCACTGCAACAATTTCATCAAACGGACTATAACTTTGGTAAATTTACAAAGAATTTTAGTTCGGATTCATTTCATGAGCAAGAAGAAAACACATAGATAAGAGGTAGTACTTTGTCGGATTTGTGAGGAAATCGTTCCTACTTCTCATATGGAGTCACATTCTTATATATGTGCATATGCTGATAAATGTGACTTTATTTATCTAGAAGTAGATGCAACAGCTGCCTTATCATTGGATTGGTCTAATTTAAAAGATAAGGTTGCTGGATTAGCTTTAGCACATAGTTTGTATGGCGGTAGCCCCATTGTTTCTGATATCCTACGAAAAGGACAACTTGGGAATTATGTCGATGTGTAGAAACTTATGGAGATTATAATCTGTAAAATGCTTAAGGGTGACATGCAAGCTTTGGAAGATTTGACTTATGAAGTGAAATTGCAACAACTTGAGAAATTGCTAGAGGGACAAATATTGTGGCCATTTGACAGAGGAAAGGAAAAGGGAGTGGCGTTAAATGTAGCTACAAGACATTATTAACCAAGTGTGCTTACTTGTATTTGAGGTTGAAGTTTTTAAGAAACGGTGTGCGAGACTCAAAGCTAGTAACCAATATTGGTCTCCTCTTAATTTAAATGTTGCTACTACCACTGATGTTGTTGAGACAGGCACCGTTTGTAACATGACATTCATGGGTGATGGGTTCTCAAGGGAAGAAGAAATGAAGAAAGAAATGAGCATGGGAGATATTATAAAGGAATTAGGTTATGGGTGCACAACAAATTCATCACAGTGTAAAGAGATTTTCTCTATTTTCTTGCCATTGATGAAGATTACTCTGTCTAGAGTTCTTGGCACAATTATCTGAACCCAAGCTAGCTTTGATGACAATCAAAACTTGTTTTCAACTTTTACCTTGGCTTTGCGTTACAAGAGTTTATTTGATCTGCAAATGTTGAGCTCCTGGAATATTGATGTTCTCACAGATACAATCAAGCAACTTGTTCCTGGAACCAATTGGATATGCGTCATTGAAAATATGGACCACTAAGGGTGCTACTTTCCTAATTGGGAGGCTTTTTTTTTTTTTTGTCGGTATATAGGCATGCATGCCAAGAGCCATTCCCTCTCCATGCCATTTGTGGGTCTGTTTGGAAGAATGCTGAAGCTCAACTATCTTTTCTTAAATATACTATTTCAGTTCCACCAAATGTATTTACGTTTGCCCATTCTATGAAGCTTCAGGATCTTTATGTTGTGAAAATAATAATGGAGGTTGTTGGAAGAAATCCCAGGATGGCATGACTTACTCTACTTGTGATGATGATGACTCCAAAGGTTGCAAGTGTCCATCAAGATTGGAAGCGAGTTTATTGCTCTTGTTCCTTATGTAAATCAAGTGAAGCTATCTACAGCTGGTTATAATGAGTAATAGTGAAAATTAACCTTGAAGACAAGGTTCTTTATAGGAGAAGAGTTTGTTATGAATCTCATTATGTTGGACCAGGCTTGTTGGGCCTCCAACTTGGTTATCTCTTATTTTATTAAATTTTTAGTTGTTGTTAAGTGGCCCATGGGCTAGTCTATAGAGTAAGAAATGGCCCACGACCTTAATTTGAATAGTGTAGGCATTATTTCTAGTATAAGTAGAAGAAATAGGATAGTAGTGGGTATCTTGAATTTAAAAATATTGTATAAGAACCCTATTTTGGAGGAAGAGACCTCTCGAAGAGTCTCTACATGACTCACACATTATTCATCGTTTATTGTTCAATTTTCTACATTCATCTTCCTTAAAATTCTATCCATTATTCATTCTTCCATTTTTACTTTTCATTTCACTTGTGGATTTACTGGGTACATAACATCATACGACATAATTAACTTATTTAATTTGTTTAATAATTATTGTTACACCATGTTTAATCTGTTAAAAACCGTTTAACTGTTTCATATAAATGGACTTACCAGCTTACCCATATATTTATTTTTAAATCTAATTCATTTAATTTTATATATAATATATGGATATATAACTATATAAAATCATATTTCACAATTACAATTGGATTGATCATGATACAATATTATTTTATTATCAATATTCAAACTAATATAATAATAAATTAATATTTTCCTAAAATAAAATTACATCATGTTGACCAAAAGACTCAATATATAGTCTGAGATATTAAGTGATCAAATACTACTAATATTAATATTACATTCCAACACCTACAAAAAAGTATATAAAACAAGACATTTATAAATTTTACAAATAGAATTTATTCATATTAAATACGGATTGATTGTGAGTTTTGTGGCTTAACCAGCAATTGACTCGCTTATTAATTATGTTACGTGTATTATCAGGTCAATCCATGTTGATCCAAAGTCAAATCCAAATTAACCCACTACTTAGTTCGTATGGTTTTCTCCTATCTTCTATTTCTTACAAGTCGATACATATATACACTACAAGAAAACAGCTATTTATTTGCTACGTACTATTTATTAGTCACAAATAATCCATAATTTTAATCGCTAATAATTTATTTTAGTCGCTAATAATAATTTTCGTTGTAAATGTTGAATCCCTATTACTCATTTTTTTTTGTAGTGATATATATAGGTAAATTATATACTTATTGCATGTGAGACAGATCATCAGAACGATTATAAAATTATAATGTCTTATATATTAAGCCGCTATGCAGTAGTACTAGACTACTTTCATATAATTATAATAATGCATTTAATTAATTACTGCGTCAATAAATATGTATGAAAATAATCTTTATATTGAATAAACGTGTCTGTGGCAAACAGAAACAAATTAAGTGGCTGGGGGCTTGTAAGTATAGCAAGCATGCACTGCGCTAGCTAGCTCATGTTTCGGGTGAAGCAAGCCAGATCAATTCATGCATTGAATAACTGATTCATTTTGGGAGACCAACCACTTCAAGAAAAAGCCAATCACTTTCTTCATTTCTTTCAGTTTGGGCTGCCTCTTAAAAAGCGTAGACTCATGTGTAATTATCAACGTTAATAATGCTCCAATGCATGATGGTCGTTTACAGGTATCTAGGGTTACCTTTTTTTTATTTCCTGAGCCACGTGGAGGAACAGTTATTCTGATGCATGCATGCCACCACGAAGCTAGGCTCTTTGTTTTTCTTCTCGTCTCCGACAACATTAATATTCCGATTTATTTTTTCTCTTTTTTTTTTCACGTACTCGATCTAGAGTGATCGGCTTCTCTCTTTTGCTTAATTTCCAGGAAATTTCAGGCTACTTTTCAATTATTGTATACGTATATACGTACATATATACTTGCGCTGGATTACTACATCTTCTCCGTTGGAAATCATGAGAGAACCAGACATTATTCTCTGCCGGCCGATCATTCCCTGTGTTGTCCTGCTTAATTTCCACCATGTCAATGCGCTCCCGGCCGGCACAGCTTCACCAGCATCCATTTCCTACGGACCCGATGCGAATCTCGATCAGTCTATGGTTGTGGTCATCCTGTTCTTCATATGTGCATTCTTCTTCATCGCCTTCTTTTCCATCTATATTCGCGAGTGCCTCGAATCTAGTGCCACCGTGAACCAGACCGCCGGTTCAGCGACTGTCATCAACACGTGCATGAACCAGGGTCTGGACCGGGCCATGATCGAGACGTGCTTCCCTATCCTCGTCTACTCCACGGTCAAAGATCTCGACGTTGGTAAAGGAGCGCTCCAGTGCGCGGTTTGCTTGAGCGAATTCGAAGACAACGAAACGCTACGTTTGTTGCCAAAATGCGAACATGTGTTCCATCCAGTTTGCATTGACGCATGGTTAGCTTCTCATTTAACGTGCCCAGTATGCAGAGCTATGCTTACACCGGATGATCAACTCGTTCCCGAAGAGGCACAATCCCGCTTGTAGACTCAGAATCAAGACGTGGCAACCTCCAAACTCGGCTATGAGGTGCAAAACGACCACATTTTGATTGATGTTGACGATGATGAATGCACGGAGGAGTCGTGAGCTGTGATCAAGGGAGTACGAGAATATCGGAGAATTTCCCGAGATAGCACTCGGCGAGCCACTCACTCCTCCGGCAGCCTCAGAGTACACCTACCTAGCACACAGATAGGCGTACTCTGAGGCAGCCGGAGGAGGTGATCAGAAAGCAGATTGTAGAGAGTACTTGCCGGAAGCTGAGGCAGTCAAGCAGCTACGACGTCGTTCTGGGCAGGTTATGGAACTCGAGGAATGGGTATATATGGTAACAAGAAGAAAAATATTTTTGTGTTGGGTACCAACTTGATTTCTACCCAAAGAACTTGTTTATTCACGTCTGTTGTTTTCAAGGTGGTCTGCTCACCAATAAATACAAAAATGACTGAAACAAAAAAATATAAACTATATAATGTATTGAAAATCTAATATGACAGAGCCGTTATGTGCCCCCTAAATTAGGCATTGCAGGTTTTCAAAATGGTAAGCGGCTCTTCTGTTTTTTTTCACAAATCAGTTTATCTTTTCAAATAAATCTAAGTCCGACCAACATATGAATTGTATTAATATGCAGCTTTTCTCCATGATCCACACCTCCTGATTTTCTTCTAATCTTTTCAACACTCCCTCTCAAAATGGAGAGGTTATAGATTGGATTCCCATCTTGTTCAACAAAAAATGAAATTGTTTGGACCCGATTGCCTTGGTCAATATATCAGTCAATTGTGAATTTGTATAAATATGAAATGGTTTTAACAAACCCTCTTGAACTCTTTCTCAAACGATGTGGCAATCAATTTCAATATGCTTTGTTCTTTCATGATAAACGTGATTGAATGCAATATGAACGACAACTTGATTGTCACAAAATAATTGAACTAGTTGGTTAAATATAATGCCAAAATCTTGTAGTAGACTTCGAAACCAAACCAGCTCGCATGTGGTAGAGGCCATTGAGCAATATTCCACTTCCGCTGATGATCGAGATACCATTCTTTGTTTTTTTAATTTTCAAGAGACCAAGGCATCTCCTAGAAAGATGCAAAAGCCAGTGATTGATCTCCTCGTATCTGAACATGCTCCCCAATCAGCATCACAAAAGGCTGTCAAATGTAGTGAATTGTTGACCGGATAGAATAATCCTTGTGATGGAGGTCCTTTGATGTATTTCACTACTCTAAAAGTTGCCTTCCAATGGCCAATTTTCGGTTGAGTCAGGAATTGGCTTAATACCTGTATAGAATAGGAGATATCTGGACGTGTGATTGTTAAATATAACAGTCGTCTAATTAATCTCCTATAATCTCTCGAGTCAGCAAGGTCGGGTCCTTCGTCCTCATTGAGTTTCAAGTTTTGCTCCAGTGAAAACTGAACCGATTTTGCTCCAATTAGTCCACAATCTTGTAAAATCTCCAATGCATTTTTTCTTTGGCATATAGAAATTCCCTTAGGGCATCGAGCTATCTCTATCCCTAAGAAGAAATTCAACTTCCCAAGGTCTTTCAGTTTGAAATGTTCTTCAAGGTACTCTTTCAAGTGTTGAATATCAGCTTCATTATCTCCTCTTATCACCATATCATCAACGTAGACAAGCATGACAGTGAAAAACGTGCTTGTCCTTTTGAAAATTAGTGAGTAGGCAACTTTGGACTGTGTGAAACAAATTTTGGTGATCACCGAAGTTAGCTTATGATTCAATTGCCGTGAAACTTGCTTCAAACCATAGAGGGACTTTTTTCAGCTAGCATACACGAGTCTCCCCCTCTCTACCATATCACGGCAATAATGGCATGTAGACTTCTTCTTCCAATCACCGTAGAGGAAGGCATTGTTAACGTCTAGATGGTAGAGTGACCACCCCTTATAAGCGACAACAACTAATAGGCAACGGACTGTGGGCATTTTTACAACCGAGGAAAAAATCTCGAAGTAATCATCTCCCTCTCTTTGTGTGTAGCCTTTTGCAATGAGGCATGCCTTGTGTCTTTCAATGGTGCCATCTGCTTTGTATTTAGTTTTGAACACTCATTTGCATCCTGTGGTCTTTTGGCCTCTTGGTGGTGTGGTCAATTCCTAAGTATGATTTTCTTCAAGAGTTAGGAACTCATTTTTCATAGCTTGGCACCAATGAGAATGGTGGCTGGCTGTGGCAAAAGAAATAGGTTCGGGTTATATGGTAATGGCCAAGCTGAAACTACGTTGACAAGGCGACAATGAAAATCCTGGAGGTAGCTAGGTTGCTGTCTCTATCTAGTAGATTGTCTCAACTCAAGTTGTGGTTGTTCTGGTAGTGGGAAGAATGACTCGGGTTGAGAGGGTGTGTTAGGGTGAGATGGTTTGTCGGGTGAAGGGAGGTCTGGGGTAGTTTCGTTGCTGGCATTTGGTATCGCTGGATGAGGGCATTCAAATATAGGATTGGATATAACAAGTAGATTATCAAGGCTGGATGCAGAAGGTGTTTGTAAGAGTAATGGCGTGGGGTCTAAATTTAGAAAAGGAAATGTATTTTCATAAAAGATGACATCTCAGCTAATGAATATCTCTTGAGTTTTCAAGTCAAACAGTTTGTAGCCTTTAATGCCATTCGGGTAGCCTATGAATAAGTACTTTCATTTTCGTGGATCAAATTTGGATCAGTGTGGATTGAGATTTGATGCATAACATAGCTATTCGAGAGTCTTGAGGTGAGAATATGGAGGGATTCTAGAAAAATGATCTGATATGGTGATCGGTTTTGGAGGTTTGGAAAGGGCATCCTATTTATCAAACATGCTATTGCGACAACACATTCTTCCCAAAATTTTAAGGGTAAACTAGCTTGAAATCTAAGGGCTCTTGCAACGTTTAATAAGTGCAAATATTTTCTTTCGATAATGGAGTTTTGTTGGGGAGTATAGATGCAACTTTGTTGGTGAATTATTCCCTTAGAAGTAAAGAAGTCGGTCATTTGGAATTCTTTTCCTTGTTTATTTTTGTGTTTGGTACCAACTTGGTTTCTGCCTAGAGAACTTATTTATTCACGCCTGTGTTTTCAAGGTGGTCTGCTCACCAATATATACAAAAATGACTGAAACAAGAAAATGTAAAACTATACAATGCATTGGAAATCTAATACAACAAAGCCACCTAAAATATGCACTGCAGGTTCCCAAAATGGCAAGCGCCTCCTTTGTTTTTCTTCACAAATCAATTTGTCTTTCCAAATAAATCTAAGTTTGACCAACATATGGGTTGTATCAATATGCAGCTTTTCTCCATGATCCAAGCCTCCTGATTTTCTTCTAATCTTTTCAACGTATAGGAATGGTGGAGATCGTGAAATGTAGCAAATGAGGGAAGCGTACATATGTAGTAATATGGACAGACAGGGAATAATCTTATCTTAAAACAGGTTCCTGATAATCATTTTTCTATCCAGAGATTTCGAACCTTCCCTAACTGCCTAGTCAGTTTTTTGTCATTCTTCTCACTAATCTATGTAGATTTGCTTGAGAAATGTTTACTAGTACATTTGAATTTGTGTTTACAACAATTGTTAAGTGGCACGATTGTTTCTGTGCTCAGGAATGATGGCGGACAGTCTACATGCATAATCTTTACAAACAATTATCACTCACTAACTTGGAGATGGACAATGTTGTGGTAGCAAAAGATCATATTGATGATTCCCTATGGCATTCAAGGAAGAGTTTGTTCATAACCCATCTCACAGAAAAGCACTATGATAGGGAACTTTTAAAGACTACGAAGAAGAAAGCATGGAGGCCTGTCAATAGTGTCTGATTTCGGGATCTTTATTCCACACTTTTCCTTGTTGACTTTGATGTTTTCCATGATAAGAATAGGGTGGTGACTGCCGGATCATGGTCGTTTGATAAGCACTTAGTACTTTTAATGGAGGTCGATGGAGATAAACCAGTACATGAACTCCCGATAGCCCATTTTTGGGTTAGGTTGCATGGACTCCCTCTTAGGGCCAAGAATGAGTTCTCGGGTCGCTCTGTTGGAAGGAAACTCGGCACAGTGCTAGACGTTGATGTCGAAAAATGAGAGGTGTCAACAGGGGAATTCTTGCGTATACGGGTTTCTTTGGATGTTTATTGACCTCTACTGAGAGGAACTATGTTCTCAATGGGTGAGGACAACCCAATCTGGATAAGATTCTCTTATGAACACCTACCTACGTTCTGTTACTGGTGTGGGATATTAGGACACTACGAGAAAGATTGTACTGCACCTAAGAGCACTGCAGATAATTATTTCCTCCCATATGGTGATTGGCTTCGGGCCACTTATCCAATAAGGAATAAAGTCCGGGCATTTTTCTAATGCGAAAACGTCTCTAAAAGGAACCCCAAATAATCCATCAGAGATGAAGGTGGGTGGTGATGCCATGTTGTCTGGCCAAGGAACGAATATGGTGATGTCTCGGTCGAGCATGATGAAGACACAGGCGGTTAACCAAACAAATGGACCAGAAGGCAGTGGGACTGCTTCTCCAATTTTCATGATCTCGGACAGGTTTGTAGGATCACACATGTGTTGTTCGTCTGTTGTTGGGTTTTCGGTAGAGCCCAATGCCGCTTAGGGAATTGTGATGGGGACATCGGTCAAGCCTCCGACCACCTAAGGAGTCCTCCTCGCCTTGTTATTTATTGGGTGACCAAGTAGGCTTCTTTGCTTGGTGTTGATCACAAGTGGTACAATGGTGGTTATGGTAAGATGAGGCTTGTGGTATAGTAGTGTTTAGGCTAAGGCAATTCCAATGGGAATGGATGATGAGTTCGGCTAAGGGAATGTGATAGTGTTAGGCACCACTTGCAATTGTGTTTAGGGTTTGGAAGACAAGTATTTGACTAGGATTTGGAGTAGGTGACAATAGGGCTAGGTAAGATGTGTGGACGGCAATGCTAGGGTTTTGGGGTGTTGGTTTTCGGCTAGGGCATGCTTGAAAGACAAATTCTTAAATTGTAAGGAATTTGAATTTCAAAATTGGAAAGGTGTTGGCCGGCTATGTATGGTGGGGATAAGGATGAGATTTGAGTGGATTTGATTGTGTTGAATAAGATTCAATTGCATCAATCAAAGGATAATTGATCAATTAAATCAAATGAGGAAAGATATAATGAATGAGGTGGCAAAGGGAATTCAGCAATGCCAAGGGTGACTTGGCCAAGTATATGCCTTGTGGGATTGGGATTGGTTTTGATTGAGTCAATCAATGGATGATTGATCAATCTAGATATTTATAGGGAGATAAGGTTGGGATGATGTGGCAAGTAGGGTTTCAGCTAAGGCTTTTTTGTGGGTTGGCCGAATAGGATAATTTAGGTAAATGGGATGTTATGGGCGACTAGGGTTTGATGGACGATGTGGTCGAAGTTAGGGAGGCTAGGGTTGGCCGAAACTTGTGCTTGGCACTTGAGAAACTTTAAGAAAATCTTATGAACACCAAAGGAATTGGATGAACAAAAGATGAACTTGAAGAACACAATGTACAAACCCAAGAAACCCAATGATGGTTTCGGCAATCACACATCCATGCACCACTCTTCACACAAATTTACTCACTCACATTCAATTCTCAAATCACAATAATACCAAAAATGAAAAATATCTCAAACAACTTTATTAATAAAATGATAGATATGGTTTACTTCTATTCACGAATTGCAATGAGTAAACCTCTTCAAGGAGATTTAAGAATTGCATCCCAAGAAGTCCAAGTGCAAAAGAACTGATGACAAACCACACTAGGTGGCTAGCCACACTCTCTCTCAAGAGTTCTCTCAAAATGTCAAATGTCTAAATATGCAAAAATGAAACCTAAGGGTCCTATTTATAGAGCCTTACAACTTGGAAACTCTCAAAAGATCCATGATAAAATTACTAATTAAAATAAAATAAAATAAATGAAATAACATAAGAGAAGATAAATGGTGGGCGTCCCATGGTGTGTGGTCGTAACATGCTAGGCTCATGGTGGGCTATGGTGTGGCATGTTCCATGGCCGAGCTAGTCTACATGGTGTTTGGCTGCGTGGCGTCTGATAGTACGCATGGCATGGTGCTGTGCAAGGCTAATTGATGATGGTCATGGCAGGATGCCATGCATGGTCCTCATGGTAGGCACAGGGCTATGTCGCGCTGTTCTGGTGTGGCCCAGTCATGTGGCTTGGATGGCGGTCCTACATGGCTTGAGTTGGTGGCCAAGGCGATGGCCTTGCATGGCCTAAGTTGGCAGTCTAGGCGCTACATGCTGCAAGGCGCGAGCTGGAGCTGCGCGCTAGATAGCATGCATGGTATGCATGCCACTGGCCTAACCTGGAAGGCGCAGGCTGATGATTGACATCCAGTAAAACTCCCACACACTTACCCAAAATTTTCCAATCACACATTCCCGTCATTCAAACATCAAGATCTTAAAATCAGAAAGTAAAGATATTCAAACTCTTAAGTAAGATAGTAAACATAATGAAGGAAAATATTAATTTATTCATGATACAAAGGAAAAAGATTACAAACTATGCTGCAAATTCCATGACTACCCACAATATTTACTTAGCATTTTTCAATACATTCTTAGAAGCGCCTAACCTACTTCATAATAGTATACTCACTATGGTGGCATTGCTATACTCTTCCTCATATATTGCTCTCTTGAAGTCGCTTGCTTTCTTTAAAGATTTTGGCATTAAAGAAGATCCAACATTTATTATTTTAAAAGTGAGATTTTGACTTTTACCTTTTGCGCCATCTAAAGAATGGGCCCATCAAGTGTCCTTCTGACTCTAGGCATGCTTGAATAGTAGCCATTTGGTTTAGATTGTCCAACTCCAAGATGACAGAGAGATTATCAAGACAAGGCATGCACGTCCTTATGGCCTACTTTGGGCCCATTCCACAATCTCTCCTTGAATGAAGGACTCTCATGTAATGCTGGACTATATCTCTAGGTTCATATGATATGATCTGCAATAACGTAACCTTCTCCCTATAGACGCACTGCAGAGGTGACCTTTCATATGAAATATGGGTTTTGTCATACAACAATGCGGTCCTTTAGAATTTCTGTGTTGTTTTGAAAAGCTCTTACATTTGTATAGATCTTGTCCTTGATTGTTGTTCGCTTCTCACATTAGTACAATTGGCACCTTCCAGAATTATGAGTTGCTTAAGCTCTTTATTCCCACATGTGTACTTGCTCACCCGATATGGGTTGAAAGTCTTTGTTACACATTGTGCTAAGATGTGTTTGCCAGATTTTTTAGATAAAGAATGCTATAGGCAATCAATTTTAGGGAGTCGAAATGTAGTAGGCTAACGTAAGCTATTATTTAAAAGAACAAAAACAAAACAAATGACCCAACACTATGAGATTTGAGATCCAAAAATGCCTTACTTTGATGCGATTTGAGATCCAACGCAGTCCGAAAAATACCATACGCGATTTGAGATTCAAAGAGTTGTCTTTTTCATCTACAAGAAAAGCTAGACCCACACAAAGAGCTAATGTCTTTCTTCTCTTTTTTTTTTTTCAAGTTCTTCTGATTTCTTCTTCTTCTCCTTTTCTTGTTTTTTTTTTCTTTTGGTTTCTTTTTTTGTTCCAATTTCTTCTCTTTTTTTTTCTCGTATCTACTCATTTTGTCTTCTTTTTTTTTTTTTTTCTTCTGGGTTCTTCCTTTTTTTCTCGTTTATTCTCATTTTTGTCTTTTTCAATTTCTTCTAGTTTCTACTTTTTTCTTTTCGGGTCTATCCATATATAGATTTTATCAAACAGAAAATAAATCCCTTTTTTTCTTACAGAAAATAGATATTTTTTACAAAAAATTAAGAAAACTATGAAAAATGGAAGAAGTAATATAAAGATTTTAAACCCTAAAACATCTGCTTGGGGATGGAGATTGCTTCTTTGGAAAATTTTAGGATTGTCATGTATTGGAGCTGTTCAAGGGCAAGATCCATAGCTGTGTGGATATCAAGATTCTTGATTCAAGATATGGATATGATCAGTATGAAAGAAAAAAAATGAATATGGAGAGCAACAGAAATAGAAAGCTGACGTGGGCAAGATACATAAAGAAGTGCTCATCAAACAATTAGAAAGAAAGAAAGAAAAAGGGAGACAAGAAATGGATAAGGAAATGATAAAACGATAATGCACAGTCGGTTTCTTTTTTAATTAAAAGTTGACGTGGCATAATCCACATCAATCGACTGTATTCCAACTCCCTGAAATCGATCACGTATAACAAAATTGCTTTTCAGATAGTGTCATTCATTCTTGCATTGGACTAGCTACACTTTGTAGACTACTTCTCATTTTTCACCAAAACCAATAAAGAAATATCATCTTTGCCTTCCACTCAATCAGGAAAGGCTCTATTCTATAGTTTTTTTTATCATCAGAAGGGTGGCTTGTAATCTTCTTTCACTATAGTGATCCTCACAATTAAGGTGTGCAGGCTTCCTACTATCCCTTTAAAAAAAGACGCAACACAACTTGACCCACTTGAAAATTTCTAAAATTATATCTAATATTATTTTAATTGATGTAGTTGAGGACGAACAAATATAAAATGAAATAATAATATTTTTTTGAAAAACTAGTCACATGGCTTGGCTTGCTACATAAAACTTAGAGCATCACAATGGCAACTTACAACATTGGTGCCAAGTCCAAATTGAAGTTGAAATTTATCATTTTGGTTATAGTCCACACCTTTTAATTAGATAGTTTATATTGATCTAGTCATTTCAAAGTCTAAATAATAATATAATATTATATATTTTAATAATATTAAAAAATTTAATTTTGAAAATATACTTATATATTAATTATTAATTTTAGTAAACAATAAATTTTTATTTTTTAACTATTTCTTCCCTCAAACAAATTATTCAAAAAAAGAATGATACACTCTTGAAACACATGATATGTGATCAAGAGTCACGAATATGTCATTAAGTAGAGTTTACTTTCTCAATAATAGCATATGATACATTTTTTTATAGGTATAATATATGATATATTAATCCCAAATTTGTTGTCATCTTTCAGCATGAACATTCCACGACCCATAAAACTACCTATAAAAACACTACAACAGCCCATAAAACTACCATTTACACACCATTTACCTATATTGCAGTCAAGCAATATTCACACACCATTTACCTATGTTGTTGTCAAGCAAATTTACGGCGATAGCACGTCAATACAATTTCTATCTAGTCTATAAAAATATCACAACAACCTATAAAACTTGCACAAGCTAATAATCAGTCCTACGCCATAAGCCAATAGCACATCAAAGCCTCTAGGCAACTAAGTAAATGTTCATATAAAATGCAACACGGCATAAACTAGCCATAGATTAGCAATTCAAGACAATTAATTTTGAGTGAACCTTCCATGAACTGAACTGGTCGTTAATATCTTCCCATTTACATGTGCAGCCTATAATCTATTCACTTTTAAGTGTGCAGCTAAAAAATTGAGGAGAGGTAAAAATATATGTTTAGATCCTTCTTTAACTTGCACATTTTTTTTAGGAAAAGCCGATAGCCTCACACATAATAGTTCCGTCCTAAGTTTATTAATGAGCCCTCACTTTTGGCGAAAAAATACTGTGGTTATAAAAATATTCGCCAAGGGGTTTACAAACAATACCAACACCCAGGCATAAAAACTAGCATAAAAATAAACAATAACGAATAAACCAATAAAAAACATCTAAAAAAGCTTAAGCAGAATAAAGAAATAAACTAAACAAGCTTATTAAGAAAACAACTTAACATCTTATTAAAGGTAATCCTACCTTATCAAGTTTTAAAAATACCATTCAACTTGTGAGGGAGGTCACTATACTGATGCCATATCTTATTAGTCCCTACCGCACCAACACAAGCTAGAAAATCAGCTGCCACATTGCACTCTCTATAAAAATGACAAAATGTGATCTCCATTCTTTTTAAATAACTCTAAATTTCCTCCAAAAAATCATATTAGTACCAAAGCCCACAAAAGCCTTTTTTAATCCACTTTACCACTATCAAAGAGTCCATTTATACTTCCACTTTGTGAATACTAGTTTGATAACAATGGCAGATACCAAAAAGAAGAAAAGAAAGTTCGACAAAATTATTAGTACCATTTTCCAGGGAAGCCAAGAATGTCATCTTCAACTCTCAATTGGAGTTCCGAATAATACCACTAGCTCTATAAGTACCATAATTTCCAATAGAGCTACCATTAATGTTTAATTTAAAACCATCATTACAGTGTTGAGACCAATAGACAATCTGCATTTTCTTTTGGCATCTTGGTTTTACCCGAACATTAAGATTCTTCAATAATTCTTCATCAGCCACACGAAATTTAGAAGCCTTTTTAAGTTTCAATCCTACCCATGGAATCCATAATTTAATATTACGCCAAAGAGCTTTCAAAGCAACATATTTACCATCCATCTTAGCATCACATCACCACAACCATAATTGCCAAGACACAATAAAGGGAATTAACCCAAAAAAATTGCCTTTAGACGAGGATTTAGTAACACGCCAGAACCACAAATCTACTCTATCCCTCCATCCCCTGCCTCGGGTATAAGGCATCCCAACTTGGATAGAAATTCTTCTCCAAATTTTCTCAGCAATATTACCACTAGCCAAGACATGATTTTGGCTTCGTAAGCACTAAAATCACAGGACTGGCATCTTAAAACAATTAGAATATCTACACGTCAGATGTGATCATCCCTGGGAGACAGAACTGAATCGCTTTTCACATCATGATTGAAATTCTTTTGGGCAAAGCATTATGCCATACCCATTCCGACCACTTCAGTTTAGGAGCCTTAATGTGAATATAATCCCAAATACTTTTGGAAGAGAACTTATCATCATTTACTGGTTTCCAAATAGGCATATCATTACCATTTTTCTGTTCACCCAAAATCTTAACAATCTCTTGCATTTTTTCCATTCCCACTAACCAAGTGATCATATCAACATTCCACCCATCATCCAATCTACATTCACAAATAGTAAGATTCGGGTTTTTCACCATGTGACAAGACTTAATAATCGAGCTTGGAGGTAACCAATCATATTTCTAAAAAGAGATATTTCTATCTCGAATGCACCAAAAAGGGAGATTCAAAACATGAGACATCTCGTACATTACACTACGCCAAAAACTGGTCCCCTTTTGTTCAACCAAGGAAATATGCAGATTTTTCACATATTTAGCTTTATAAAAGGAGGATCAAAGAGAATTATTATTAATCAATTTTCAGACAAATTTCATATGAAGTGATCATTGGACATCCTCTAAACTCCTCAAACCAACTCCACCTTCAATAACAAGTTTACAAAACTTGTCCCAAGCAATCCATTTCCTTTTGTTTTTCCCATCAACAAAGCCCCCAAAAAAAGAGCTTAGGATCCGGTTAATGGAAAATAAAACCATATTTGGAACAGCCACCGTAGACAATAAATTGATGAAAATACTATTAAGAACCTGGCGGAACAAAATCAATCTTGACCCCGAAGAGAGCAATTTATTTTTCCAACCATCCACATTATTTCTAATTTTATTAATCAATTCATCAAAATGCACAACTCTCATCCTATCAGTTATCAAATGAACCTCAAGGTAACAAATTGGAAAATTACCTTTCGTAAACCCCATAATTTGAAGAGAATTCTGTCTGCAAGCTCTCGAGCACGACTTAGAGAAAAATATCGCCGATTTAGCTTGATTCACCACTTGCCCGGACCATTATTCATATTGCCTGAAAGTTTCTTTAATGCCTCACACAGAATTCCTAGCACCATTAGCAAAAATAATAATGTGATCTGCATACAACAAATGAGAGATAAGAGGGGAACCTCGAGGGTGAGTAAAAGGTTTGATTATGCCTTTATCAAAGTTTCTTTTACTAAGGAGAAAGAATCTCCTCGGTCATAATAAAAAGATATGGCAATAATGGGTCCCCTCATCTTAGGCCATAACCACTTTGAAAGAAACATTTTGTAGTCTTATTCATAATCACCGAAAACCAAGAATTCTCAATGCATTGTTTAATCAACTTGCAAAAGGAATTAGAGAAACCAAAAGCTGCTAGCATCTGAAGCAAAAAATCTCATCTGACTTTATCATAAGCCTTAGCAAATCCACTTTAACCATCACATTCCCACCCTAATCGGTTTATGCAAAGAGTGAATCATTTCTTGAGCAACTGTAACATTATCAAAAATGCTCCTGCCAAGGATGAAAGCACCTTGCTCCTGAGAAATGAATAAGTTCAGCAATGGTTCCAATCTATGGACTATGATTTTGGGATGCACTTTGTAAACCATCGAGTAAAGACTAATGGGTCTAAATTTATCAAACCCCAAGAATTTGATACTTTAGGAATTAAAACAACATAGGAGGCAGTATAGAAGCGAGGGAGAGGGGACCCCTTAAAAAATCGATCACTGCATCACAAGCATCCTTCCCAACAATAGGACAACATGCAAGATAGAAGCCAAACCAAAAACCATCAGGTCCCGGGCTGCTCTCAATGGGTATAGAAAACATCACCTCTTTAATTTCCAGTGTTGTGGGAACACACAGCAGAGCTTCATTCTGACTGCTAATAATAACAGGCTGAATTAAATCAGAAAAATTTGGGATTGCCTCCACTTGCCAAGGTCTTAAGAACACCTTAAAATACTCCACAACACCCTCATGGATTTCTTCCAGCGACCTCAAAATTCGGCCATCATTGAGATGCATTTCCTTAACCACATTGATTTTCTTAGCTTGCATAGATTTAAAGAATAGAATATTCATTTCTCCTTTATCAATTCATTGAGACTTAGAGAATTGTGATAAGCGAGTATTCTCCCTCTGATTCCATATCTTCAATTCCTCTTTAGCTATCAACAAATCATTTTCCACACTATCACAAAATCAACTTGAAGCTGAGCATCTAAAACTTCTACCCGATCTTCCAGTGTCTTAATATGACACTATGTCCGACCAAAAATGAAACACTTGTTTCATTTTCTTAAGTTTCGAGGCTAGACGCCATAAACTCTAGAGTGAACCACTCTCCTCTCCCATCCAAGCTTTTTCCACACATAATTGAAAATCCGGGTGGTCAATCCATATCTGTTGGAATTTGAAGGAGGACGGGCCATATCTAGTGATAATATGATCCAATTCTATCAAAATTGGAGCATGATCAGAGGTCAACCGCGGCAAATATTTCCAAGTAGATTGCGTAAACAAATTCAATCCATGAACGTTAACAAGACACCGATCCAACTATGCCCAACTCTTAGCTCTACTGGCATGTCCATAACACCAGGAAAAAATATTTCCAGTACTAGGAAGATCTATGAGGCCGCAATAACTAATAAAATTGTTAAAATCTTCCATCGCATTAGTGTTACAAGATCTACCTCCTTTAAGTTTAGCATCACAACGGATAACATTAAAGTCACCAAAAACAAACCACGAATCATTACCAACATCAATACTCTGAAGGTCATTCCAGAGAACTCTTCTCACCACAGCAGTACATTTCACATAAATGAAAGAAACAATAACTCTATGATTATTTTTAGTCACTGCAATTGTAATAAATTGAGTATGACAGAGTAATACTGATACATTCATCCTATCTCTCCAAAGTAGCCAAAGCTTACCCTTTTCAACATGATTCAAAATTAAGCTTCCATCTTCAACAGATTACCAAGCTTTTGAATTTTATTGTGGGGAATAAAAGGTTCCACCAAAGTAATTAAACGAGACTTATGCTCGACGACGACCTTTTTTAATTTTTTTCGAAAGGTCCCCACTCCCCTAATATTCCAAAAAAGAATTTGCACATATACATTTTACAAACACCCTAAAATATCTTATATACGTATCTTAAAAAGGTTTGAAATGGTAAGAGACAAGCACTTCAAGACTAATATATCATTGGATTATATTTCCGTAGAAGTACATCTCCTCTCAAAACAGATCACCTCCACACACACAAAAGTAAAAATACTTATAAGAAACCACTCCTTTTATACGAGCTCTTAAAACTTCCTTTAAAAGTTTGCTATTGATATACCAACCCACCCACTTGGTCAAGTAGATAGTGTAATGCTTAATACAAATTGACAGTTTCATATATAAGATCACTAATCTTTATTGGAACAACAAAGTTCGAAATTAATTAATATTTCTAAAGTAAGAGAATAGCTGGAATCCAACGGTGTGAACAAATATAAGTTGCATAAGTTAAATTAACGGTTTTTCCTTGTTAGTTGCTTTTATGTGTATGTGCGTGTGTCTTTTTTTATTTTTCTTTGGGGGGGGCGGGGCACAGTCCAATCCCAATTTCTTACCACAAAATGCTTCTGGAAGTTCATCAATGAGTTAGGGCCAGATCCATCCTTCCATAATTCAGGTCTGACCAGCCATTGGATCATCCACAATCTCCTATGTCCTAGTCTCTTCCTCATGGTCCATAATTGTAACCATATTCTCTTTTGCCATAATTTCTATTGTTGGCTAAGCTCCAATCACACTATATCGACCCATACAATTCACCAAACTTTAATCACAATCAAGGATCGAAATTCAAACTTGAGTCCGAAATGTTATCAAAGTTCTAAAATGCAATACCTACACATAAGATGTCAAGTCATTTTTTCCAACAACCAAACAGGCAAACAGAGCCTTAGAAAAATCATCATATTTTCCTCCAAAAAAATCAGCATTTAAAAAGTTACAGAGAAAACATGAAACTAAAAAATTCCAAACTAAAGTATGCTCATTTCAAATCACATGAAGCAGAGGGTACAAATGAGGCACGAAAAACCCAAATAAGAACATGAAAAACCCTATACCATGGATAAAGAGAATCTACAATAAATAATATACCATCAATAAAAAGAACAAGGACATAATATACCAGATTATTCAAAGAAACCCTATAGAGAAAGGATTCAAGCAAAAATTTTGAGTTTTTTAAGGAGAAAGAAACGAAAACACAATCGGAGAAAATAGAAAGAGAAGAGGGAGAGGATAAACTTAGAGAAAATTTTAAAAAGAGGGAGAGAAGAGTAAGAGAGACTTACCATTTGGCTTTACAGACAACGCGAAGAAGACGACCGACAAAGAAAACCTCTAGGAAGAAGGAGGAAGCTTGCGGATTGAAGAAGAGCGAGAAATCGTAGAGGTCGCTGGGTGAAGAAAGACGCAGACAACAATGAGTAGTCGAAAACGAGAGAGGAATTTTCGAGGGAAATAGAATGAGGGTTCACGTGTCTTCTTCCTCAAAAATAATGACAACAAGTCATTGGAGGTGAAATAGTGGCTTGCCAATGTTGGTTAGCAAGAGAGGTTTATTATAGCTAAAGTTTGAGATCTCATATTATGGCCAATCCAATGTAGGGTGTTTTTATCACTTAAATCTATATTTTGAACTTGCAATGGACTATAGCAAATTTATTGTAAAGTCAAAATGAAGGTAAAATGATCAAATAATTCCTACATCGAATTGGCCAAGTCTAAGATTATTTGGTCTTGATAAATAGTAAATCACTCAGACTTGCCAAACATGGAGGGTTACTGTTCACCCTCCATCTTCATATTCTATTCCACTTTAATATTTAATATATTAAAATTAAATATATTTAATATATTAAAATCACTCAGACTTGCCAAAAGTTATTTTTTGGCAAGCCTATTGTTATTTAATATATTAAGTATATAAAATTAATATTTAATATCTCGAATTGACTATAATTTGCAAAATTAAAAAAGTAATTTATTGTTTACTAAAATTAATATTTAATATATTAAGTGTATTTGCAAAATTTTAAAAAAACATATATTAAATTATATAATATTATATTATTATTTAGACTTTGATTTAGCTAGACTAATGTAGACTCCTTAACTAAACCATATAGATTATAGCCCAAAAAGAAAAATTGAGTTTTAATTTGGATTTAACTTTAGCAAGACCATTACTAATGCTCTTAGAACATCCATAATAGCTTTTATAAAATATAAAGAAAGCGGCACAAAAGTCCATTCTAATGGATTTTATATTTCTATCTTTATTATACATTTTGTTACAATAATCTTCTAGATATAGATGATACTGATCACTATTCTAAAACATGTTAAATTAATTTTTCTCTCATTTAAATTTCTTTTTCTATTAAAATGCTATAAAAGATGTGAAAGTATTATTGATAGTTAGAAAAAATATTTGGAATGAATAAAAAAATTAATAAGAAAAAAATAGATAAATTGATGTATGATATATTATAAAAATTAGTATATATAAAAAAATAGATTTTAATGATATATTTTAAAAGATAAGATAAAAATTTATTGAGAATGTTCTTACAAGTTATTGAATCAACATATCTCTATTTTGGTGGGGATCAACATATCTCGATTTGAATTAAGAAATGAGATGAGTTTAGTTTATTTTTTAATATTATTATTATTATTTTAGAATTTAAAAATATTAAATTTAAATTTAAAAAATATGTATTGGAATTTAAAAAAACTGTAGTGAGATTTGTGTTTTATATAAGAATTTAAATAAATTTAATAATAAATTTAAAATAAATTGAGATGAATTGATCTCGTTTACCAATTCAAATAGACCCAAAATAAAGCAAGTAGGCGAGAGATTTGAAAAGATTAGTCTTATGGCTATTCCAACATCTGAATCGTGTTATAAAAGTGAGTGAACCTACTAACAATAAAGGTCGTGATCTTTGAATCAACTTGCATTGAAAGGGATGCTCACCCACCACAAATAAATTGTTACGGATCCACTTTAATCAATCCACCTCCAGCCTGCTATAATAATGTCTATGACCTACTAGGCCCAAAAATTATTCTTGAATTCAAAAGTGATAAAAATATTTTGTTATTCAAATGATAAATTTAAACTATAAATATGACTATAATTTAAAAATTAATAACATAATTTTTAAATTTATTAATATATTTTTTATGAAAATTGTAGTGTAATAGATATAATTTTTATATAATAGGTTAAGGCAATACAAATTCTCATTTAAGCAATGTGGTATTCTTGTATTGCATAATAATATATTGTATTGACCTCTTATATAAAAGTTGTCTACGATATTAAAATTTGTACAAAGTATTAACACTACAGAAAAAATAAATATTTGTAATACTTTAATTATAACTAAAATGACTATTTATAATAAAAATAGTTTATTTTTATTACAAATAGTCCTTTTAGGTCTCGTTTGGATTCAGAGATAAGATGAGTTGAGATGAGTTTAGTTTATTTTTTAATATTATTATTATTTTTAGATTTGAAAAATGTATATTGGAATTTGAAAAATGTGTATTAGATTTAAAAAAAGTATATATGAATTTATATTTTGTATAAAAAATTATAAAAGTATAATGATAAAATGAAGATGAGTTGATATGAGTTTTAAATACAAATAAGACCTTAGTTGTAATTAAAGTATCACAAATATCATTTTTATTTTTGTTACAAATAGTCCTTCTAGTTATAATTAAAGTATCACAAATATTATTTTTCTTGTAATGTAAGTATAAAACTATAATTAATACATATTACTATATTTATATATAATAAAACTGTTAATATTTATTTATAAATATGCAAAAAATTATATTTACATAAAATACTTTAATGTATGAGGTGAAGGGCGAAGTCCTGCCAGAGACTTGTCCGCCCTGCCCCTCGCTCCTGCATGGGCGGACAAGATAGCAGGCTGCAAGCCTCCACTATTGCACCTTACTAGCCACCCCTAATCTGGTGTATCATATATATCAAGTCACATAATTTTATAGAGATATGTTAGGGAGAAGCCACATCCAAGAGCACTCACTCACATGAACAGTGACATGAACAGTTCATGTCACTGTTCATGTGAGTGAGTGCTCTTGGATGTGGCTTCTCCCCATCATTTTTGAATTTTATAAGACTATTTTTTCCGTATTTTTTATGTGGTTAATGTATTTCACATTAATGCTGAAATAAATAAAATAATATGATATGAATTAGTTTTATATGAGAATTAATTGTTATTGACCCAACACCAAAAAGAATTGACAATATATATATATATATATATATATATAGTTTTATATGAGAATTAATTAGTTTTCTATATCTGTTGACGTCTTAGAGCTAAAAAAAAAAAAATTAGATTGTTTAAAGTTAAAGTACACTTTTAGCTAATTTAATTTTTATTTTAACTTTTAATTATTATATTCACATAAGTTTTATATTGAAATGTCTATTTTTTTAAAATATAATAATAAAATAATATAACTAATAATAATTAATTATTAATAATAAAATAATAACTTATAACTTTGACTATTCATATCAAATATTTATATTGAATTGTCTATTTATGAAAATACATAATAATAATTAATTTTTTTAATTAATTATAATTATTAAAAATTAATTAATTTTATTATATTTGACTATTCTATCTATTATATTTTAAATAATAATCATATTAAAATTAAATTATGAGTTTAAAAAAATAATTAATAATTCTATCATATTTAAAATAAGATCGATCGGATGCATCTTTTTTTCATTTTGGCTTCCATTTTATTTTTTTCCGCAGTGTGAATGCATGTGGAACATCGATTTGACTAATTTGTTGCAACTTGCAACCCTTTGAATTTCGAAGATCATTTCAAGGCACCGACTCCAAACTTTACCATATCTAAAATAATTTTTAAATGTACAACTTTTTCTCAAGCTCATATTATAACTTTTCTAAATATATAAATAAAAATATATATTTTTTTAAAACTTTTTCAATTAGAAACTGATAAAGTTGCCGAGAGTTGGATCCCGATACGTGCCTTGAATAATTTGATACTTTTTTTTACTTAGCGATTAAATATATATTTTTTAACGATATTGTAAAGCTATTTTCTTTTTATTTTTTTAATATATAAAAAGAATCTATGAAAAAAAAAGGAGGATTTGGCCTTCTGGAGACTCATTTTCAGCAGATGTGGCACTATTATTTTAATTCTTAAATAAAAATAATATTATAATATTATATTTTAATAATATTTTAATTTTACAACATTTTTATTTAGCTTTTTTTTAAAAAAAAACCTAATAAATACTAAAGTCAATTTATCTAACTACTATTCACAAATCATCTTACAGCACTTAACAAAATTCTCATATCATCTCATTTAATTTTTAAACATACCTAGAATTCGTAATATTTATTATAATCTGTATGATTTGGGTATTTTTTTCTTCTAGTAGTTTTGAATTAAATAAAATTTTCTACTAATATCTATATCACAAAATAAAAGATTGACAATTAAGTATCTAGTATTTTAATTTTGTATTAGAAAGTCAATACTTAAGTTATGTTTGGATTTAGAATTAAAATAAGATGAGATAAGTTTTAAAAATTAAATAAATTATTATTATTATTATTATTATTTTAAAATTAAAAAAAAATTGAATTAAAATTTAAAAAAATTATATTAAAAATTATATTTTATATAAAAAAAATATAATAATAAATTTAAAATAAGTCAAGATGAGTTCGATTAATCTCTAAATCTAAATTTGACCTTAGTTGCAAGTTTTTACTTTATAAATAAGAAGCGCTATATAGGTTTGCACACAAATATATTAAATTTATTTTATAATACAAATAATAATAAGCGTTAGGTCTGCAAGTTTTTCTTCTAGTCTTTGGCAGCCAATTAACCAACACTCCCACCCTTCTGAGTTCTGAGTCGAGACTCGAGTTCTGTTGTTCTTCTCTCCGTTCTCCAATGGGACGCACAACATCAGGAAAGCTCAGAGACATCCTTGGTATAATCAAAGACAAGGCTTCTCAAAGCAAAGCAGCCCTCCTCTCCAATCCCACCTCCCTTTCTTTCCACCTCTCCCTCCTCCGCGCCACCACGCACGATCCCTCCTCCCCTCCCCACCACAGGCATCTCTCCGCCATCCTCTCTTTCGGCCACTCCTCTCGCGCCACCGCTTCTTCCGCCATTGAAGCCCTCATGGACCGTCTCCAGACCACACGCGACTCCTCCGTCGCCCTCAAGTGCCTCTTCATCGTCCATCTCGTCCTCGTCCGCGGCCACTTCATTCTCCAGGACCAGCTCTCCATCTACCCCTCCGCTGGCGGCAGAAACTACCTCAAGCTCTCCAACTTCCGTGACAATTCCAGCCCCTTAACTTGGGAGCTCTCCTCTTGGGTACGTTGGTACGCGCAATACATCGAAACCCTTTTGTCTACCTCTAGAGTTTTGGGCTTCTTTCTCGCTTCCTCTTCGTACAGTTCGGAGAAAGATAAGCAGGAAGAGAAAATCACAGCGCTTATGGATAAGGAATTGGTTTTAGAAGTTGTTTCGTTGGTGGGTTTGATGGAAGAGATTTGTAAGAGACCGGATCCTTTAAATGTTGAAGGTAACAAATTGGTGGAAGATATCATGGGTTTTGTTTGTGAGGATCATTTCTCGGCGATCAACGAGGTTTCCGTTCGAGTCAGTGAGTTTAGGGAGAGGCTGGGTGGACTGAGTTTCGGTGAATCAGTCGAGTTGGTTTGTGCTCTGACAAGGTTAGAGAATTGCAAAGGGAGGTTAAACGAGTTATCCGCCAGAAAAAGGTCAGTGATGGAGAGCTTTTGGTGTTTGATTGGGGAGATTAAGGAAGGGGTCGGGATGGAGAAGGATGGGGGGAAGTTGATGATCAGGGTGAGAAGTGAGAAGGCGGGCGAGTCAGCTCGGTATGGTGAGCGAGTTCTGAGGTCAGAAGACTCGGTCAGGTTTTCTTCAGGAAGGTTTTTTTTTCGCGTTCCAGAGTCGATGGAATCATATCAAAATCCATGATGTGAAAACTCCGATCCCATGTACATTTGTTTTCGATTCCAAGTATAAATATTTATTTAGTTATTTGTTTTTGAGTTATATCTGAGATTAATTTTGTTCATACGAGTTATGGTTGCTGCTGACGAGACGAATGCAGGGAGAGAGATGAACCATCCCCATTCCCCATGTTTCTATCTGGAGAACAACATCTTTTTGTTTCTTTCCAACATTCCATCTGTAAACTGGATGGGTGGCGGCGGGAAGTCGTCTTATTTGGCTTGCATATTAGTAATAGTAATAATATTTGATTTTTGAGGTGTCTCTTGTCGGCCATTCTTGACTTGAAATTGTTCATTTATTAGATATTATTTACTGTTTGGACAAGAAGAAGGAATAATTAATAAATAAATAAATAAGCTAGGAGGTCGATTAGGATAATGATAGATGTATAATTTTTTTACAATTTTTTATATAATTTTGTTTTAATTGAAGGGTATTTTTATAAAATAATATCACTTTATAAAAATATATTTTATTTATAACATAATTGTATAAAAAATTATAAAAAGAGTTGTATGGGTATTATTACTTGGTTGATTATCGTTATATTTATTTTATAATTAGAATTGATATATAATTTAATAATTTAAAATTTTCTGATTAGAATACTTTTCAAAAGTCAAAAAAGTCAGATTTTGTTATGAAACTTAAAGAAAGGAACTACTATTGCAAAAGAGAAATAAGAAATTCTCTCTGAAACTCTTAAGAACTGAAACTTTCTTTCTCTCTCTATTTTTCTTATGAATTTCATTACAACTGAAGCCCCTATTTATAGGCTTTGAAATTACTATGCAAGTTACTATGCAAGTCACTATGCAAGTCACTATGCAGAATTTAAAATAATAGTGGTGGGGTCATTCACATAATTTAGTGGTGGGACAGGGGCGGCTGATAAATTTCGTTCGTTCATTTCACTCCCCCTTGAATGACCGCCAATAAGGAATCTGCCTCGTTAAAACCTTGCCAAGTAAAAACCCAGTGGGAAGAAAAACCAATGGCGAAGGAAAAAGAGTACAGTCTTCTTATGTATCCACAAGTGCTTTAAGATTGCCTCATTAAAATCTTGCAGAGGAAAACCCAGTGGGACAAAACCTCAGCGAAGGAAAAAGAGTACAATCAGCACATTTACTCCCCCTGAAAAGTGCATGACAAAAGATCTTTGAGTCTTCGCATTCCAATGTTATGCACAATCTTCTTGAATGTGGAAGTTGGTAACGCCTTTGTGAATAAATCTGCCAGATTATCACTAGATCGTATCTGCTTGACATCAATTTCACCTTTTTCTTGAAGTTCATGAGTATAAAAGAATTTCGGTGAAATATGTTTGGTTCTGTCACCTTTGATATATCCTCCTCTGATTTGAGTGATACAAGCAGTATTATCTTCATATAAGATTGTTGGGCTATTATTGATCATGGGAAGTCCACACTTTTCCTGGATATGTTGAATAACTGATCTCAACCAAATACACTCTCGACTTGCTTCATGAATAGCAATGATCTCTGAGTGATTTGAAGAAGTAGCAGATAGTGTCTGCTTAACAGATCTCCATGATATGACAGTATCTCCATAAGTAAATAAATATCCAGTTTGAGATCTACCTCTGTGTGGGTCTGAAAGATAACCTGCATCTGCATACCCAATCAATTCTGGACTTGAACCACGTTGATAAAATAATCCCATATCAACCGTACCATGAAGGTAACGAAGGACATGTTTAATGCCATTCCAATGCCTTCGAGTTGGTGCAGAACTATATCTTGCAAGCAGATTAACTGAGAATGTAATATCTGGTCGAGTGCAATTTGCAAGATACATCAAAGCTCCAATTGCACTGAGATATGGTACTTCAGGACCAAGAATTTCTTCATCGTCATCACAAGGACGGAATGGATCTTTCTTCACATCAAGTGTTCGAACAATCATTGGAGTACTCAGGAGATGAGATTTGTCCATATAAAAATGTTTTAGGACTTTCTCAGTATACATGGACTGATGAATAAAAATTCCATTTGGCAAGTGCTCAAGCTGCAAGCTGAGACAAAGTTTTGTTTTGCCAAGATCTTTCATTTCAAATTCATTCTTTAAATATATAACGGTTTTTGAGATCTCTTCAGGAGTTCCCACAATATTTAAATCATCAACATAAACCGCAATAATGACAAATCCGGATTCTGATTTCTTAATAAAAACACATGGGCATATAGGATTATTCTCAAATCCTTCTTTCAATAGATATTCGCTTAAGCGATTATACCACATGCGTCCGGATTGCTTCAACCCATATAAAGATCTTTGTAGTCTGATTGAGTACATATTTCTAGATGTACTTGTAGATGCTTCAGGCATCTTATATCCTTCAGGGATTTTCATATATATGTCATGGTCTAAGGATCCATATAAATATGCAGTGACCACATCCATCAACCGCATTTCTAATCCTTTTGTAACAACCAGACTAATCAAAAATCTAAATGTGATTGTATCCATAACGGGAGAGTATGTTTCTTCATAATCAATCCCGGGTTTCTGCAGGAAACCTTGTGCAACAAGCCGTGCTTTGTATCGCACAATTTCATTTTTCTCATTACGTTTTCGTACAAATACCCACTTATATCCAACAGGCATTACACCCTTTGGTGTTTGGACAACAGGTCCAAATACTTCTCGTTTTGCTAGCGAATTTAATTCAGCTTCAATAGCTGTTTTCCATTTTGGCCAATCATTTCTACGTCGACATTCTTCGACGCTTTTTGGCTCACTTTCTTCATTACTTCTGGTAATGTCAAGGGCCATTTTATATGAAAATATGTTGTCGACAACAGTTTTATTTCTATCCAGAATTTCTCCAGTTTTCATGAAATGTATTGAGATCTCATTATTTTCAGGTACCTGTTCCTCTTCAGGGGAAAACATTTCATGACACACCTCTTCAGGAGGTCCATTTTTAGGAGATTTATACTCTTCAAGAGTTTCCTCTTCAGGAGGTTCTGGAATAGAAGATTTAAGCTCTTTAGGAGCACCAATTATATTTGTGGCCTGTATTGTGGGTACGTGTTCTTCAGGAACACCAAATTCATTTTGTATTCTTTTCCTTCTGGGAATTTTATCTTTTGCACCAATAGGTCTTCCACGCTTCAGGCGTATTTTAGATTCACCTATTGCTGCTTTGACAATTTGTCCTTCAGGGACTTCAATCCTTGCTGGAGTATTAACAGCAGGAATATAAGATTTTACTACACCTTTAGTGTCAGTAAATACATCCAGTAACTGATTTGCAACATTTTGTAAATGAATAATCCTTTGAACTTCCCGTTTACATTCATTTGTAGGAGGATCAAAATGAGACAGGGTCTTATTATCCCAAGTAATATCTTGTCGTGCTTCAGGCACCGACTTTTCTTTACCCATTAACGGAAAATTTGATTCGTCAAAATGACAATCCTCAAAACGTGCTTTAAACATATCCCCTGTAAGGGGTTCAAGGTATCTAATAATGGATGGAGAATCAAAACCAACATATATCCCAAGTCTACGTTGAGGGCCCATTTTTGTACGTTGTGGAGGTGCAATTGGAACATATACAGCACATCCAAAAGTACGAAGATGAGAAATATTTGGTTGTTGACCATATGCAAGCTGTAATGGAGAATATTTATGATATGCAGATGGTCTAATGCGAATTAGAGATGCTGCATGAAGTATAGCATGTCCCCAAACAGAAATAGGTAGTCTTGATTTCATAAGTAAAGGTCTAGCGATTAGTTGAAGCCTTTTGATTAAAGACTCAGCTAAACCGTTTTGTGTGTGTGTATGAGCAACAGGATGTTCAACATCTATTCCTATTGACATGCAATAATCATCAAAAACTTGAGATGAAAATTCACCTGCATTATCCAATCGAATGGTCTTAATCGGATACTCAGGAAATTGTGCTCGTAGTTTAATTATCTGAGCAAGAAGTCTAGCAAATGCAACATTTCTAGTGGAAAGAAGACAAACATGTGACCATCGACTAGATGCATCAATTAGAACCATAAAATATCTAAATGGTCCACTTGATGGATGAATGGGCCCACATATATCTCCGTGAATCCTTTGTAAAAAGGATGGAGATTCAACAATGACTTTTGAGGGAGATGGTCTAATAATTAACTTACCTTGAGAACATGCAGAGCACGGAGATTCATTGGGTAGAAATATCTTTTGATTCTTTAAGGGATGCCCATGCGAATTTTCAATAATTCGTCTCATCATTATAGAACCCGGATGTCCAAGGCGATCATGCCAAGTCATAAATACTTTAGGGTCAATGCACTTCTGGTGCATTACCACATATGATTCAATTGTTCTCATTTTTGTATAATACAATCCAGAACATAGAGCAGGCAGTTTTTCTAATACGAGCTTCTGGTCCGATACTGTTTTAGTAATAAGAAGATGCTCTTTACTGCCTTCATTGGTCGTTTCAATATGGTAATCATTACGACGTATATCTTTGAAACTCAATAAATTTCTTCTGGATTGTGAAGAGAATAGAGCATCATCAATACAAAATTTGGTGCCATTAGGCAACACAATATAAGCTCTTCCGGAGCCCTCAATTAAATCCGATGAACCTGATATGGTATGGACATAGGCTTTACTTAGTGTTAGATTTTATAAATATTTCTTTTCTTTGAGAATTGTGTGAGTTGTAGCACTGTCAGCCAGACATATATCTTTATTATTCAACTCAGAGATAAAAAGCTCATCAATGTGATCCATGATTCTACAAAATATACAAAACTTTTATTACTGATAGAAAGAAAATACATTAATTGAGTGGAACACTTCCATCTCCAATTAAGTGTTCAATACTACCATCAGGATGATTAAAGAAATCAGATACATCAAGATGAGTAACGTCTACATCTACTGAATCTAATAAATCATCTGATGGTTCTACTAAATTTGTTTCATGCACTTTATTCTTTCCTTTAATAGAAGCTTGATATAAATCAGCTAAGTGCCTGGCCGTACGACAGGTACGTGACCAATGTCCAGTCATTCCACATCTATGGCACACCTCTTCACTTTTCTTTGAAGAATTATTCTGAGGATTTTTACCCCTCTCTGAATTGTACCACTCTGGTGATATGGTATATTATAATCCCTTTTAATGTTGTCACTCCTGGGACCAACATTTCTATAATTTCTCCTACCACGTCCACACCTCCGATTTCTTCTAAAGGATGCACCATTCACTTCTGGGAATGATGCAAATCTATTACCATTCACTTCAGGGAATGATATTGAGCCAGTAGGGCGTGACTGGTGGATTTCTAATAAGAGCTCATTATTCTGCTCAGCTACTAGAAGACATGATATAAGTTCAGAATATTTCTTGAACTTTCTCTCTCGATACTGCTGCTGCAGGAGCACATTCGAGGCATGAAATGTAGTAAAAGTCTTCTCTAGCATATCTTCATCGGTGATTTTCTCACCGCATAATTTTAATACTGAGCTTATTTTAAAAAGTGCGGAATTATACTCACTAACACTTTTAAAATCTTGCAACCTCAGGTGCATCCATTGAGAACGAGCTCTTGGGAGGATGACAGTCTTCTGGTGTTCATACCTCTCCCTTAAATTGTTCCACAAAATATAGGGATCTTTTACTGTGAGATATTCAGTTTTCAATTCTTCATGAAGATGGTGGCGAAGGAAAATCATTGCTTTAGCACGTTCCTGCAGGGATGCTTGATTTCCTTCTTTAATAGTTTCTCCCAGGTTCATTGCATCAAGTATCCAGGATAAATAATTTTTCCCAGATATATCAAGAGCAACAAATTCCAATTTTGTAAGATTTGCCATTTTCTACACATATAAATAATAAATATGTATATCTCAGAAAATATATTTATAAATTCACACAGATAATCATCAATAAAATATATCAAAGATTTCAAATAATATATTGAAAAACTTACAGAGGAATCAGGTCACTAGCTTCAGAATTGGTAGAACCGTCGTGCTGATAACGTGTTATGAAACTTAAAGAAAGGAACTACTATTGCAAAAGAGAAATAAGAAATTCTCTCTGAAACTCTTAAGAACTGAAACTTTCTTTCTCTCTCTATTTTTCTTATGAATTTCATTACAACTGAAACCCCTATTTATAGGCTTTGAAATTACTATGCAAGTTACTATGCAAGTCACTATGCAAGTCACTATGCAGAATTTAAAATAATAGTGGTGGGGTCATTCACATAATTTAGTGGTGGGATAGGGGCGGCTGATAAATTTCGTTCGTTCATTTCAGATTTATAATTTTTTTGGAATTGAGAGTTATCTATGGATAGGTGGAAGTGTGGAACCAACTGTTCTTTATCTTTTTTGTTAGAAATATATTTGTCATGTGTTGATATAAGTAATAAAAAATGAAACTTTGAATTTTCTTAGTATCTTAATTAATTGTCAATTAAATAGTACCGTCAATTAAGCTCTAAAGATTAAGAGTATGCTTAACCACTTTTTTTTAAAGAAAAATTATTTGTATAAGCTTCAAATAGATTAGTTTCGCACAAACTTTTGTAAAAAAATAAATTCCACTTAAAAAAGGGTAAAAAAAAATTATTTTTTATTAGTGATTTTTTTTTTTTAACAAAAGGGTACTAGATTTGTAGCTAACATTAGTCTTATTTTAATGGTTAGATTTTCATTTAGTTAGTGAGATGAGTCATTCTCCTACTTGTGAGGTGAGAGTTTGGTTATTCCAAATCTTTTTCAGGCAAATCACTCTTCTGTGATTTTGTCTTTCAAGAAATTAGAAGTTAAGACAAAGTCCGTCATTTTGTATGCAGTGATGCTACAGATCTTCCTGTTTAGTTAGACTTGTAATACGAATCTTTCTGGACTTATTAATCTCAGCTGTAAACTTCATTTATGAAATGAATTGCGGTTATTTCCTTCAAAAAAAAAAGGATAGAGAGATGAAATAATTTTAGATGAAAGTTGAAAGTTGAATAAAATATTATTAGAATATTTTTTAATATTATTATTATTTTAAAATTAAAAAAATTTGAATTGATATTTGAAAAAAATTAAATTATTTATAATATTTTATATAAAAATTAAAAAAATTATAATAATAAAGATGATACGAGATTCACTCCTAAATCCAAATCTGGACTAAAAACATGCGGCAGAAAATACAAAACCTTGTCCGATAAATGCAGACTTGAGGAGGGACAATGCTAGTACCACACTCTCGTTTCACTCTTGTTTAATGAATTTTGAATAATATTTTCTTAAAAAAAGAAAAAGAAATGTGTTGATAATTGTAAACGGAAAATATAGACAAATGTGTTGATTGTAGTTCTTTAAATCGTATTCCTCTCTATTTTTAAAGCCTCAAATGTGTTTATTTTGGGGCAGATCAAAAGTTCTGGCATCTCATGGAGCATTTGTGTTTTTTTTTTTTTATTCTTTGTGGCACATAAAGTAACTGAGGCAGGGCAGTTTATCAGTTAATATCAATAATGTTTGAGAGTCCAGACTCAGAGACATTTATTAAGCTGTAGCAAATCATAAATGCCCTAGGCCATATGGGCTCCACGCAAATAATTCGATATTATATTATTTTTAAAAAAGAAAAGACCCAGAAATTAAAAAATATTTATTATTTAATCGTGCAAGTATACCCGGTTGCAGCAAAGAAGGCCAGATCAGGAATCTTTTATGCGTGTACACTGAGGTAAATAAGATTAGTTGAAAAGAATTTAAAATTTTAAAATAAAAATAAAAATAATATTATTTATTTTAAAATTTTAAAAACTAATTTTTTTTTATTATATATTATATAAATATTAAAAAAAATATAATAATAAAATAAAATAAGATTAAACACTTTCACAGTTTCACTATCCAAACATAGCATAGTCGCCGGCCATCCATTTATGAACAGCTACCAAACATAGCAAGGCGGCATGCCCCATTCACATAGGCAAGAGGCGGGTTCAATGTTTTAAATACTGTATCAGTAGGTGTATCGGTCAAGACACTGACACGAAATATTTCTATATCATATTGTTTCGTGTACTGTTTTGGAATAATCTATTCATAAATAAATTATATATATAAATACATATATAAATTATATTTCTAATAATAATTAATATATGAATAAATTATATATATTTATGTAATTAGTTAGTCTGAATTGAAATAAAGAAAATAACAAAAAAAAAAAAATTGAAAGGCCAAAATAGAAACACAAATATCGGCCAATACAGGCCGGTACCGGTCGAAATATTGTGTACCGGCCGATATAAAACACGGCCTTGAACTGTACCAGACAGCCGGCCAGTATGGCATATTTCAACCGTACCGATTAGTACAATACAAAATTCAAAATTATGGGCGGATTCTCCCGTCCCATATGTGAACTCTAGGGCGGAAGCAAGGGCAGGACAACGGCGACCCCCGCCCCACCCCATTTGTATATACAATATATTTTTATATATTAAATATTAAATAGATATAAATCAATAATAGATATTATTAAAAAAATCCAAGTGTCAAAATAGTATCATTTTGATATTGAAAAAAAGACATGATTTTCACTCTAGCTTATATAAACTTTTAGCCCTCCCCTTCACACTCCCATCCCGATACCTTATGCGCTAATTCTAACTCTCTCTCGAGTCCCGCCTCCCAACCCTTTTCACTCTACTAGTGGCTCATTGTCGTGATGTTGTCGTTAGAAGAGAATGTCATTGTTGTTGTCGTCATCGCCAAAAAAGAATGTAGACATTGTTGTTGTTGTAGCCATAATTTGTGAATCTCACCAAAGTCGCTATCTATGGATTCTCATCAAAGGTAAGGCTGATTTCTCTTAATCTCTTCTATTTTTTTTAAAAAATTATTAGAATATGAATTATAAATAATGGAAAATCTTGATTGTTAATGTAAATTTTATTGGCTTGGATTAGTGTTGGCGTATTTGAATTCAAATAGGATAAGATTTCATCTTATCTCTAAAGCGGTAATTTTGAATTGTTGAATTTGAATTCAAATAGGATAAGTTTTGATTTTTGAATGAATGTAATTTAAACTATGGGATTTATCTATAATATTTTGAATTCATTTAGGAGTCTAGGGAGTCTGTTAAAGAGGCTAGGAAGTTGAATTTCGAGATCTAGAAGGATAAAATCAGAAGACAAATTTGAAATTCAAATTGCAACAGTAAATCCGGAAGTCTGTTAGCAACCTGTCAGCAGACGGATTCTGATGAAGGATGACCTGTCAGTAGACGCGTTTCAGCAGCACTTTTGGATTGTCTATTTAAATCAAGTCATATGGTAACCCTAGAAAAGGATTTCGGCCAGAACTGATTTTAAATATATTTGAGAGCCATTTGAGAGGAAAATTAGTGGAGAATTTTCCTTGTGATTTTTATACACTTGCGAGTGTGATCTTCTTCAAAGTTTGAGAAGATCGTTGATTGGTGTACATGATCAACCACTGGAGGTTCCAGTAGGAAAGGCATAGATTGAAGATCGTCAGAGGTTCTGGCTGCTACTGCGGTAGGGATAAACGGGTCGTTTATCCGGTCAGGTAAGGAAGTCAATTGATAAAGGTTTTGTAATTGAATAGCTTACTTGTAAACTGATTTTCAATCAATAAAAATGACTTTCCTGGGTTTGGTTGCCCCGTAGGGTTTTACTTTTGAAGAGTTCTTCAAAAGGTTTCCCTTCGTAACCAATCGGTGTGTTATGCTTGATAATTTATTTATTGCATATTTATGAATATTCACACGATTGATATCTAAAAAATTTGATTGTGAAAATTGTTAGATATATTTGGCCATACATGGGTAAAAAGGGAATCTCAATTGGTATCAGAGCGGGTTCACTCATCCGAGTGTGATTCGTTCCCCTAGTAGAGATGGCATCATTGTATATTCCACCGAAATTTGATGGTGAGAACTATGGGTATTGGAAAGTACGTATGAGAGCATTCCTAAAGTCATTGGATGAACGAGTATGGCACGCCGTTGAAAGAGGGTGGAAAAAACCCGAGACCAGTATTGATACTTGGTCAAAAGATGATTTAAATAATAGCAATTTCAATAGCAAATGGTTGAATGCCATCTTCATGGCGGTATCTCAAGAAGAGTTCAAAAGGATCTCCATGTGTGAGATAGCGAAAGAGGCATGGGACATATTGGAAGTCACACATGAAGGAACAATGACTGTGAAAAATTCTAAATTACAATTGCTAACATCTAGATTTGAAGAAATTAAAATGTTTGAAAATGAATGCTTTAATGATTTTTATGCTAAACTAAATGATCTTGTGAATTCCAGGTTTAATCTTGGAGAGAAGGTTGAAGACTCAAGAGTCGTGAAGAAAATCTTGAGGTCTCTACCTGAGAGATTTCGACCAAAAGTCACAGCCATTGAGGAAAGCAAAGACTTGGATACAATCAAAGTTGAAGAGCTCGTCGGGTCATTACAAACGTATGAATCATCTCTTCCCCAAACGAAAAAAGGTAAATCTATTGCTTTAAAAACTGTGAAAGAAAAGCATGATGATAATAGTGGTGAGGAGAGTTTAAATGATGAGGATATAGCTCTTATTGCGAGGAAATTCAAAAAGTTTATGTTTAAGAAAAAGACTAATGAAAAACAAAAGAGAGCAAAAGAATTTTCAGCAAAGAAAAATGAATTAGAAAATTGGAATAAAGAAAAAGTTGAGAACAATAAGAAGGTAAAATGTTATGAATGCTTAGACTATGGTCATATTATAATTGAGTGTCCTAACTTCAATAGAAATAAAGGAAAAACATCAAATGTGTCCTCTAGTGATACTTCGGATTCTGAAAGTGAAAACTCATCTTCCGATAATGAAAAATATTTTATAGCTTTTTCTACTATTGTGAATGATTTGGCTGAAATTCACTAACAAAATCTGAAAGTAGTTGTGCTTCTAGTGATTTGGACATTACTTTAGTTGATGCCGACCAAGAACTTAGTGTTCAAGATGCTTACAATGAAGTATGTGAAGAGGTAGTCAAGTTGAAAAAACTTAATAAAAAGCTGTATAAAAACCTTACAGCTATAGAAAATGAGAAAAATAATTTGATTAAGGCTGTAAAAGTCTCTGAGGTTGAGGTGTTGAGACTAAAAAATCAAAAGGTTGAAATAGAACAAAAATTGAAAAAATTTCAAGAGTGTGAACAAAATTCAACAACCCAAAAATTAAATGAAATGTTGAGGCTTCAAAAACCAAGCAGTGATAAGATGAGATTAGGATATGTGGTTTCTAAAGGAAAAGGAAAACAAATACCCTTATCCGCTACGTCGAGCTCCAAAGGTAATGTGTTTGTAAAGGAAAGTCAAAAGAAGAACCACAACAATCCTCTCATGCCGAAGGCTGGCGACTCAAGAAATTTGCACAAAAATTATCCATCAACCATGATGAAGAAAGGTAGGTATGAAGGTAAGTTTACTCCTACTTGTCATAATTGTGGAATTTTTGGGCATATAAGACCATATTGTTTTAATGTGTCTCAAGGGCAGAAAATCAAAATTGGAAAAAGTCCAAAAATGAGTGAAAAAAGCCTATAAAATCAAGTTGATGAGATGGGCCAACAAATTAATTTTGTAAGTTGTGAGCTTGGTGAATTGGTTAGGCTGTGTATTCAAAAGAATGGAAAGGACAAGCCCAATCTCAAGGCAAAATGGGTGATCAAAAAAGATGTCGTGCCATGTTAGTTTATAGGACCGCATGCACGTTCTTGTATTTCTTGCATATCGTTAGTATAGGACATGCATTTTTATTGTGTTTCGTTTTGTTTATATTTAAAAAAAAATTAAATTTTTTTTGGTTGGTTTATTTTGTTTTGGTTTCCTAATTTTTATTAAAAAAAAAAAAATTGTGTTTTTCGGCCAAATGATGCAGAGTGCATATTTGATGGTGTGTTGAAGGTTTTGAACATATTGATACTCACTTTATAAATCCTTGCACTCATGCACTATTATTGTGTTGTGCATCCCACATCGTGCATCCCACATCGTGCATCCTAACCCTATGGGTTATCATAGTAAAGGTTCACTCTTAATGCACTGTGAGAAACTTGTGTGAATGCACTTTTGTTTGATTAAAAAAAAAGGGGGGGTTGAATAAGTGTATTGAGATGCTCATCATAGAGAGAGTCCAAACTTTAAATTGACTAATACTAGTTGAACCTAGTACAAGTATGAAAAATGTCTCCCCTTGCCAAACACCACTTGTTGATCCATATAGAAAAAGTCGGTGTGAAATTCATTGTGGAAAAAGACTCACACCCCACACGGATCTAACCTTGGAAGTTCTTATAGAAAAAATCATTGCTCCTATCACTGTGGAAAAAGATGAGCAATAAAAATGAACCAAAAGGGGGCTATGCAAGTAAAGTGTTTGGAGGAGACACTTATGTATCTAGGCCCTAGCATAAAGTTTGCCTTAAAGTGAGTGACAATCTCTTAGGAGCATCTTTTAAAATAAGATTCCTATTAAAAATGATGAAAAAAAAAAGGAATTCATGAAAAAAAAAATTAAGGAATAAAATCATTAAGAAAAAGTTGCTACCTTTCATAAGTTGCTTACTCACACACTCACATGAACCTTGACTTTGGTGATTTTACGAGGAGTGAAAATCTATTGTGGGTGTTGCAATCAAGAGGATGTATGGTCTTGAATTTATTTGGTGAGTAGCACTTTGATTAAACCTAAATGCATCTCTTTATGCTACTTGCCTCATTGTCATTATTTTTTTGTTTTTTTCAAAAAAAAAAAAATCTGTATATAAACATTTTTTTTGGCAATTTATTTTCTGACCAACATTAAAAAAAAAAAAAAAATTGGTCAAGTTTTTGGTTTTACAAGTGCATATGAGGCATTCTTTGAGAATCAATGCTTAGGACTTCTTGAGGTTTATATGGGAGTGATCTAATTGTTCTATTTTGTGACTAAGTCCCGGTGGGACACAAAGAAAAGTCTCGGCAAGGTCACAACATGTGACCAAGTGTTTGGTCACTTAAAGTGACTCACGACAACCTTAGTTGCCTATTCCTAGTGCGTTAGACCTTCTGGTACCCATATCGCATACAAGACTATTTGGTGCTCTAAGACTCCACTTCTCATTCTACCCTAAGTCCCAAGTTCTATAAAATCTCACACAATGTTTGTGTGATTTTGGACTACGCCCAGGAAGTATCTTCCATCTCTCGGCATCCAGGTAAGTCACTTTAACTTTAATCTTGATTTTTCTATTCTAAGGCTCGGATTCTATCCTTAAGAAATATGGGTTTCAGTTTTTGTATTGGTATTGAATGAGAAGTATGGACTTGAATGTTGGGTTGATTGAGTTAATCGATGCATATATGTTTATGACAAGTTGAGATAACCTTGCTGGATACTGAACCATATGGTTATTTTTTTTGGAATTTTCTTCATTTCAATGCAAGTTTTGATACTTGGGTTCTCCTATAAAGCTAACTTGCGTTTGTTTTTTTTCCCTAACATTTTGGTTGTAAGTGCTCAGATGAGAACTAAGGAAAAAGCAAAATCCTCCTTCACCCGATTCCTCAAGTGAGGCTACAATTTCAGCTTATACATGACATTAATTTGGCTAAATTGATGACAAAAATGGGGAGAAAAGTGAGGAGTGAGGGGGAGTAGCAGCACATACTAAGGGGGAGAAGCATTAATGAAGGGGGAGAAAATCCGAGCAGGACATGAAACATACATTCATAAAAAATGTTTTGTCACCAATCAGCCAAAGGGGGAGATTGTTAATGTAAATTTTATTGGCTTGGATTAGTGTTGGCGTATTTGAATTCACATAGGATAAGATTTCATCTTATCTCTAAAACTGTAATTTTGAATTGTTGAATTCAAATAGGATAAGTTTTGATTTTTGAATGAATGTAATTTAAACTATGGGATTTATCTATAGTATTTTGAATTCATTTAGGAGTCTAGGGAGTCTGTTAAAGAGGCTGGGAAGTTGAATTTCGAGATCTGGAAGGATAAAATCAGAAGACAAATTCGAAATTCAAATTGCAACAGTAAATCCGAAAGTCTGTTAGCAACATGTCAGCAGACGGATTCTGATGAAGGATGACCTGTCAGCAGACGCGTTTCAGCAGCACTTTTGGATTGTCTATTTAAATCAAGTCATATGATAACCCTAGAAAAGGATTTCGGCCAGAGCTGATTTTAGATATATTTGAGAGCCATTTGAGAGGAAAATTAGTGGAGAATTTTCCTTGTGATTTTTATACACTTGCGAGTGTGATCTTCTTCAAGGTTTGAGAAGATCGTTGATTGGTGTACGTGATCAACCACTGGAGGTTCCAGTAGGAAAGGCATAGATTGAAGATCGTCAGAGGTTCTGGCTGCTATTACGGTAGAGATAAACGGGTCGTTTATCCAGTCAAGTAAGGGAGTCAATTGACAAAGGTTTTGTAATTGAATAGCTTACTTGTAAACTGATTTTCAATCAATAAAAATGACTTTCCTGGGTTTGGTTGCCCCGTAGGGTTTTACTTTTGAAGAGTTCTTCAAAAGGTTTCCCTTCGTAACCAATCGGTGTGTTATGCTTGATAATTTATTTATTGCATATTTATGAATATTTACACGATTGATATCTAACAAATTTGATTGTGAAAATTGTTAAATATATTTGGCCATACAGGGGTAAAAAGGGAATTTCATTGATGATAAAATTATGAAACATTGGAAGTCTAGAAATGTGGTTCATCTTTGGAGAAAAGTGGAGGGCAGATAGTTGGAGGTCCAGTCCCACACCCTCGTCAGCCCCCACATGGGCGGGGGTGGAGCACGGAAGAAAATTCTCCACCCCCGCCCCCGCCCCCTAGCATGTACATTCTCTTTACTTAAATCTGAAATAGTTGATTCAGAAAGTTGAGGCAGCAGCTCAAATCCATCTTAGTTATAGCCCAGAGAAGTTCTACCTCAACCTAGAACTAAGGCAATAGAGTTCCCTTTTAGTGTCAAACCGGAGCCCAAATATAGCCCAAACTAGCCACCTCAAGTCCATTCCTGAAACATTTGTGTTAATTTCTCAAGGGCCACGCCTGGAGGATCCAGTTAATATGACTCAGCAAATGAACCGAACGATCCATGATCGTTGCAAGTATATTACCCATCATGTGGTAGTTTTTTCGGCCCCAAAAGCTTGACCTCATAGGTTTTCTAAAGCATTTGCCATGCCTAGTTGTTAAAACCTAGAACCATAAAAAAGGTAAAAACAAAAACATAGTTTTAACGAAAGAGAGAGAGTGAGAGAAAGAGAGAGAATGAGAGTGAGAGTGAGGATGAGTTGAGATGAGTTTAGTTTATTTTTTAATATTATTATTATTTTAGAATTTGAAAAAAATATATTGAGATTTTAAAAATGTGTATTGGGATTTAAAAAATGTGTATTAGAATTTGAAAATGATATATATAAATTTGTGCTTTGTATAAAAAATTATAAAAATATAATGATGAATTAGAAGTGAGTTGAGATGAGCTCAACTCACTTCTGAATCTAAACGGGACTTAAGTTCGTAATAATTATCCTTTTAATCATAATTAGGAGAAGTCCATCACTGTACTGTACAAGCATTGATGAGATCAATGTTGTCTCACGTTCTACTCGGTTTGTTTTACAAACTGGATTTAACTCATCTCATATCATTTCGCACTTTCAATTCATTTCAACTACTCATTTCAAATTTTAATTCATCTCAACCATTCATTTTATTACTATTCATAACTCATCTCATCTCATCTCATCTTTGAATCATGTTGTCTTAGAAGCACATTAGATTTCATTCTTCACATTCAAAAGACAATACGGAAACAGTAATATTTGGGTAAGAATTTCTGAATTAATATAAATCAGATCACCACAACACAATTGTATTCTACTTAATTAGTTTTAACTTTTTTAATATATACATACAACAAAGCAAAAAGATGTAAACACATAAACTTAGTGAGTTTGACAATACAACTTTTTTTTACATATTCTCTCATATATTAATTCTTTACCAAACATCAGTTAAATATAAAACATTTTTTCAATTTCAAATTTGAAACTTTTTTATATTATCATTATTTAATTATTACAACTTTCATAACCTTTAGTCAAAACACAAAAAATAATATTTTTTTAAAATTTCAAAATAAAATTATATTTAAATAAAATTTTAATTTTATAATAATTTTTATTCAACTTTTTTTTTTTCTCTTTTATCTTATTTCAAATCATTTCATTACTATTCACAGATATGCTAAAATATTCTAAACATCTAAACAGGCCTTCAAAAATAAAAGTACAAATATTAGAAGAAAATAAAAAGAAAAATATAAGACCAAAAAACAGAAAAATATGTATAAACAAACATAGGAAAAGACATAACATAAACTTGAGACGATTCTAAAACATTAAAGATTATGGTTATTGGATTATTTACCAATCTATGTCTAGTACGACTGAAAAACCAAGTAGTAAGAGAAGAGGGAATGTCCCTCCACAGATTACTAAGATCCTCCAGATCTTATAATTAATAATCGGACTATTAGATAAGATCATCACTAAAAGTTATTGTCACGGCAATCTTGTCGTTAATGGCGAAGGGACATGGAGGAAAGGGGGTCATGCATGGTCACTTCAAAGATTTGTAGAATGGGATAAATGGAAAAACCTATAAGGGAGAAGAGTGATGCTAGAGTGAATCCACACTCAGCACACTCACACTCACATAGCACTGTTCACGTGAACAGTGCTATGTGAGTGTGAGTGTGCTGAGTGTGGATTCACTCAATAATTATTGAAGGGAGAATCTCTATTAATTTTGCATATATATCTCTATACAAATATTGGATTATTTAATTCAGGCAAATAATTAAAAATAAGAGAAATGATAGACGTGAATTAATTTTCACAACAATTTTTACAACATCTCTTACATGTCATAATATTATTTATTTCTTTTCTTTTATCTCGAAGAATGGGCTAGAGCAGGCTCGCGGGAAAGTTAAAAAAATTATTTTTTTTTCCTGCAGACTCATTCCCACATTTTCTTCCCAAACTATTTCTCCAAAGATAAATAAAATAAAATAAAGTTTTGAAAACCCATCCTGCAAACAACCTTATCTTCATTCGATGGTCATCGCCTTTTTCTACAACCTCGATGAACACTATTACGAACCCATCACTGTCGAAATATACTGGTGAAAACTAACTTAACTCTGTTGTGCAAATATTTCTGTTCTTTTCATAACTGCATCTTCCAACCTCAAGAAGAACTAGCTGGTTTGCATATTGAGTTTGCAGAATAAGCCAATCCAAATGTCATTTCTTTGAACATTTTTCACTATAATTTATCACTTAAACAACTACGTCTCTATACTCAAATTAAATACATCCTTAAACACCATAATCTCATTATTATAGGAATTCAAGAAAGCTAAAAACGTCCCTAAACCAACCAAATAGACGAGGCGTATTCGATCACCATAAGGAGACGTGCATAAAGAGAATCCCAATGTTTAGGAGATAGACCGAGGCTCCTAATAGGTTTACAGTGGGACACGTGGATGCCACCAAACTCCGTAATAAAACTAGTTCCAACTAGCCACCTTACCCTACATTAAAGAGACATAAAATGAAAGAGAGAAGATTTGAAATCCTCCGCACAAAAAATTTATATAACGACCTAAGAAGTACCTACGTGGCCAAAAACCCTCCTTCGCATTAAGGCTAAACTATCTATATCATGAAGAAAAAATCTTTAAAGTATCCACTATTGAGAGCATTCATTGCATTCATAAGCAATGCTTAGAAGAAATTTACTAATTTATTCTTAAACATTACTCATGAGTGTGATAGATATTCTCAAATAGTGGATGCTTTCTAGCATTGCTCTATCATGAAAGGAGCCAAAACGATTCCCTGTTTGTCTTTATAATATCCACATGTTAGGAGCCACGTGCTCAACTTTAATTAATTCCAATTAAAGCTTGACCGTTTTCCTCCAATCTATTTCAAATTTTCAGCTATATATGAATTGTCAGTACCCTGCATGCATCGAATCGACAGTACTTCACAACAAATCACTACATTATTGATAATTAACATAATCACCATTTTCTGTCTGCTTCTAATTCTAATTTAAACTAGCTAAGTACTTGAAATGGCCGGCCGGAACTAGCTTTATTATGAATATTATATATTTTTATTAAGAATATTTGTCAACTTTTTTATGGAATCAATACATAATAATTACAAATTGGGCGATGGTCTAAAAGAGCGGTATATTTTAGTCTTTAAAAAAAACACGTGAAAATATCTTCTTCTTCTTTTTTGTCAATTTAAAACTAAATAGAAAATGATATTTTAATAAATTCTTTACTCTTTTTCAAAAATATTGCACAGCATTTACACACTCTATCTAGCAGCATGGAGCATGGACAACAATCACCTTCGGAGTAGACGGATGCCCTGGTCTTAAAGAATTAGTTGCATGTGGCGACAAAATGTCAAAAACACATCCCTAGCAATGGCGATTAAACTTTAATATTTACCCTTCTTTGGACTACGCATGTGGTCTACTCACTGTTGCGTTTGGCAAACTTATCCCTTTCAATAGATCAGTGTCTTGGGAGATCTGCGGTGAGATGTGTGAATGCCGGTGAATTCTAGAGGCCAACAAATCGAAACATCTCCACCGAAAAAAATCGGGCCAAAAGATGAAAAAACCTATCAGAAGCCAGAAAACAAACGAAAGAAATGAGAAAAAAAAAAAAAGAGAATGGGAGAGAGGAGCCAAAGCTCCTCCCCCTGGTTAGACCTTTTAAGGTTTGGGTTTTTTTTTTTTGTTTGAGAAGAGTCTCTCTCTCTAGAGTTTCTCTCTCTAGAGTTTCTCTAGTATATTTTAACTTAGTTATGTTGGCTAAATAATACTCTAGTATATTTTAACTTAGTTATGTTGGCTAAATAATACTGAAAATTGATGCAGAATCCACACAGTAACTACCTTTGTACTCTCTCACAAATACTTATAAGGTGGCTCATGATTGTCTTGCTAAGAATGCACTAGATACAAGGGCCTAGATGCTACGCATCCCACTGTAAGATCCCGTTAGTAAAAAAATGTTCTTTTTTGCCTTTATTTTACATGATTTTTTCAATATGTCAAAATATTTTTAAAAATATTATAATATTATTTAAAAATATTTATTTAATTATAAAGTAAAAAAAAAAACTAAAAAAGAAAAAAAAAATTAAAGGAGCGGGAACTCTATAGAGATCCCCAACTTTTTCTCTAGATACAATTGACGTAATAATTGAATTAGAGGATATTTCCCTTTGTATTGCTTCTCTTTAAAGAGTTTTAGAAGAATAAAAGTAATTGATTCTTCTGAAAAAAATGCATCATGTAAAATGTTGGCCAACACAATTTCTTGGATACGAGCTAAAGAACATTAAAAAATGGAGGCCCCATTTTAAGGTTATTGGAATACCAACCAATCCTTGATTGATACGTGCTAAATTATCTTTAACCTTCACCTAATTTCCTGCTATTTATTGTACAACTTTTGTGGGGGGATGCAATTGCATTCTAGTTGGTGATCATGGGATCAAGACCTTTTTCTTTTATTTTTTCTTTTTTTTTGTGGGTTAATTAATTAGAAAATAATACGTAACTTTATATATCACATTTTTATCTCATTTTTATTATATTACGAAGTAATATCTTTGGATTAGTGTTGAAACGAAAATGATCAATAAATCATTTGTGACAAATATATAATTGTATTTATACCAATTAAACAGCGGAGTTCATTACTAAGATGTAAATATACAACAGATTAAACAAACTGTTTTATTCAGCTACTAGGAAACTGATTTACACGAGACTCATCTACAAAGGGATACACGTGTCAACACCAAATAAATGAAAATATCTAAACAGTCATATTCATCGCCATACAAATGCATCCTCAGTCAAACCCAATATTGAATGAAAGAAACACGGCAAAAATAATAAATATCAAAGAAAACAAAGAAGAAATAAATAGATCTCAGCCGTCCATAAGAAAAGAAGATCTGTAGTAGTTAAAAAGCGTTAAACATCCACGTGGACAGATCCGATCGAACCCAGTCTAAGCCAGAACAACCACGGCGAAGAAGGTTGCAACAATAGCGGTCCCGGCGACAACGGCTTTGCTAGGAGAGAAGGCACCGCTGGGGGGCTCAGCAGAAGCCGCCGGTGGTTCGCTTGAGGGGCTGAAGGGTGAGGGCGCAGGGGGCGATGAGGTGGCCGGAGAAGGAGACGAGGGGGCCGGTGAGGGAGAACTCGCCGACGGAGTGGGAGCCGAGGAAGGGGCTGGGGTCGGTGCTGGTGTAGCCGGAGCTGGTGCAGGGGTTGTTGGAGCTGGAGCTGGTGCAGGGGTTGTCGGAGCTGGAGCTGGAACTGGGGTGGTCGGAGATGGGGCCGGCGACGGAGGCGTTATAGGTGACGGCGCTGGAGATGGCGGGGATGGGACTGATGAAGGCGGCGTGGCGGTGGGTGCAGGCACCGGAGCCTGAGCTAAGCATGAGGTTGCCAAGAAAGTCGAGATGATGAAAACTTGGAGAAACCGAGCAAAACCGGCCATCTTCATCTTTATATTCAAGAACCAAAGAAAACTCCTTTTCTTTTCTGCGTTGGGTTCAGATGAGTATGGGGGGAAGATTACAGAACCGGAGAGAGAACAGCTGGGTGACCAAAACGTATGGAGATGATCGAGGGAGTTCTTAAGTTCTGCATACATTGTACTTCGTATTTATAGTAAAAAGTAGTCCATGATAGGAGCTTGGAATATTGTCACATAAACAAATAATCGGTAGGATGAGGTACACAGAGGTGTACGTAGTCAACAAGCCGAGATACGACACCTGTCCTAATGTGGAGTTTAATTACGATGGTGCCATTAAAATTGGACACGTGTAGGAAGCTGACATGGTTGTTTGTTGAATAAAAAATGGCAGGACCACAGCTGTACTTGTGCGAACACCGTCTTTAGGGGCGGCGTTAACCTTTTCAACACGTTGTGGCGTCGTCGGTATGCGCGTGTTTCCACCTTCGACGCAACCCGTCATTAGGATACGGACGCCGGACGGAAAGTTGTTCTTAAATGTCATTTGATCGAATATATTATATATAGATTATAGAGTCTAGTTATCTATAACAATTCATCTGTTTAAAATTACGCTAATTTTATTTAAAATTAGTTTTATTACAATTTAACAAACGAATTTAGACAGTCACTACAAAAATAAATCAATATCATCTCGACAGATTATTTATTATAAAAATAATTATTTATTATAAAAATTTATTTATTTTGACAAAAAATAATTATTTTAATAGAAAATAAATGACTATAAATAACAAATTTTCTTGTAGTATGGGTGTTTGTTGGGATCTAATTTCATTACAAGAAAATTGGTTTTCTGTGACACTAATTTCGTCACAAAAAGTAAGAAAAATATCGCAAAAAATTATTTTCAATAAAAACAATCATTTTGGTTACATCAGATTGGTTATTTCTGGTCTATTTTTTTTTAGTGTCGATCTAGTACTCCAATACTTTTAATTTTTCATATTTAAAAAAAAAATAGTTGACTATTTTAGAATAGATAAATGGGGCCAACTGTTGAGAGAAAAAAACAATAATAATAATAATAATAATTATATATTGAAAAATATTATATGTTGCCCTAATAATACAAGAATATCCCGATCATTTCGTGTTAAACTTAGAGATCAGAAGCGTGTGATTGTTTTGTGAGCTGCCCTTGTTGTTTGAAAACAATACACTCTTACTTTGCTTGGAAGACGTGTGTACTTTGGTTGATTTTTAGTACATATACACCCTGCTGGCAAGTCGGGAATTAATATTGCTGTATTAATTTTACGTGAAATCTTGTCTGATCGATTCTTAAGGGCCAAGATATAATATATATATATATATATATATATATATATATAGTACTCATGTTGCAAAAATGATGAGTACTTTTTTCGGTATATAGTACAATATTTCTGTATAATAGATGGTGCTATATTATTCATTGTTGGATTAAATGATGAGTAGAAGCTGGCAAAACCTGGCAATTACGAAAAATATAGGTTACAGGTTGTGTTGAAAGGCTGGCCAGGAACATGCCATATATGGGGGGAATAGGTGAGATTTTCAAATTCCGGAGATATATATTATAGGAAATGCTAATCAAATCGATCATTTGACCAATAATTGACCGATGATTTTTTTTTTCTTTTTCTTAATGATTAAGAAAAGAAATATTATTTAATATATTTATTTTTTATAAAAATAATAATAATTATAAAAATGGTTGAAAAAAAATACACTGCATCGGTAAGAATTCAATTGGGACCTTCGATCCCAGTAGCACTGTCGTGCAATAATATATATATATATATTATTGCACAACTAGAGTCGATCGATGATGATGCTCTACAGCTCAAAAGGCTCCAAACAATACAGAAAATGATGGCCCAACAAAAGCACGGATTATACTACTCGAAATGACATGTTACCAATTATGAGTATTGATAATGTATAAAATATACCTCTAATTTATATATGTTGTTGTCACGTCTATATATAGAGAGAGAGTTAATCCCTTTGATATATAATTAATAGAATTCCAGCCATTTCTTTCTAAATGAAGTTCTTAATATGACATTTATAATGATTCAATAATAATTAGTTCTTTGAGTACTCGTGAATGCACGCGTTGTGAGATATTGGTGATTTTGATTGTTATATCAATATGTTGTTCAGTACTCAACGTCCATACGGTCATTATAAAAAAAATAAGTATTTATAATATTTTAATTATAATTAAAATAATTATTTGTGACGAAAATAATTTATTTTTATTATAATTAATCATTTTAATTATAATTAAAATATCATAAATATTTATTCTTTCTATAGTAAATACAGTATTAATGTTGATATATTCAATTCTTCTTAGTATTAATATTGTTGGCATGATCAGCTCCAATATTTTTATATATATAAAGTGGTTTCTAACAAAATTTTTTGTTTTAACAGAAATTTTTATTTATCTATTAAAGTTAATATTTTCCGTCAGTTTCTATTAAAATTAATACTGCATCTAATGAGAATTACCGTTTTAAACATAATTTATTAAATTTATTCATTGAAATAATGTTCTTGACATTAAAATTAATTTCACCTTTTCAACTTTCAACAATAGTAAACTTTCCATTTAAAACTCATTTAACATCTATTTAATATCACTTAATACTTTAAACACAATTCATTAAGCCCATAAATAATAGTAGAAATTTCTATTTTAGAATTCCTACTTAGGACATTTTTTTAATTTTATTTTATGTAAAATAAATATAGAATAATAATAATAGTATAGAATGACACAATAATAGTCTAGAATATGTAAATATAACAATATATATAGAAATAAACCATTCATAACAATTTATACGTTAGAAAGTTTAATTTTATTCATGAAAATTTTATTCCTATTTATGATTAATAATTTAATTTTTTTAAAAATAATTTATAATTTTAAAATAAATGCATTATTTATTAAATTAACTATATATATAGTATATATAGTTAATATACGGTATATACAATTTATTATAATTATATTAAATTGGTAATAATAAGCAATATATATAATTAATATTATATGTTTGATATTTAATTAAAATATATATGATTAAATAAATTTATATAAATTATAAATTATAAATTATAATATAACATTCTTATATAAATTATAAACTATATAATTTATTTTTTCAAAAAACTCATATTATTTCTTAAAAATAATCACATAACTAAAAAAAATAGATATTTTAATGTCCTCTGTTTTGGGACAGTACAAAATAATACAAATATTAAATTATCATCTTGAAATTATAAAAATATCATATCTTGAACTAACCGTTTATTAAAATTTTAATTAAAATTATCTCAAACAAGTTTGATAAAACTATATGTTATGTTTATTTATGAGACTATCTTATTGTTTTTATTAATTTTTTTTATAATATATGAAAATGTATAATTATTTATCATCTACTTAATTATGAATAATCATTAAACTTTTATTAAAAATTAAATTAAATAAACGTATTTTGTACGTTATTTCTATCTAATATATATATATAGAGAGGAAAATGCTAATGGTACCGATAGTGTACCGATTTTTGGTCGATGATTTATTTATTTATTTATTTATTTTTGTTTTTTCTTAATAATTAAGAAAAAAAATTATTTAATATATATATTTTATAATAAAAATATATATTTAATAAATTGTTGAAATAAAAAAAATGCCCTACAATCGGTTATTTATCGGTAGGGACTTCGGTTCCAATGGCACTGCCCATATATATATATATATAAAATATATATATATATATATATATATTATATTATGCATGGTGAGAAAATATGATCGATCTGTAGAGATATTACTTGAACGCATTCTAATCGATCGAGTTTAATGTCTCATTTTAAATATGTATAGGTAAGGAAGGAATATAAATACATGAGATTTCGTAATATTATTTTAGAAGAAGAATTTTTTGACCTCTATAATAAATCTCAACGGCTCTAGTAATTAGGCCTTGTTTGGATAATGATATGTTCTTAAAGCTTCTCATAATTCTTTTATTTCAATTATTACTCAAATATAAAATATTATTTTTTAATTTCAAATTTTTGTCTTTTTCATTTAATAATTATCTAATAATTATCTAAACATAAAATTTACAATTTTTTCAAACTTTCAAAAACAAACACAAAAAATAATACTATTTTTCAAATTTTAAGTAAAAACAATTTTTAAACTTTATAAATTTTTATTCTTATTTCTTAAAATTTAATAAAATATTTTACTCTAAACTATTTCACTGTTTTTAATACTTTTTACACAAACAAACCCACTGTCAAATTCTTTCACTAGTGTCTGGAAATTAGTTCCAAGAAAACGAAGGATTAAAGAAAAGACACCAGATGGTTGGGACCCCCAATTGGAATTCTGTGATCAGTTGAATTGGTACACAAGTATGAAGTTAATTGGACAATCAAAAGTTGTCTTTCTTTTCAAGAGTTTTGCTTTGTCACCACAAATTATTTTGATGTGAGAGAGTTAATTTCGATGACGTACGATTCTTGAAGCCTCAGCCAACTCTGGATGGAAATTGTCAAAACTTTTGCTGTCAAAATAAATAATATTTTATTTAATTCAATTTAACTTAAATCAACTCAACCTAAAATCGAAATGCAGCCTTAATGGTGTGCAGGTGAGAATGGTTGTCTCCAATGCTGACAAACACCATTACTAGTTGAGTGACGCTGGGGACCGGTCTGGCTGTCCCCAGCGTTCAAAGCAGTCTAACGTTAGTTGGATTGCTTGATGATGAAAAATACATGAAAAAATATAAAAATAAAGATTAAAAATATATTAAAAAAATAAAATAAACAAAACATAATAAAAAACACAATAAAAAACATAATAAAAAAATAAAAACATAATAAAAAACACAATAAAAAAATAAAATGTAGATGAATTTAAGAGGGGATTCGGCCATGGAGCAAACGGAGCCGCCGCCGGTGGCGGTGGGCGACACCGCCCACGCCATCGGGACCGGCGGACTCAGTACGGGTCCGAAACGGGTTGAAGGCTGCCGGGGGCACACCGGAGCTCGCCGGAGCTCGCCGTCGTAGGGGTGAGCTCGCCTGAGTCCGCCGGTCCCGATGGCGGGGGCGGTGTCGCCCACCGCCACCGGGGGCGGCGGGGCTGCTTTTAAGGAGGGGGGCAGACCGTCTGCCCCCCAGGAATTCTCTTACTAGTTTTGAATATAAGTCCTACTAATAATTGATTTGAAATGAATTGTCATGTTCTTTCTAATAATCAAACTCATATATTTAGATATTCATATTTAAAATTCTTGATGATTTCATTCTCAAATATCAATTAAATATAAAATACTTTTCAATTTTTAATTTTTAAAATCTTCATCTAATCATTATTCAGAAACAAAAATTAATACAATTTTTACAAACTTTAAAATAAAATTAATATTAAAAATTTACATTCAAACCAAATTTAATTTTTTAATTTTTTTAATTCAATTTTTCTTTAATTTTTCAAAAATCCAATTAAAGTACATGATCTTCACTCAAAACATTTAATTATTATTCACAAAAATTTTGAGATATTTCAATTGTCCAAACATGTCTTTAATATTGTCAGCATAGAATTATTGATTAATTTGAATTACCTCGTTATGATATAATTAGCTTAGAACGCTTTGCCTTATATATATATATATATATATATATATATATATCTCAATCTCATGATATATTGGAGATGATGTAAGAGAGGCGGCGGAGACTCGGTAATATTTAACCACTAGACTCGGTAATATTTAGATCACCCATTCAAGCGGCCGGAGAGAGAATCTATTTTGATCATGTGAATAATCTGAACAATGAAAAGATCAAGGGAAGAAGAAGCTTTGTGTCTGAAAGAGTCAAGTGAGCTTTGAATTTATCCAGGCTATATTGCAGGATATATTTACTGTAATTAAGTGCATGAAGTTCTAAACTGACCCATTATTATTGCAGACCAAGTCTAATAACCTCAGTCTTCTTAATAAAATAACATAAAGCAAAAATGAACAAAGAATTAGCTTTAAATCCAAATTGGAAATTTTCCTATATGTTGCCCAGATGACTAACACAAGAGGGGGGGTGAATTGAGTTGTATTTAAAAAATAACAGTTATAAATCAAATATACAATATAAAATATAAACAAAATATAAAGCAGTAAGAAATATAAAGAGTAGGGTAAGAGAAAGCAAACTCAGTATTTTTACGAGGTTCAGCCCCACTGCCTACGTCCTCGCCTCAAGCTACCCCTTGAGGATCCCAAATTCACTTGTCAATCTCCTTTAGGTGGAGATAGAAACCTATTACACTTTTGAGCAGCACCGCTCCAAAGAATCCGTGTAGAACACCCTCTACACTTCTAATCACCTTACACTTGGTGATTTAACTATTCCCCGTGTAGAACACCTTCTACACACACAAGGGTTGTACACACCCTTTTACTGATACAAGAATTGATAGTGGGTAGGCTATCAGAAAACACTCCTCAATGAGTGAAATAAAAACAATACAGTGCAAACTATATCTCTCAAAATGAACAAGGGTTAAGGCTCAATGCTTAGAGAAGAGAGAATGAAAGCTTTGAATGAATGTTGTATGCTCTTGGTGTTGTTAATGTGAAGCTCTCAAATGATCTATTTATAAGCATATGAGACTTCATATTCAAATTTAAAAAGATTCACATGTCAAAGACATCATCATTCACTTTTCAAAAATTTCAAATCTAATCTTTTTACTTTTTGCATGTGACAAAAGGAGCACACTTTACTTTTCAAAAATTTCAAACCTAATCTTATACTTTTTGCATATGACAAAAGGAGCACACTTTACTTTTCAAAATTTTCAAACAAAGACATCTACCTTTTGCATAAGTCAAGAAAAGCATCCACCACTTTTGAAAATATTCAAATAAAACATGCACATGTGAAAGATGACAATCAATCATCTTAATATTTTCAAAGTTCAAACCTTTAATCATGTCATGCACATGTGAAAGATGACAATCAATCATCTTTCAAAATTTTCAAATTTAATTTTCAAAATATTCATGCACATGTGGAAAATGTATTTTAATGCTTTATGATAAAATATTAATTTTGAGCCTTAATCCTAATTTCGAATTTTTAAGAGATTTACAAAATTACTCTATGATTTTAATGTGAACTTATTCCCTTCTTGCTCATGCTTGGTTCCTTGATGTGCTTGATTGTATTGTGTAGACAACTTGAGCTTGAGACTCCTTTATTCTTTGAATTCATTTGTTATCATCAAAATCCATGTGTAGATTTACATGAACCTTGAAACCTTGAGTTCAACAATCTCCCCCTTTTTGATGATGACAAATACTTGATAGAACTTGAAACCTGTATGAATACTTAAGCTCCCCCTGAGAATGTGCGTTAGTTGTTCAAGCAAAAATATAAATATAATTCCAAGCATATATAACAAGTTTAGCAAATTAAACAATGTTAATATTCTAGTCTAAAACTTCTCCCCCTTTTGGCATCATTAAAAAGGAATCATAATTAGCTCAATAAAATATATTCCTACAATAACCAATAGACAAATAAAACGCTACGTTAGTAGAGACTGTAGAGAATTCGGTGCGTAGCCACATGTGTTCGACAAAACCTGCAAAGGCTGGAGGCCTAGTTTCGGTAATTCGGTGCGGAAGGAAATTTTGTAAAGAGCTGAATAATTGAAACCACCCGTGCCCGACAAAACCTGCAAAGGCTGGAGGCGTAGCTCTGGCAATTCGGTGCAGAGATTTGATCCGCTTGATGTTGTTGAAAATTGAGATATCATCATGATTTATAAGTTTGTCTTGTTCTTATTTCCGTTTCTATAAGAGCAATCCTTAGCTTTATCTATTTCGCATCAAGCTTTCTTCTCATCTTTGCAATTTGCTTGCATTCTCATTCTACAATTTTTCAATGGCTCGTAGAATTCCCTTAAGTGATTCTCTTGATCAAGATTTGAGGTATCCTTCACCTCAGTCTCAATCTATTTCTGCATCTGTCGTGGGTGCCATGAAGCAACAAGAGACTGATTTAGCTAATAAATCAGATCATGATGCCATTTACGAGCTTGTGGGTCTCGGAACTCGATACTCATCATCTATCGTCGCGTTTTCTGCTCGGTTGCAGTCCAAAACTCGCGAAATTGAGAAGCTTAACGAGACTGTATCTGTACTTCAACGACTTGTTTATGAGTCAAATAAAAAAATAGTAGAGTTAAAGCAACAGAATAAGGATTTGAAATCCTTGCTTACCTCTTCATTTCGATTGCCTAATCCTTTAGACAAGGATGGCATGATGATTTATGAGGAGCAAATGCATTTGAATGATGAGGCTAAACGTCTTAAATTTCTGTAGGTCATTTAAGATAATGAAATAAAAGTATCTAGCAGATATCCATGGCATGCATCATTCCTATTTCTCTTCTAATTATGCATAGTCTATCTTCTGGTAGGGGTTTTGTGAAAATGTCTGCCAATTGATCATGTGTACTAGTGAATTCTAATACAATATCGCCCTTTTGCACATGATCTCTAAGAAAATGATATCTAATTTCAATATGTTTGGTCCGAGAATGTTGTATTGGATTCTTTGAAAGATTTATAGCACTTGTATTATCACATTTGATTGGAATGTGATTGTACATAAGTTTAAAATCCTCAAGTTGTTGCTTCATGTAAAGAACTTGAGCACAACAACTACCCGCAGCAACATATTCTGCCTCAGCAGTAGATAGTGCAACAGAATTTTGTTTTTTACTAAACCAGGAAACTAGTGCACGACCTAAGAAGTGACATGCTCCACTAGTGCTTTTTCGATCTATTTTACAGCCAGCATAATCTGCATCTGTGTAGCTGATTAGATCGAAAGATGTGTGCTTAGGGTACCATAACCCTAAGTTAATTGTACCACTAAGATATCTAAGAATGCGCTTAACTGCAATTAAATGTGATTCTTTTGGAGATGATTGAAAGCGTGCACATAAGCACACACTAAACATAATATCTGGTCTACTGGCTGTCAAATATAATAAGCTACCAATCATACCTCGATATACCTTCGAGTCAACTGGTTTACCGGTTTCATCTTTATCAAGTTTAGTGGATGGGCTCATTGGTGTTCCAGTTTCCTTAGCACCTTCCATCCCAAATTTCTTCAGCAATTCCTTAATATATTTCGATTGATTGATGAATGTCCCACTTTTTGCTTGCTTAATTTGCAATCCGAGAAAGAATGTAAGCTCTCCCATCATGCTCATTTCAAATTCTTCCTGCATAGTCTTAGCAAAAACTTGGCACATATTTTCATTAGTAGCACCGAATATTATATCATCAACATAAATCTGAATCAAAAGAATATCATCATTTTCGTATTTAATAAAAAGAGTTGTATCAATTTTTCCTCTTGAAAAGCCTTTTTTAATCAAGAAACTACTAAGTCTCTCGTACCACGCTCTAGGAGCTTGTTTGAGTCCATATAGTGCTTTTGTGAGTTTGAAAACATGATTTGGAGGAATATGATTTTCAAAACCTGGAGGTTGCTCAACATATACCTCTTCATTTATAGAACCGTTTAAGAAAGTACTTTTAACATCCATTTGAAAAAGTTTGAAATCTTTATAACAAGCATATGCAAGTAGCATTCGAATAGCTTCTAATCTTGCGACTGGTGCATATGTCTCATCATAATCGATTCCTTCTTCTTGATTGAAACCTTTGGCTACAAGTCGAGCCTTATTTCTAGTAATGACTCCGGACTCATCTTTCTTGTTTCTAAAAACCCATTTTGTTCCAATAATAGTATGATTTTTGGGTGTAGGAACAAGTGTCCAAACATCATTTCTTTCAAATTGATTAAGCTCTTCTTGCATAGCTAGAATCCAAGATTCATCAAGAAGTGCTTCATCAATATTTTTAGGTTCAATCTGAGATAGAAAAGCAGTATGATTGCAAATATTTCTAAGAGATGATCGAGTGCTTATACCTCGTGAAGGTTCCCCCAGAATTTGTTCCACTGGATGATCTTTCACAAATTTCCACTGTTTGGTTGCATCTTGTATTAAATTTTGATGATCTTTCCTGATATCTCCATGTTGGACTTCCTCTTTGTTGAGATTGAGACTTTCCGTATTATTTATACCTCCTGTTTCTTCATCAATAGATTTCTTGGAGAGTAGAGAATTAGATTCATCAAATACTACATGCATAGATTCTTGTACAGTCAAAGTCTTTTTATTGAATACTCTATAAGCTTTACTATTAGTAGAATATCCGAGAAAGATACCTTCATCAGATTTTGCATCAAACTTGTCTAAATTATCCCTGTCATTTAAAATAAAACATTTGCATCCAAATACATGAAAGTAACCAATGTTGGGCTTTTTCTCATTCCAAAGCTCATAGGGGGTTTTGTCTAATTTAGACCTTAGCATAACTCTATTTATAACATAACATGCAGTACTTACCGCTTCAGCCCAAAAATAACTAGGCAAGTTATTCTCATTGAGCATTGTTCTTGCCATCTCTTGAAGAGATCTATTTTTCCTCTCTACTACCCCATTTTGTTGAGGAGTTCGAGGAGCAGAAAAATTATGCACAAAACCATTTTCATCACAAAATGTTTCAATATTTTTATTAACAAACTCTTTTCCCCTATCACTTCGGATACTTGAAATAGTATAACCCTTTTCATTTTGAATTCTCTTGCATAACTTGGTAAATGCATTATGTGCCTCATCTTTATGAGCAAGAAAGATGACCCAAGTATATCTAGAGAAATCATCAACAATAACAAATGCATAATATTTTCCTCCTAAACTTGCAACTCTATTTGGTCCAAAAAGATCCATGTGTATCAGTTGCAGTGGTCTAGTAGTGGAAATATGTTTCTTGGTTTTAAAAGAAGTTTTTGTTTGTTTACCAAATTGGCATGCATAACAAATTTTGTCTTTAAGAAAATTTGCCTTTGGTAAACCTCTCACAAGATCATTTTTTGAAAGTTTGGAAATAAGTTCCATGTTGGCATGACCTAGTCTTCTATGCCATAACCAATTAGTTTCATTTTGAGCTGAAAAACAAATCGCATCTTGTGAGGTGATTTCTTCAAAATCAATTGTATAAACATTGTTACTTCTAAAAGCAATAAAACAAATATTACAATCATAATCATTCAATATAATGCACTTATCCATTTTGAAAGTAACTGTAAATCCTTTATCACATAATTGACTTATGCTTAAAAGATTATGTTTTAAACCTTCAACAAGTAGAACATCTTCAATTATAAGAGAAGACTCATTACCAATTTTACCTATTCCCACGATCTTTCCTTTCGAGTTGTCTCCAAATGTCACGTGTCCTTCTTCTTTAGATCTAAGATCAAAGAACTTAGTATTGTCTCCCGTCATGTGTCTTGAACATCCACTATCTAAAAACCATTTATTTTTGTTCGTGGAAGACTTCATGCACACCTATAAAAACAATTAAAATGATTTTTCTTGGTACCCAAGTTCTTTGGGTCCTTTATTTATTAGTATTAGAAGAAACAAGATTTTTAGGTACTCATATGGCCCTAATAGTCATTGTATGTTTTCTTCTAATAGGACAAGCAAGATAATTATGACCATTTCTATTACAAAAATTACAAATAACATGTGACATATATGAAGGACTTAAGTGATTATAATAGTATCCTTTTTTAACAAAATTATTTTTATGAAAAGAATTTTGAATATTGGACTTTGATGTAGAAGGATTATCAAAGAAGTTTTTATAAGATTTGTATTTTTGTTTTGGCATATATCCCAAGCCTGCCTTGTCAAAAACACATCTTTGACTACCAAGAAGTTTTTCAAAATTTCTTTTTCCATTTGTAAAGTTTTCAATAATATTTTCTAAATCAGTTTTCTTTTTCTTCAACTCAAGATTTTCATCTTTCAAAACAATACTTTCTTTTCTTAAAATATCAATTTCGTTTGTTAAAGAAGAATTTTTCTTTTTCAAAGCAGTATATTTGATACCCAATTTTTCAAATTCCTCATATACCTCTTCTAAAACATTTTGCAATTCTTCATATGAAAGATCTTCAATATTATCAAGATTTGTTACCTCAATGTCATCTTTAGCCATAAGGCAAAGATTTGCTGATTCTCCATTGCTTGCTTCACTATCTGAGCTACTTGAATCATCATCCCATGTAGCTTTCATTGCTCTTTTGCCTTTGTTTCGATCTTTCTTTAGCAGAGGACAATCTGACTTGATATGACCAGGCTTATTGCATTTATAACAAATTAAAGTGTCATTTTTACCTGAATCTTTCTTGGAAAATTTTTTGAAAGGTTTCCTTGGAGGAGCTTTATTTTTCAAGAATCTCTTAAATCTTCTTGTGATCATTGCAATCTCTTCATCATCGCTTTCTTCATTTTCTTCGCTTTCGCTTTCATGAGGAACGGCTTTGAGTGCCAAGCTCTTCTTTTGCTTTCCTTCTTCTTCTCCTCTTTTCAATGTGTACTCATGGGTGATAAGTGACCCGATGAGTTCATTCACTTCAAGCTTCTTGAGGTCTCTAGCTTCAAGAATCGCTGTCACTTTTGATTCCCAACGTTTTGGTAGAGAGTTGAGAATTTTTCTTACTATCTCCACTTTGGAATAAACTTTGCCAAGAGCTGTCAAGCTATTTATGATATTAGTAAAACGAGTGTGCATACTAGAAATAGATTCATCATCATTCATCTTAAACATTTCATATTCATGAGTAAGAATATAAATTTTTGATTCTTTGACTTGAGAAGTTCCTTCATAAGTAACTTCCAAGTTATCCCAAATTTCCTTTGCTGTAGCGCAAGTCATTACTCTATTAAATTCATTACCATTGAGAGCATTATATAATAAATTCATAGCAGTTAAATTCAAAGTATAAAGTCTATCGTCTTCACGATCAAACTCTTCTTCTTCCTTTTTGACCTTTACTCCATCAACCACTTTTGTTGGAATATAAGGTCCATTTACAATGCATTTCCAGATTTCTCGACCTTGAGCCTGAAGGAATATTCTCATTCTAACTTTCCAGAATGAGTAATTGTCTCCGCAAAAGAGTGGAGGCCGACTGCTAGATTGACCTTCACCAAATGAAGCTGCAATGTTAGCCATAAGATCTTAACTCAAAAGATAGTTAATCTTATAATAGAGCTCTAGCTCTGATACCAATTGTTGCCCAGATGACTAACACAAGAGGGGGGGTGAATTGAGTTGTATTTAAAAAATAACAGTTATAAATCAAATATACAATATAAAATATAAACAAAATATAAAGCAGTAAGAAATATAAAGAGTAGGGTAAGAGAAAGCAAACTCAGTATTTTTACGAGGTTCAGCCCCACTGCCTACGTCCTCGCCTCAAGCTACCCCTTGAGGATCCCAAATTCACTTGTCAATCTCCTTTAGGTGGAGATAGAAACCTATTACACTTTTGAGCAGCACCGCTCCAAAGAATCCGTGTAGAACACCCTCTACACTTCTAATCACCTTACACTTGGTGATTTAACTATTCCCCGTGTAGAACACCTTCTACACACACAAGGGTTGTACACACCCTTTTACTGATACAAGAATTGATAGTGGGTAGGCTATCAGAAAACACTCCTCAATGAGTGAAATAAAAACAATACAGCGCAAACTATATCTCTCAAAATGAACAAGGGTTAAGGCTCAATGCTTAGAGAAGAGAGAATGAAAGCTTTGAATGAATGTTGTATGCTCTTGGTGTTGTTAATGTGAAGCTCTCAAATGATCTATTTATAGGCATATGAGACTTCATATTCAAATTTAAAAAGATTCACATGTCAAAGACATCATCATTCACTTTTCAAAAATTTCAAATCTAATCTTTTTACTTTTTGCATGTGACAAAAGGAGCACACTTTACTTTTCAAAAATTTCAAACCTAATCTTATACTTTTTGCATATGACAAAAGGAGCACACTTTACTTTTCAAAATTTTCAAACAAAGACATCTACCTTTTGCATAAGTCAAGAAAAGCATCCACCACTTTTGAAAATATTCAAATAAAACATGCACATGTGAAAGATGACAATCAATCATCTTAATATTTTCAAAGTTCAAACCTTTAATCATGTCATGCACATGTGAAAGATGACAATCAATCATCTTTCAAAATTTTCAAATTTAATTTTCAAAATATTCATGCACATGTGGAAAATGTATTTTAATGCTTTATGATAAAATATTAATTTTGAGCCTTAATCCTAATTTCGAATTTTTAAGAGATTTACAAAATTACTCTATGATTTTAATGTGAACTTATTCCCTTCTTGCTCATGCTTGGTTCCTTGATGTGCTTGATTGTATTGTGTAGACAACTTGAGCTTGAGACTCCTTTATTCTTTGAATTCATTTGTTATCATCAAAATCCATGTGTAGATTTACATGAACCTTGAAACCTTGAGTTCAACACTATAGTACTAGCTACAAGGCCTAATTTGGATAGTGATGTCAGACAGGGATGAGATTGAATAAAATATTATTTTTATTTTAAAATTTGAGAAAGTTAAATTATTTATTATATTTTATTTAAAAATTTTAAAAAAATTATAATGATTATATAAGATAAGATTAGGGGTGTTCATCCACAACCCGGCCCGATTTAAAATTTTATTTATTTCTTAACATTTTTGAATTTTTTTTAAAAAATGTTTAAGGAAATTTCGAATCTGGGTTCCGGATTTGGGAATCCGGAATCCGGATGAACACCCCTAGATAAGATGAGATGATTGGTTAGAATTGACGTTTTAGTATCCAGATTAAAACTAGGCCTAAAACTTCATGTTGCAATATGCATCATGCATGTCGAAGAGTTGAGTAAACATGCATATATTGCAACATGAAGCTTCAAAACCTTTCATTCAAGGAGCTTCAAAACATCATGTATTTATAATTTTATTGCCACATCTTAAATCCATTCAGCATTTATTCATGTTTATATGCATGTTTGCGGCTTCATCAATAACAGCTAAGGCCGGTTTGGGTTTTTAATTTTGGAAGCTTAAGGCCTGGTTTACTTACCTAAATAAAATCAAAAGAGTGATATCCGTACCATCACTTTTATAATTCTTTTATAACTTATAGTATAAATAAGTTTTTTTATTTTATCAATTTTTAAAAATATTTTTTTAACATTATTAATTATTCAGAAAAAATTAAAAAAATTTTATTAATATTTATATTCTTAATCACTGAATAAAATTTAAATTGAAATTAAAAAATTAAAAAAATAAAATTGTAAAAAGGTTGTAAATTAGTAGTAAATGTATTATTCTTGAACTAAAGAAACTCAAAATTCATTTTAAATTTATTATTATATTTTTAAAATTTTTGATATAAAATATAATATAAAAAATCAATTTTTTAAAATTCTAAAATACACTTTTCAAATCTTAAAATAAAATTAATATTAAAAAAATATGTTATAATAATATTCTATTTTTTTAATTTTTATCTCATTTTATTTTTAAAAATAAATCAAATTTAAAAGTCTTTTAACAGTTTAATTTTTCTTTAAAGAAAGGGAGTCGCTGGGGTGCAGTTAGGTTGCACCTCAGTGCCTTTGCAGCTCCCTTTAATTCCCTACAAAAACATAATAAAAAATATAATAAAAAATAAAATAAAAATAAAAAAAATTAGAAAACACAAAAAAATAAAAAAATAAAAAAATAACATAATTAAAAACATAATAAAAAATAAAATGAAGATGAATTTTTGAACTAAATTCGGTCTCACCTAGCCCTCACCGTTGTCGGAGGCGGTGGGCGACACCGCCCAACTCATCAGGATCGAAGGGAGCCGGCGATCCCACCCCTGCGACGACGAGTCTCGACGACTTCTGGTCTCCTCTCGATAACTTTAAATCCGTTTTAAACTTGGACCGCATGAATGAGATTGTCAGCTCTCTTTCAATTTTGACTCTTCAATTTTGATGGGCTGGATGGTGACATCCACCCCTGCAGAAAATAATGGAGGTTGCAAACAAAAAGATTCAGCCCGATCGAACCACAAATTTTCTAAAGAAAATAAAAATTCTAGGTACAATCAGGATTGCGTTCCCGGCACATCACTAGCTGATAGTGGCATTATAAGCCGACTTATTCAAAAAAAAAAAGATGTCAAAGCTGTCATCACTCTGAAATCATAAATGCTAATTTAAACTTGTGCCTTTTCAATTCGAGAATGTCAGATTCAAGGAAAAAAAAAAAGACGAAAACTGGAATTTCTGCTCTTTTATTCCCCCTTCGAGTTTTCCTATAAAGAATAGGCTTCCGTTTAAATTTAGAATTGAGATAAATTAATATAAATTTAATATATTTTTTAATATTATTATTATTTTAAAATTTAAAAAAATTAAATTAAAATTTAAAAAAGATGTATTAAAATTTAAAAAAAATATATAAAAATTTATATTTTATATAAAAAATTAAAAAAATATAACGATAAAATGAAAATAGAATTGAAATAAGTTTGACGAGAATTTTCATACCCGGCTTAAAATTTCTATTGCAACACCATTAATGCAACATTCAATCAGTTCTTCGTTCCCTTTCGAGCTTCCCTACGTGTTTGGCTCTTTTGGCACTTCGTCGAATCTCGATTCTCTGATTGAGTCCGTTGTCGATTCGAGTGGGCCGGGATCTGCTCTACGTTGCTAGGATGAGAATGGACTAAAAGATTTACGCACTTAACCATGGCAGAGGTCTCTTGGGTCTCTTAAGAAAGCCTTCTTCAAACACCATTTATGTTCTCTGTATTAAGGATGATTGCATAAATTCTGGATAGCATTTATTCAGCATCAACTCTGCCCAAGTCAACAGATCCTTTCCAAGTTTAGCACTCTAGCTGTATCAAATCTTTTCATTCATTGTAAATTATTTTCCTTCTCAATTACAGCAATCGTACAGGTGTATTAGTTACCTAAAATAGATTCTGTTTTCTGTATATATCTCATTCAATAGTCAATGAAAATGTGTGGTGGTTTTTCCATTGAAACCGTGTGTATCTTAAGTTTGTTTATGGTATCAATAGAGCTTTTCTCCTACGAGCAAAAAAGATCCTCTTCTCTAAAATGTCGTCTTCCGCAGATCAAACATCTGAACAAAATCCAAACCCTCGCCCCATTTCTTCCACCGAAAATGCTCTCATTACTCTCAACATCACTACACAAATCAATGAGAAACTAAAGCCATCCACCTTTCCTCAATGGAGAGCACAATTTGAAGCCCTTCTTATAGGATACAATCTCCTTGACTATGTTCATGGCATTTCCCAGTGCCCCTCTCCTGCCGACACCCCTCCCACCGAGTTGAATAAAACTCATTGGGTCCGTCAGGATAAATTAATTTTGAGTGCTATTCTGGCTTCCACCTCAACCACCATTACCCCCCTCATCGCCACTGCCAAAACCTCTCATGAGGCTTGGAAGAAACTTCACCACATGTATGCCAGTAAATCTAGAACCCGAGCCATGCAACTAAAGGAAGAACTTACCTTGATTCAGCGAGGAAATCGTTCCGTTCCTGATTATTTGCATGCGGTGAAAGCCCTTGCCGATGAGATTGCTCTCATCGATCATCCAATCTCTGATGATGATCTTACCCTTTATATTCTTAACGGATTGGGTTCTGATTTCAGGGAAATTGCTGCACCAATTCGAGCACGGGAATCCTCTCTGGCCTTCGAAGAGCTTCACGATATTCTTGTGGGGCATGAAAGTTACCTGCGTCGGTTGGAGTCTTATACTCAGCAACTTGTGGCCTCTGCAAATTACTCTCATCGTCACAAGCAACACTCTGGTTCGCATGGTGGGTCTCATCCCAAGGGCTCTTATAAGCCTAACGGGCCTTCTCATTCTCCAGGCCAAAATAAAACTCATCAAGGCCCATCCAAAGACAACCGTAAGTCTTCAACAACTCTGTCCCACCAAAGGCGTTATCAACCGAAATGCCAATTGTGTGATCAAATTGGCCACACAGCCAAGTCTTGCTCGCAGCTCCGTCCATCAGAGGTCACGGCTAACTGTGCAAATACATCCAGTCAACAAGATCAGAAATGGCTTCTTGACTCTGCTGCATCTCATAATATCACTGGTGACTTGGCAAATTTATCTCTTCATTCTGAGTATGATGGCACTGATGAAGTTGTTATCGGTGATGGGTCAGGTTTGGCAGTCTCACATATTGGTTCTTTGACCTTAAAATCCCCCACACGGACATTTGTTCTTCGTGATACACTTTGTGTTCCCAATATTTGCAAAAATTTAATTTCCGTTCATCATTTTACATCTCAAAATAATGTTTTCCTTGAATTTCACCCTTCTCATTTTCTTGTGAAGGATCGGACTACGGGGGCGATCTTACTAAGAGGTGCATGTGAAAGCGGCGTTTATCATTTTCCGAACTCACTGGTGGGCTTCCCCTCTAAAATTGTTGCAAATATGCATGAACGAACCTCGTTTGATGGATGGCACAAGCGTCTTGGACATCCGTCTTCCAAAGTTGTTCAAAGTCTTGTCAATCATTTTTCTCTTCCTATTGTGAAAAATAAAATGAGTTCTCTGTGTTCATCTTGTTCTATTAATAAAGCCCATCAACTTCCTTTTCGGCCCACGAGTTTTCAAAGTCATGCTCCTCTTGATATTATTTATACTGATGTGTGGGGACCCGCTCATTGTGTTGGTCTCGATGGTTCTCGCTATTATTTACTTTTTGTTGACCATTATACAAAATATATGTGGTTTTATCCCATTAATGCAAAATCCTGTGTTAAGAGCATTTTTCCTCAATTTAAAAATCTTGTTGAGAAACGGTTCCAAGCTAAAATAAAAAGTCTTTACTCTGATAATGGTGGTGAATTTATCAGTCTCAAACCGTTTCTCTCTCTCCATGGAATTAGTCATTACACAACTGCCCCTCATACACCTCAACAAAATGGTGTATCTGAACGTCGTCATCGTCACCTAGTTGAGACTGGGCTCACCTTGCTTCACGATGCTAATCTTCCTCTCTCATACTGGCCTCATGCTTTTCATACTGCCACATATCTAATAAATCGTCAACCAACTCCTCTCCTTCAAAACAAATCACCCTTTGAGCTTCTTTTTGGACAAAAGCCCAACTATCTCAAATTAAAAACCTTTGGGTGTATTTGTTATCCCTTAACCCGGCCCTACAACACACACAAAATCCAGCCAAAATCCACTCCGTGTGTTTTCATCGGGTACTCTCTCACTCAAAACGCTTACCGCTGTCTTGAGCCCACAACAAAGAGAGTTTATCTCTCTCGGCATGTGCGTTTTGATGAAGAGAAAACCCTAGCCTCCATCGAGCTCTCCTCCTCTCCGTATGAGTCATCTTCCTCGAATGCCTTCAACCCAACATTTGTTCCTATGCCTCCACCTGCTGCACCAGTGCTTTCGGAACCTGTTATCGCCGTGGATCCATCTCCTCCAGGTAATCACTCTATCTCTTCCTCTCCGATTTCTTCAAATCCTTTGGATTCTCTCAATATTTCATCTTCATCGGCCCCTTGTGTGATTGAAACTAATTGTGAATCTGATCCTCCTAATTTACAGTCAGGACCGATAGATACACCCCCATCCCCAAATCGCCGAACCCACTCAATGACTACCCGATCCATGAATAATATCTTCAAACCCAAACAACTCAATGTTGTCACAAAACATCCTCTCCCTCAGTGTCTTGAACCAACATGTGTGACCCAGGCCTTATCCATGCCACCATGGCGTGCAGCCATGTCTGATGAGCTCACTGCTCTCATGAGACATGGCACTTGGGACTTAGTCCCACCTCCAGAAGGCTGTAACCCCGTGAGTTGTAAGTGGGTTTTTCGTGTTAAGCGAAAATCAAATGGCTCAATCGATCGCTTTAAAGCTAGACTGGTTGCCAAAGGGTATCATCAAAGACCTGGGATTGATTACAAAGACACTTTTAGCCCTGTTGTCAAACCGGCAACCATTCGGTCTGTGCTCACTGTTGCTGTCATGCAAGGTTGGACTTTAAGACAAATGGATGTTAACAACGCTTTTTTGCATGGTCAACTTAATGAAGATGTTTATATGAGCCAACCTCCAGGGTTTAAGGATCAGTCAAAACCCAATTATGTGTGCAGGTTACGTAAAGCCATCTATGGGCTTAAACAAGCCCCTCGGGCTTGGTATTCTACTCTTAAGGATGCTCTTATTAGTCTTGGCTTTCATAATTCTAAGGCTGACTCCTCCCTGTTCATTTATCAAAGTGGCTCTCTGATATGTTATCTGTTGGTCTATGTGGATGATCTTGTGCTTACTGGGAATGATTCAAATTTTGTGCAAACCATTATTCAGCAGCTTGGTGCTAAATTCTCATTGAAAGATATGGGTAACCTTCACTACTTTTTGGGAGTTGAGGTTATCCCAACTCGTGCAGGTCTTTTCTTGTCACAGCATAAATATGTTCGTGACTTGCTGTCCAAAACAAACATGGTTGGTGCTAAGGATGTTTCAACTCCCTTATCTAGTAGTACATCCTTAAAATTGGTTGATGGTACTGCTTCTTTTGATAGTACTGAATTTCGTCGTGTTATTGGGAGTCTTCAATATCTTTCACTTACTCGTCCTGATATTTCTTTTGCCGTTAACAAGTTGTCTCAATTTATGCACAAGCCCACAAATACACACTGGACAGCAGTTAAAAGACTACTTCGTTACCTGAAGCAGACTATATTTCACGGTATTCAGCTTAAAAAGGATACCCCTTCGCATCTCATGACGTATTCTGACGCTGATTGGGCTGGGAATATTGATGATCGTACCTCCACTTCAGCTTATATCAGCTTTATAGGCCACAATCCCATCTCCTGGAGTTCCAAGAAACAAAAGGCCATTGCCCGATCCTCTACCGAGGCTGAATACAGATCACTAGCAAATGCAGCTTCGGAAACCATGTGGCTCCTTAGTCTTTTCAATGAACTCGGATTCCCTCTCAAACATCCCCCTTCACTGCTGTGTGACAACCTTGGAGCCACTCATCTCAGTTACAATCCAGTTCATCACTCTCGAATGAAGCACATCCAAATTGATATTCATTTTGTACGTGACCTGGTTCAAAAGGGCACTCTTAATGTCCAGCATGTTCATACCCAGGATCAGCTTGCAGATTTATTAACCAAACCTTTGTCTCGGCAACGTACTGAAATTCTCAGATCCAAGATTGGCCTTACTGACGGAAGCCCTATCTTGCGGGGGCGTATTAAGGATGATTGCATAAATTCTGGATAGCATTTATTCAGCATCAACTCTGCCCAAGTCAACAGATCCTTTCCAAGTTTAGCACTCTAGCTGTATCAAATCTTTTCATTCATTGTAAATTATTTTCCTTCTCAATTACAGCAATCGTACAGGTGTATTAGTTACCTAAAATAGATTCTGTTTTCTGTATATATCTCATTCAATAGTCAATGAAAATGTGTGGTGGTTTTTCCATTGAAACCGTGTGTATCTTAAGTTTGTTTACTCTGCTCCAAAACTTGTTTGGGGGTCACTTCTCTCTACTCGAAAATCTAGGTATTTTTCGGATTGTTATTTTAGTGTTACGAAAGTGTTGGATTTTTTATTGTGATTGTCAAAGTGTTAATAAGTTGGATTTGAAGTATTAATTGTGATTTTTGAAGTGTTGGTCAGCTGGAGTTGAAATATTGATTGCGATTTTTGAAGTATTGACTCTATATCTGTATCTGTTGTCATGTCTTCTCCCCTATCTCTCTTTGAAAAAACTCCAACACCAAGACCATAAACACGATCGGAGATGGAGACCACACACAGAGACAAAAGATGGAGGCCAGAAATGAGCTGGGCAGAGATGGGTAATGATGGGTCTCGTTACCGTGAGCCTCAAATGGAAGAGTTGAAATGCACAACCAACGAAATCAATACTGGGACGGCGACAATGACCGGAGACGACAACCACGCATAGCAACTAATAGAGACTAGAGATGAGCTCGGGCAGAGATGGATTGGGTCTGGTTACTGTGAGCAAAGCTCAAATGGACATTTTTCTCCCTCTCTTCTTTTCTCGACTGTGTTTATTTTTCATTTTTCTCCCTTTTTTATTTTTTTAATTTATTTATATACGACTGACGTGACAATAATAATCACGTCAAGGGATCCATAACACTACTCCTTTGAAAAACAAATCTGATGCCGATGTTGGGATTTTTTCCTCACCGGTCGCTTTCCCACTAGCTTGTAGTTGCAGCCAGTCAAGTAATTAGCCTTTTATTTCCTTTGCCTTTTTGGCATTACGAGAGACTTTATTATTCATAACTTAAAAGCTAATTACAAATCTGTCAGATGGTTGATGGGATCTCCGATCTATATAATTATTTCTGACAGTTTCAACATTTCAGAGAGCAACAAATGTTGAAGCAACATGGTTTTTAATAGCAGGTCTTTACATTCAATTAAGTTTATCTCTGAAAACCAAATGCTAGGCATTGTTTGGTTTATTTTCAGATGATTAATTTTTAGAAATAAAATAAGATGAGATAAAAAAAAATAAAAAAAATAAAATATTATTATAAAATATTTTTTAATATTATTTTTATTTTAAAATTAAAAAAAAATATTTTGAAATTTAAAAAAATTAAAATTTTTATTATATTTTGTATAGGAATTTTAATTTTTAAAAAATATAATAAATTTGATATATAAATTTTTATTATATTTTATATGAGAATTTGAAAAATTATCCCAAAACCAGCTACGCATCCACTTCAAATATAATATCGGCATCAATAAGCCACAAATACAACAGCCTCAACTTATAATTATGACATGGCAACTAATGGTTAGAAAAGAGAGATGATAACTAGGTGAATACCAACTCATATTGAAATATGTGGCTCGTATTTAATATGTATATAATGACAAATAAGTAGATGCTGGATGGAGGAAAACGTAAGCGTAGCGAGCAATAATATATTTGTAAATTCTATTAAATACTTCCGTCCACTTAGAACTAGTATAAATATATATATAATATAATCTTACTTTAGATCATAGTAAAATTTTTGTTACTCACTCTTATGGATGAAGGTACACTATTAAATTATGTTAAATTTTAATGTAATTTTTCTCCAATTTTTGCTTTTGATTATTACATATTATTTATTATAATTATCACATAATAACAATACCAACTTAATAGTTAGAAAAAGATGCATTCATAATCATCATTAAAAAGATGATGATTGATGATGATTAAAAGATGAAAGAGATATGATAACGGAAAAAATCTATTCAATCTCTTACTATTTACACAACTTCTACATGCCATACATTATTTTATTTTATTTTTAATCAAATATTTAACATATAAATAATGAATAAAAAAATTTAATTAATTTAAAAAGAACAAATTCAAAAAAAAAAATAAAAAAATAAAAAATAATAAAAAATAATAGTATCTAAAAGTCGAAAAGTTGTGTAGAAGTACTTATGATAACAAGGTTAATACCATTTTTTGAGAGCTCATTAAAACGAAGAGAGATGATTAAAGTAAAGAGAGATGAAGAGAAATGATTACGGTGAAGTGAAAATATTAGCTGCAGTCCGGCTGCAGCTAAAGCCTCTCATATCAACAGTATAATTACTGTTTACTGGCTGCAGTTAAGCAATGCTCTTAAGGTGAATACCAACTTAATAGTCAGAAAAAGATGCATTCATGATCATCATTAAAGCGTTTCAGTTGACTCCGTACTTATAAATATTGATAGAGAAGGTGTAATTTACTAATTTCAGTATCCTGTGAATAGAAGAGTATATATATTCAAGATTGTTAAAACAGATTAATCATCATCATCTTTGTGTTTGATTAGTAACCCATACTAGTCAGTGCTGTAGTATCATGCACATAATTCAATTGAGAATCTGGGAAGTTTGATCAGCTTGAGATAGCTAGCTACCGCTACTTGTTTCAATAGTTTCTTTAATTACATTGCGGCTTATGCTATTCTAATTGCGAAATCTTACCATTCTACTCTTTCCATAATCCGTATGAGTAATGTTATATATAATTATATTAGAGTGTATAAATATTATTTAGTTATTTTAAAAAAAATATTATTAACAATTAATTTTCTTATATAAATTTTATATTTATTCATTTTTTTAAAATAAATGTACAATACTTACACATTTATAACTCCAACTATCATTTCTATAAAAATACCATCTTCAATCTCAAATGGTAATATTAAATAGTTAAAAACTATTTATTATATTTTATCTCGAGTTAAATATATATAAAAAAATTATAATTATAAGCAAATTTGCACACCAATAGATACATCAGTATTGAGGTAAAAATATAAATTTTAATAAAATACTTATATTTAAACTAAAAGATATAAAAACACTAATAGACAAATATTAATGTATAAATTAATACACAAATTTATTTATATATAACATTATTCAATATGAGTTAAATGTGAGTGTTGAAACAGTGATAATAAATAATAAATATAATTTTTCTTAGATTATTCGTACAAATTTTCATTTAAATATTCTCCGATCGAACGTTCAAAACTTCAAATGAGAGTATTTATCAGAGCGTTTGCCTTCTGCCACGAAATCTCATTCAATCAGCGTTATCGAAACCTCCAAAAGAATGATCCAAGAAAATGGAAAATCCGAGGCTTGAGGCAGAGGAAACCGCCGCGAATGCACATTCAAAAGAGGCTGGTCACGAACCGAGAGGGGATGCGAAGTGGACTAGTTTAGTATTGGGATCGGAGTCTCGAAATGTGATTGAGAATCAGACTCCAATTCTGGCTGAGACCGAGCCATCTACGAACCGTACGGCTTCGAGGAAATCGGTGCGCTGGAGCCCCGAAGTGGTGGCCGAATCTTCCGCCATGTCGTCCCCTCACGGATCCAATTTATACGCTTCTTCTTCCCCTGTGCCTTCGTCTTCATTTTCCTTCAAGGGTAATTGTATTCTTGTTATACGCAAGGTATTGGCTCTACCTAGCGTATTGATGGACTTTCTCTGTTACTTTCTTGGGCAGATAAGATGGACAATGTGCGGAATGTCCTCGGCAGGTGGGGAAAGAAGGTTGGGGAAGCCACCAAGAAGGCTGAAGATCTCGCTGGAAACACTTGGCAACACTGTTAGTCTTTTTATATTCGGTCTTCTTTCTTTCGTTTCAATAAATTTGATAGGTGGTGTTCTTTTGTTGTGTTGAATGCTGGATGGTTAAGTTGTTTCATTCCCTGCATATAGGTATTGGCACACCTATGATTTTCAATGATCAGAAACTCAAATATCGGATAAACATAAGTGCTAAAAACCTTAAATTTTGTACTTAGATGTGTCTGGTGGTACCTTTAGTTATTGGACTTTCTTATTATAGCTCTATTTGTTGATATATTGTGCTCGTTTCAAGGTAAAGGATTTTGGGGGACGGGGGGGAAAAATTACGACGTGGTTTAGCGTGTGATTAACAATATCGGAGTGGCGATTATTTGATCTTTTGTAATAGTTCCATGAAAGAGACAAGTAAGAGAATAAAGAAAATATTAATCTCTGGATTCTGTGGAAGATCACTTCAAAAAAGTGGCTAGTAAAATTTATCCACATGAATGAATAGGAACGTGAATGTGAAGAGGATGCTTCTTTTTCCTTCTGTTTACTCATTGAAGGAATAAAATAGACTTAATTCAGATCATGATGCGACTGCAGAAAATTAAAGTACCGGTCTTGCTTACAACATTGAATGCTTGAATAATAGTTCCTTGCAAAGATCATTGCTCATTGGGTATCGGTAGCATTTTCCACCTCATTGACCAAGCAATATCAATTTCTTAAAGTTGTGGACACAGAAACTAGTGTTTTTACATGGATAGTTGTTATATGTTATTAGTTATGTATTGTAACAGTATGAATGTAATGAAAATATAGAAATGGAGAATTGTACTAAATTTCACTATGAATTACGCTGTCTTTTTCGAGGGAAGACTTCTTCCAAAATCAAGAAGATTTACAATTGATTTCTTTGATGCCTTATTACAATTGCGTTATTGCTATTTATAGACTAAAGTAATGTAAGCTACAGTGCCCTGATTACATGGGCTAAACAATTGGATAAAAGGCCTGACTTAAGCCCAACTACAAGACTATTCGAGTAACAAAGCACATGGCCCATACAGCCCATTAGAGCCCTAATATTCTTCCCATTGTTGAGATAATAGGCCTGTTACATACCCTTTCCTTCAAAGCACCTTGTCCACAAGGTGCAGTTATGCTTTTAACCATTCCTGTGCCGTCTGATAGCTTTTCCAATTGGAGACTTGGGAGTATTAATCAACAAGCATAGGCTACCAACAAAAGACATTTCTACAGTCATCAAGTACGACGAGTGTTTCTTGAGTTGAGAAGCCCATTGACATAAGGCAGAAGCCAGTCCTGTGATTAGAAGAACAACTGCAACTTTGCTATCCCACACATCAAATTATATGAGTGAAGGGAAAAAAAATAAAAAATTTCTTGCAGGACCCCATCACCTCGTCCACCATAGATTGTAATCTCCCTCAGTGTCAATGCATCAAACCTATTTGCGAAAGAAAATTCAACCCAAACGAGTGGTTGAACCAGTCCAATCTGCAAGGTTCTCTTCAGGCATACCATCAAACAACTGAGGCGCAAGTGGAAAAGCTTCTTTCATGTGGAGCATGAATGAAAGATTATAGCCTTCATACAAATTTTGTGGAAATCCACTAACAGCAACCCTGTCAAAAGAAAAATAGAACCAATTTGAAAGGAAAATTTGGGAAAAAAAAAAAAAAAAATTGATACCACAGGTGACGAGCAATTAAGGCCTGATGCTCAAATTCGAAGTTCTTGCCATCCTAAACATAGATTTCACCTTCAGATGCTTGAACTAAGACCGCGATTCTCGCTAGCAATACCTGTGACCGACCAACTGTGACGACCCGAAGATAACGGTGGAAAATCATAGTTGTCGAGGTCCCAAACCCTATGTGAACCCGCAGACTCCAGGCGAACCTCATGCGAATTGACAAACTCCATAACCCACAAGAAGCAATCCCATAGCTCAGATTCTCCCCATCTCAGTTCTCTATTGCATACCTTTGGCCCCCAAACGCGAAAGTCTCGGATAAGAAGATCAAGATCGACATCAAAAGATTTCGCAATCCAATGAATTAGGGCTTCGAGGGTGGAGACGATGGAGCTAATTGATGGTGAAGAATTAAGAATGTGAGATGCGATTCCATTAGGATCAAAAGCTTTTCTAGTATATGATCGAAGAGGGAGATCTGCGGTTGGGGAAAATGTTGTCTGAAGAACCCTGGGCTTCGACGAGTGGACAGTAGACAAGAGAGTTTCCACCAGGGTCAAAATTCTATCAAGTGGATAAATGCATCTCGAGGTTCGCGTTAGTGCGATAGAATGATCCATGGATCGTGCTTCCTCTTCCTCTTGTAACACTAGAAGCAGTTTTTCCAGATGGTTGAATTTTTCTTCAGATTCGGTCTTCCAATCAATGGCATGTTGATGAAGAATTTCAAGATTTTCTTGAATTTCTTTTATTGACCCTATAATTTTGTTGAAAGACACAAAAATTTCTTCAATAATATCCGATTCCAAGGAAGGATGGCTCTGGATACCACTTGTAATAGTATGAATGTAATGAAAATGTAGAAATGGAGAATTGTACTAAATTTCGCTATGAATTACGCTGTCTTCTTCAAGGGAAGACTTCCTCCAAAATCAAGAAGATTTACAATTGATTTCTTTGATGCCTTATTACAATTGCGTTATTGCTATTTATAGACTAAAGCAATGTAAGCTACAGTGCCCTAATTACAAGGGCTAAACAATTGGATAAAAGGCCTGACTTAAGCCCAACTACAAGACTATTCAAGTAACAAAGCACATGGCCCATACAGCCCATTAGAGCCCTAATATTCTTCCCATTGTTGAGATAATAGGCCTGTTACATGTATGCATGTTTATCTCTTCACATGCATAAGAACTTTAGGTTTTAAAGATCATGAAAAAGATTTGCAGCCATGCAAAATAATAATTTTGCATTTCTTTTAGGTATAGACGGTGAGTTTTTAAGATGTTTTCAGACCAGTGTCAAATACAGTTGCTGTATCTTAAAGTTCCAGAGAACATATTCCAATTGGTGAATTTTCCTGCAATTTTTGGAATACCAAACCTATGATTTTTGGGAAATGGTTCTTAAGCTTTGGGAATGTAAATAATAGAATCCATTTGATGAGTCCATTAAGATCATTTTCAGCCTTAACATTGTCAAATTCTGCTCTCTGTTGTTCCAAATATTGTGAACATCGATACTAAAACTTGGTGTTGTATGTATTAAAGTAGAGATTCTTATTGCCTTTGAAATTCTGTTTTATTTAATTATGGGCTTCTCCAATATACTATTCCCTTCCTAGATTGTTGAAATTATTGACCCATATTATGAAGATCCACTTGATAGGATGTCTTGGGATGCCCTATCTGGCAAAAATTTTATTTTCTGATTATGAAATTGAAGGCTATAAGGTTGTTTGATGTCGAGACTCTGAGAAGTATCTCCTTTCAAGTTTTAAAATAAGCAGGATGTTAAATAATGCTGGGGTGACATGTGATTATAAGCAGTTTATAGGAATTAGTTTCTTTTTTAGGTGATGCCAGTATTGCTGTATAATCAAGAGTAATGTGCCAGTGGCCTTTGGCCCCAATGGCATTAGCATTGGTTTATCATCTCGAGAACTATGGTTCGAATCCCCCCATCTATTTCCTAGCAAAAAAAAAATAAAGAGTAAATGCTACTCGTAACATTTAGGTAATACAACTGTCAAGACTGACACATATTCAAGAGTTGGGTATGATTTTTTAGTTTTAATTTTTATGACTAATGTATATCTGTCACGTCAGTGGTGTCATGTGGGTATCACGTTGGTGGTGTTAGAAGTAGCATGGCTTGTAAGTCAAATCTAAAAGATGAATTTCTGAGCTCATGCGCATTTGTAAACTCGAAGTGGAGAAACCTGCTTTTATTTTGTCTTTTTGGTTTACAAATGCACATGTAGATCAATGTTTTATATGCCAAACTATTAAGCATGCCATCTACTGTGGTGTCACATTTGGGCAGACATCTGGAGTTAAATTTTTTTGATCATGATGTCTCTTCTCATAATGGTGGTCCGTGAGCTTATTCCACCATAACTGTGCATGTAACCTTGGTCTGTGTAGTGGTCCTGTTCAAACGTGAGCAAACCAACCTATACTAGAATCTTCTTTTTTAATTCATGTTAATGACAAAATGAGGATTTTGTTTTTATAATTACTGAAACAGAGATGATTGATGTCTCTTTCTATTTTGTTATTTGTTTTTATGTAGGTTGCTTTTAATTTGTTATAATTACTTTTTTCAAGTTTTCACATTTTTCATACGTTAAATTCCTAGTGAAAGCTCTATTTTTCTTTTCCTTTTTAGTAATATAGTCACCTCCTTTTGAAAATAGTGAAAACCAGCCCTAGTTTTGCTGATGCTGCTATGGCTAGAATTGCACAAGGAACGAAGGTCCTAGCAGAAGGAGGTTATGAGAAAATTTTCCGACAAACTTTTGAGACAGTTCCTGAAGAGCAACTTCAAGATTCATATGCATGTTACCTATCCACATCAGTCGGTCCAGTCATAGGAGTTTTATATCTATCTTCGGCTAAGCTTGCCTTTTGTAGCGATAATCCTCTTTCATATAAAGTTGATGGCCAAACTGAATGGAGCTATTATAAGGTACATTTGGACAAATCCTATATTCTTGCACACAATAGGATATATATTGTGGAGATTTCTTTTTCTTTTTTAATGCTTACTTTAACCTAGTGTAAGTTTCATCTCGAGTATCTGAATCTAGTTGGATTTTTTTTTAAATGAAATCTATATAATTTTTCCGGCACCTATATATATGTGTAATTGCATAACAATAACGAAGGAGGGGAAGAGAAGACAGGAGTTGACTAGACTATTTAGTTGGATGGGGTTACATGCACTATGCTAAAGGTGCGGGGGAGTTTGGTCCAGAGCCTGACTCCCTTCTTTAATCCACTAGGAATACCCAAACTTGACAGGGCTTTTGATGTAGAGGGGCAATGTACCCCTTGGCTACCCCCACAAGTCCTCTGGTATATATTTGTGATTGAATAACAGTAACGAGGAGAGAGAAGCGATGAGAAGACAATACTTGACTGACTATTTAGTTGCATGGGGTTACTTTCAATATGCTAAAGTTGCGAGGGAGATTTGGCCCTGAGTCTGACTAACTTATTATTCCAATATGAATTCCCAATCTTGATAGGGCTTTTGGTGGAGAGGGGCATTGTTCCCCTTGGCGAGTCTACAAGTCCTCAGGCAGTACCTAGCTTGTACTTAAGATTTTGAATCGGAATTCATTTCAGACACTTGGGGGAGTAGTTTTTGACTGCCTGCCAACTGGATGGTCTTGCCTACAATGTCAGGGCACGAAAGTTGACAAGGATCAATTCAATGAATAGGAAATTTGCTTAAGTTGAGATATGATGCCAGCATAAGAAGTTTGAAATCTTTTAAATGATTTCAAGTTAGGAACTATTGTGATCCTGATCTGTTATGGGCCCATCTACAACAATTTTACTGAGTCACATCATACCATGTATTCCATTTACATTTTTATTGGACATGGTTTTAATTTTATGATATTATCTCGGGGGGTGGAATAGAAGTTGTTGATATGAAGTTGGGCTCCCATAAGGGTACAGTAGATATTGGCTTCATCCCTAGTGAAAACTTAGTTTTTGGTTATCATCAAGTTTGAGTCTTCTGTGATGGAAAAGAAATGTTGCTAACTGTAGCGCTAATATTTTGAACTCCAATATCACGATATGGCTGATTTTTAGCTTTTTTACCCATACCTCTCTGTTCATCAGCTAGTGTTTTCTGAGGTCAATACTCTGAGGAATAATGTGGTGAGATGTTCCTTCAGAGAGAAAGTGACAAGAGTCATAGAACCTGTTTTGGCTTGTAACATGTGTTTTGATCAGACTTCTTTGCAGTATCCATAAACTACTGTATAGTTGGAATGATTCTTTTCTGTTTTTTAAGATATCAAGATGGACTTGCCTCCATTTCTGAGTTTTCTGTGGGGTTTTTACCTATTTTCTGTGTCATGATTTAATAGGTAATCATCCCATTACATGAGCTCAAATCTGTTAATCCATCAACAAGCAGAAACAATTCCACTGAAAGGTATATTCAGGTAATCTCTATTGATAACCATGAATTTTGGTTCATGGGCTTCTTAAGCTACGATGATGCTGTGAGATGCCTACAGGAAGCTATGCAAGCCACCAACTTACAATCTGCATGATATCTGTTGTTGTGTCTCATAGTTTTTACTCTTTTCAAGTAACTCAGAGTTTATAGGTTAGATAGTTGTACGTATCACGTGCTCACAGAATATGGGGGCACAATTAATTGAGAACTCTTGATATTCCTCTAAATGAAACGAATAATTGTACAGTTTAGATCTTGGTCCTTTTTGGAAGCAAAGCTAAAATCTTGTCAATTCACCGTAAAAGAGTTGGCCTACAAATTAAATCTTGTCATGTCAATAGTAAGAAAGGGGCCTTCTCCTTTGGTATGGGCTTATAATTATAGTTTTTCATTCCAACTGGCAAATGAGAATCGGCTTCACCAAAACTAGTTAAATTGACTGATTTGCTTTGGTGCCTATATCTTGGAATCTTGGAACATGAGTAATGTTAGGGACAAGTCTTAAATGTACAAATCCTATTCATTATATTTTCATATAAAAAAAGTAGATCTCACTGAAAAAAAGTGAGTTTTTCTGTTTTTTCATGGTGGGTACATTTTTTTTTTTTTTATAAAAGGCTTGCAGAAAACTTGTACAGAATTTATATATATAATTAGGACTATTCTATACACTATACTACCATCTCATCACTTTTATCCTACTTAGTAAGATGTGACACATTTATCACTATTGAATGATTATTTATTGTATTTTTTTTAACATCCAATGATAATGAATGTACTACATTTTACTTAGTAGAATGAAAATAGGATGAGAGTGTAGTGTATAGCATTACTCAGAAATTTTTTATATTTTTTCCTCAGTATGTGTGTGGTGTATGATAGATGAGTAGAGTTCTTCATAGTTTGAATAAAAAAATAAGTTATTTGTCAAACGACACAGTTTTCTTTCAAACAAGTTTTATTCAACCCAATTAAAAATTGACAAGTGTCACTTGAGCATGTGACAAGCACGTATTCTTTTATTTTAATAAACCTTACTCTCCAAAAATTGAGGCTTAATTGACATGGGCAAATGTGATTATGATCTGTACCTAAACATTGTAGAAACGGCACGTCTTTGATAGATAGATATAGATATATACACATACATGCATGTATACATATTCCCACGTCTTGTTCACTGCCACTAAAATTATTGGGTTAGACTCAATCATGTTGATGTCCATTTGAGAAATGTCATGGCCTATAAAATATAAATATAAAGCTAAGTAGAGGTGGACCACAACTCATATATATATATATATATATATTGACCTAATTATTCGATTAATTAATGCTATGTATCTAGTCTTTAGAAAACAATATGGTTTTGACATGATTGAAGTCCTGGGGGCGCCACATAGTTAATTTCCTTTGGGCATGTGATTGGGATTTACACTTAATTATAATGATATATATATATATATATATAGTCTCATTTTTAATTAATCATTAACCGATAATCTCATTATCAACATAATATCATCATGACTAAAAAGTAGTGTTTCTAGCTAAAGCTTGCATATATGCATCATGTGCTGATGTGCGTTTGGATGTCAAAATGAGCTAAATTGAGTTGAGATGAGTTAAATAAAATATTATTAAACTGTTACTTTTTAATATAGTAAGTGTTTTAAGATTTGAAAAAGTTGAATTATTTATTATATTTTGTATGAGAATTTAAAAAAATTATAATGATGAGATGAGATTAGTTGAGATGTTTCCAAACTGAAGTACTGATATTTGATTCACCAACTTCTACTACAGCTTTTATGTGCACGCCCGAATGCACCCATCATTTGATCCTAAGATTACACTAACTTTTAATTACTACCATTATAACTTACCTTTAATATTAATTAAATCCATATCATTATTGTGTTTAGTTTATACTTTAGACTAGGGAGACAGTTACATCTGACTATATAGTCAGTAAATATTGTGTCTATATCTCTCGAAATTGTATCAAATGCTTGGAGAAGAAAATTGTGAGAAATCTTGATCGTATCAGCAATATCAAATTTAAGAGTTCTATTACTTTAAGTCGTATGTAAATGTACCACTTTCTAATTATATATGCAAATGACATAATTAATTTATTATGTAGGTGAAACCAATTGTACTCTATAATATTATTATATATCTTAGGAAGCTAGTTAGCTAGGGTATAATTTAAACATCATGCAATGCATGCCCTAATTAAATCGCTATGAGCTTATATTATCATTATTCCTAAATGGTCCAAATAACTATAACTGAAATTAACTCCTTGATTATAATCAATTATAGATTATATTAAACCTAGTTAGCTGGTATCTCAATTTCTAGTAATTACTCATTATAAGAAAACTGTTTCTTTATGGTCAATTATTTTTTCCTATTAAAATGAATTTATTTTTGTAATAAATAGTTATTTTATGACAAATAATTTGTCATAAGTTCTCATTTTTGTTATAGTGATATTATAATTTCAAGTGATACATGATATATATATATATATATATATATTATGTAGTTTTGAGGAAAGGCAATGATTTGCTGTGTATCATGATTGTAATGTTTGGCATGTTTCTTTTAATCGGAGTGCCCCAAATATTATATGTTTATAGTAATCTTTCGACATGATCAGAAGAAGAATTGTAAAAGCCAAAGCCAAAGGCTTTTACAGCCATTAACAATTATCAAAGTATGCAATTCTACTGTTCCATTAAATCATTGCATTTCATTTTATTAAAAAATTCTAGTGTCCTCGTGATCATCTTTATCCACCAATCTAGTATATCTAATATCTATCAATCTAGCTTACTTATCCATGAGTAGTACTCTTTATCAATGAGTATGTCGGTGGCCTAATCCATGGCTCTGTGTAATAGCTCCCCCGCCCATATACATATAGGCGCAATCATCATGTTTCTCGATATGTTCTACGACGTACTCATTTGATCTGGCCCCATGCATTTCCATTTTTTTATTTTAAATGCTCATCAACCTGATCTCATTTATAGATGAGCAAGAACGTTAATTGTTCGTTTAAGTTGTAAATATAAATAAAATTAAAATTATAGTCTTTAATATCTGTGATTATTAATATTATTTTCAAACTAATAAAAATATATATATATTTTTATCTTAAATTTTGTTATTATTGATCATGCGGCATGATACATATATATGCCTTGTGACAGTGAATTTTAGAAGCTATATAGCTAGCTATATGGTAAGCTCCCTAACTAGCTTGTATATCATCATGTGACCAATGACCAATGACCAATATTGTATTTATATATGTACAATATATTATTAGTGCCTTTTATCTGTTTGCACTTTTCTTTTATAAAAAGAAGATCTTCCTTGTACTCTTGAAGCTAGAATATCTCCTCACATCTTGGCTTTTGGTACTTTAGTTATTCCCCTTCCGATGAACATGAATATCATGACTTTACATGCAGATACAAATCCAAAACCAAAGAAAAACTAATGAATTTGTTGAGATATAAAATAATAAGATCTATGTTTTTCCATCAGATTAAGTTTTTTGGACAAGTAATGATTTTACAAAGTATCAGAGCAAGAGGTTTTGAGTTCGAACCCTAATTCTACGCTTTATACCATTTAATTAAATATTTTATTTGTTGGGCCAAATTGAGAGAAAGTTTGGCCCACAGACCACAAATGAGGAAAATTGTTAAGATATAAAATAATAAAATCTATCTCTTTTCATTAACTTAAATTTTTTGGATAAGTGATGATTACACAGACCTTATCATGGAACTTTAATTTAATTAGTAGTTAGTCACGTTATCTAACAAGCTAAGGATTGGCAACAAATTAGAAATTGTTTTAAATGTACGTGAAATTAAGAAACTTTCATTTTTGCATATGATAACCTGTTGTACAAAGTCAGGACATGAATGGAAACAAAAGCAAAATTTCAGAGATTTTTGCAAGGACAAGTTGCTGTAATTGTCATAATTTATCCATTATCATGATTCAGAGAGGGATAGGTAGGGTTTTCATTGCACGCAAGAATTAGTGAAAGGTCACTGAAAGAGAATATCAATATATCTTCCATTTAGGTGCAAGCTGGATGCTAGTGGAGGAAGCATTTGACATTGTCAGCCCAAATATGGTAGCTCATTGATTAATTTTTAGCCTTTTCTTTCCCTCATCTCCAAACATGGCCCTTGAAAGTTAGATTGAACTGAGATCAATTCAGTTCAGTCTAATTTTAACTGACTCTAACATTCAAATATCTAATTATCAAATCACTAAACGTATCTCAATTCAAAACCTCTTTAATATATATAGGTGAAACTATAACCTTTTTCAATTCAACGTGTAGTTGAACCCACAATTTTTTTTAAACTTTTTATAAATACATCTAAACTCATTTTAATATTTAAATATATTTAAACTCATATTAAGTGAGCTTCACAAAATTCATTTCATCATCTAAACTCATTATTATTTATAAAGAACTCACCTCATAAGTTGAACTTATAAGTTCTAACATTCTTGGATATAAGTTATCATTCTTGTCTCGGATTTTTCAACTTATAAGTTCTAACATCCAAACGGGGGCTAAAGATTACACTCCCCCCCTCCCTCTCTTGTCTCTCTCTTTGCTATCCCCCAAACCAATCTAATAACTCAATCTCAACATCTGGGAATATTGACAACAAATGCGCATGCCCTCCTGATATGAAAAAGATCGATCCAGTTACTGCCTCATTGTTAGTAAACTAAAAAACCAATTATATATCACGAGTAAAGGAGAGATAAAAGAGAGATATCTTTATCCATGACACACCCAAATATTAATGTCCACCAAACCAGTGGTTGTGGGGTGGAAATGTCAGGCACACACAATTAAAAACTCTCTCTCTCTCTCCTCTACGCATGGGCATGTTCATTACAATAACTCGTGTGAAAAAGCCCACGTTATAATCTTTTGTTACCACATCCCAAGTGGTCCTCATTTTAACGATATCTAATGTATTCATTCAGAGCCATAACAACAAATCTTGGTTTCCTACAGTACTAGTACTTTTATATACATTTATCTTTTTTACTGTTTAAAATCGTGAGCCACCTAATAACTTCGGTCAAAATATATAATTGGAAATCCTATTTCGGTGAAAAAGTTACAATGATGAATGGAAAGCTAAATCATTCCGATTTTCTTTTGCTGCATTAATGAGTTGAAAAATCCGAGACAGGAATGATAACTTACAAGATCGAAGAGGAAGAACATGAAATATATACAAGCATAAGAAAACAAAACAAAAGGAGAGGAGATGGGTTTTGTTCATTTAATTTGTTGGTGGATGATGGTGCTGCAACAAGCAATCTGGGGGCCACTGTTCTAGTCTCTGTGTCTCTGTAAGAGAGAGAGAGAGAGAGAGAGAGAGAGAGAAAGGCTGCCAGAGAATATCGAAATGGAAATCACGGTCGTCCAACTCTTTTATCGTCATGTCACAATCTACATCCCTTTTCTCCGCAAATTTCTCTCTGTGTTAGCTTGTAATGCTGCACGCTAGCTAGCTGCAGAATCCCTTCTGAACGGGAGACCCTTTTTATTTATTTATTAACTTTGGTTCTAATTCCAAGCCCCCTCCCGTCCCGTTTCTGCATGAGATTTATCAATGGCCGTTCCGTCGTAGATTCGATATATATGGAGAAGAAGATATATGGCACTTTTACAATTAAATAAAAAAGTAGGTTTGGCAGAGAGTGAAGCCAATTAGATTAAGGGTATTGAGAGACAGACAGACAGAGAAAGGTCAGTGAAGATGGAATGGATCATGACACAATGAAATTGTCCTTTTCTCTTTCTGTCTTCTTGTATTAGCGGTTTCCCGCCAACTGACAGCCAAGAAAAATTCACAAATCTTTCATCTTTTTTCTTTCTATGAAATGCATGTCAGCACGTCCCCTCATACGTCCCTCCATCCCGTTGGCTGTTTTCTGCTTTCACATGTTAACCTTTCATCATCATGCCCGCAACCTGAGCCTCGACACCATTACATTAGATTTATTAAATATAAATTTAATAATTTTATTTAAAATAATTTTATATTAAACTTATTAAAATTTATCAACTTAAATCTTGAGCTATAATACTTTAGTAGCATCTTTCATATTTGAAGAGTTACTATTCACCCATCAAAATATTTTTTTTATTACTTTTTAATATATTTATCAGATGAATAAATTATAGATATGTTTGTTAATTTCATAAATTGTATATTATATTATTATTTTGATAAATTTAAGAATATTAGCATTGGACTCATCAAAATTTTCTTTCAAAATTTGATAGAAAGTACAAGAAAAGTAACACCTAAAAAAATCCTACATTAGACTCATCAAAAAACTTTCGTCATATTTGATGAAAAATATATACAAGTTTGATTAAAAGGAGATGAAGGATTATTATTCAAAAGTCAAACTAAAAGTACTTATATTTTATTCTTTCCATCAAATTTTGAAAGAAAATTTTGATGAGTCCAATGCTAGTGCTCTAATGATGAATCTAATGTGTTGAGTTATAGATGTGGATGTGTTGATTTTCCATCAAACTTGTATCTTCTATCAAATTTTGAAAAAACAAATTGATAAAACCAATATCAATGCTTTAAAGCTCTTTTTTTTAGTAATTTTATTAACTTTTTTTTATTCACTTTGTATATTTTTTTTCCCCATCAATTGTATGAATGATTCCGTTCCAAAACAAAATTGTACAATGCAAACTTCAAAGGTCACTTCATTTGTGGTTGATAAAGCCCAACACAAAGATAATCAATTAAGAAATAAGAGTAGTACCAAATGCACTCTATTCTTTCATAATCAAAAATGGAAAATTGGCTATGGAGATTCCGTGCGGTCAGAAATTCATACAAATACAAAGGGGTTCGACAGAAAAGTTGTTTTGATCCAATCTATTCTTTGGGTCAAATAAAGACAAAGGATATGTTAGTGACCTAGCACGACAAAGCACTCTCCAAGGGCATGGAATGTCTAATTTTTCGGTCAGAATCTCGACAGTAATGTCTCTGTTAGATTCTCTGGTCGAAATACGGGAAAACTCCATTCAATTCTCGATGGAAACCCAAGAAACATATATTTTTATATCCTTCTAATTATCATAAATAGGTTGAATAGGCAAAGGCAGACTTTGATGGATGTATATATGAGAAGTCATAATTGAGCATTGGAGGGCAGTCTCTTAGATCCTATTTCATCTCATCTCATCTCATTATTATAAATTTATTAAATTCTGATATAAAATATAATAAATAATTCAACTTTTTTTAATTCTAAAATAATAATAATATTAAGAAATAATATTTTAATAGTATTTTATTTAAACTTTATTTTTTATAAAAAATCATCTTATCTTACCTCAATATCCAAACGTGACATTAATCTTTCTATACTACTTGGTCTCCTACAACATGAAGAGCATTCATGCACGCTTAAGGTAATTGCAGCACTCTTGCTCCATCCTATAGCTAGCTAGCTAGCTCCTTTTCCATTTACATGTAGGATGATCGATCGATCATGATCATGTTATCCTTCAACTTGTAATAATAATATCCGATTTTCCCGTCACTAAATTTCAAAGCAATTCTATTTATAGCATTAGTTGTACGTATGTTAACAATAAACCCAAATCCATCCAGATAACATGATTAATATATGATAGAAATGATATGTTTAATTTTAAACTATATATATTTAATTCTCGCATGTTCATTTTTAAAAGAAAGTTATTGGTATACGAATTGTATACTTTTTACGTATATGTCGTATATAAATATTATTTTTATTCATCTTTTAATTTAACTATTTATGTTTTTAATTTTTATTTATTTATCATCATATTTTTATTTATTTAATATATTTTTTTAATATCTCAACTAAACGTAACATTATTATCAAGTTACCAATCTTATAAAAAGTATACGAAATTTCAATTCATATAACATTCCTCTTTTTAAAAAATAAAATGAGGCATGTACCGTACGCTTTTCCTTAGCATGACAACTCCATTTTGTTGGAATTATATATATATATATATAGAAGAAATGCTTTAATTATAAATTTTTTTTTTATAAATTGATGTAATTTTATAGAATTCGTCATATTATAAAATTAATTTTATTATAAAATATATTTAATGGTTTATATAAAATTATATTAATTTATAAATTTGATTTTATAAAAAAAATTTATGGTTATAATAATTCTTATATATATATATATTAATTACGTGTGTGTGAATGGATGTGCATGGAACACAAAATTGACACTTTTTTTTATAAACAACTCGTGACATGAATTAATTGTCCTGATCTTAACCAGGTTGTCTTGGGCTATTGCTAATCCATCCAAAATGTCCAATCATTCGTCAGTTTATATGAGTTGGGACAGTTTCATTAACTTGCCCAATTGATATTTGATTAAACAAATGGGCAAAGAAACAAACATTCAACCCATGCAATAAACGTCAAATATTATTAGAGGTGATGATAAGTTATGTCTGGTCCTGGAATGTCAACACGTGAGAGACACCAGATCAGTGTCAGGTGCTGGGGATCAAGATGGTGAATTTCTAAGTCCACCACAATTTTTAGTGCCATTTCTGATTTTGATTAGACCGCGGCATCACTTTATTGTTTTCATATAACTACTTTAATGTTTTCTGGAATGTTCACCCACCCACCCGCCCTTCACTTCTGTTTCTTTTTTCACTTTGTCCTTGTTTTGTTGTTTTTCTTATCTCACTACAAAAACAAAAAAAATTATGATGGATTATTTGAATGATAATGCTTATTTAATAAACAAACTTATTTTGATAGAATAATCAATTTGACTAAAAATAATTCATCACAAATAATTTTTTTTATAATAATCATTACAAAAAAAAATATCAGATATAACTAATTTAATATATTCAAAAAAAAATAAAAATAACTAATTTGATTATTTCTATCTTTCTTATAATGATTTTTTTGACAATGCTAATATTCATATATAGCTACGAAAGTAGAAATCAAGAATATAATATTAAAATGACCAAAGATTCCCTTAAGTATAGTTTGTCACTAACTATCAACTAATTAATCAAAGGTTGATTAATACAATTGGTTTTTGCATGAGAAAAATAAAGCAGTATGATTGCAATATGAGTCATGTTAGATATAGTCATAGAGTATATAATTATTATGCAATTTTTTTGAAAAAATAAAGTTTATTATTTGAAAAATTAAATACTTTCTTATATGGATCTTGTATTTATTCATTTTTTAAAATTGCATAATATTTATACACTCCACGATAATAAATATAATTTCTCTTGTGACATATATAGAGAATGGATTGCATTTAACGATACTTACATTAAAGTTGTAAGGTATAAAAACTTGATCATTTAATTATTTAGTGTGATTGATAATGGTAAAAATAATTAAGTATGTGATTTGTAATCAAAGCACCTCATGCAGGGTAGTTCACGGGTCTTTCATACAGTAAAATAAAATGTGATGGTACTCTCTAACACTTGAATTCTAATTGAGAAATGATATTTGTAATTATAGAATGCAAAAATATCGCAAACTTCTTTTTAAAAATGAGATTTACATTAAAAAAGTATTAATTTTTATATTAGTAGTTTAATTTTTTTTCAAAAGTAAAAAAGAGGTGAGAGAAAAAAAAGGACATGATCAGCAATAGGGAAAGGTGCACTACAACAAAATCACTCTTTAGAGCGAAAATTTCCTTCTCAAAAGATTTCATTTTTGTCTCTGAAAGTGATTTGGGATGAATTTTTTCCATCTCTAATTTGTCTTAAAAGGCTTGTCTCAAAAAAAAAAATAAAAAATTGAGATGAAATTTCAAACGGATTTTTCTTAGACAAAACAAATTGTCCCTAATAATTGTTCGAACGCCAAATATACTGTTTGAATGGATTGTTCATTTGTAGAAAAATATTTTTCCGGCAACTATATATCGTAGGAAAAAGTATTTTGTGATAAATCTTCAGAAAAAGTCTTTTACAAAATTAAAAAAAAAATACACTGAAGTGGTCTAAACCATCACTGCGGTGTCTTTTACAGAACATAAACAAAATAAAATGGGTATTCATTCAGTTTTCTCTATGGACCATTACAAAGCTTGAATTAATTCTAGTGCAACATGAACCCATGATCTTGGAGGAGGTGAATAGATTTGAAAGAAAAGTATGTATCAATAATTAAGAGGTTAGGGGTCACTAAGCAAAACTTCTTTGTAATTGATCTACAAATCATCCCCTCGATTTTGCATAATCTAACAAATGGTTGAAACTAAAAGCAGGAGAAGAGATTATAAACTCCAACTCACATAGCAATTAAAGAAGCGTAGAGATGACTAAGCCAGTTTAAGCCAATAAGTTTGGTGCAGCATCATCTTCCGTTGTATACTTGAAGATCTGAATTAACCATTAAAATATTGTTAATTAACCAACAGACCAAACCGAATGCCACATCTTATATATATATATATATATATATGTATAACGCAATTACTTGCACATGATGTGGTTTTTTTTTTGTTTGAAAGGAAAGACCGTAGTTCATTTCATTAAATAAAGTTTATAGTTGAGACTGATAAGAACGGAAAGATCCGTATTACAAGTCTATCTATACATTGATCTGCAGTATCATCGCACACAAAGTGACGAGTTTTGTCTTAACTTCTAAATCTCTCAGATGACAAAACCATATAAATGTGATTTTTCTGAGAGAGTTTCGAGGTAACCAAACTCCCACCTCCCAGGAAGGGAGAGAGCACCACATTCATTCTCTAAAAGAAAATGAGGAAAAAATCACAACCTCCAAAAATTGAGTGTGGACCAATCAAAAAATAAGCTTATTCATTTTTATTATTACAGACACCACAACCAAACAGAAACACAAAATAAACAAACAACACAGTAAGCCAAAACTCAGATCAACGGAATCTAGTTTGGGATAAAAAAGAGGCGGAGCAATGGGCGGTGGTGGCGCGTGAGGGACACACCCCTCACGCGCCACCCTAGGAGAGTGCTAAGCCATCACCCCAAGAACTACCGATGGAACTGAGTCCAAGACCACCGTGCATGGAGACGGTAGAGCTTATGAGTTGGAGGCGCGTGAAAACCCCGCCCCAACTTCAACTCGCGTGCATAGACTACGCGCCGCTATTCTCGGCGAGACTTTCTGTAGTCTGGAAGATCGGCACTTGGCGAACCCTTTGGTGGCGCTAGCGCGCGTGCTGGTCGGAGACCACTGGAGAGAATCCCAACTCCATATCTACTCTTCGCCTGAAAAATAAAAAAAAACCATTGAAATAAAACGCAATAAAAGGGGGAGGAGGAGGATGGGGAGGAGGGAGGAGGAAGGGGAGGAAGGAGGGAGGAGTCCCAACTCCCACTCTCTCTCGATAGACGGCTAGTATTTTTAGGACTCTTAAAAGAAAAAATGGGAGAGAGTTATGACTCATGATACGGCTTATTATATTATATATAACATATATATTTATTAAAATAAAGATTTCATTGAACTTTAATTTGGTTTCTGTTGATCTATTTACTAACTTAAAAAAAATGTATAAACAATAACAAGAGATTCTCTCCTTTATTCTTGGTTAAGTTAACTGATGAAGTTGCAGGGTAGATAGCCACGATACAACATGATATGTACTTCATGTCCACATTAATCCGCCTTCGCAAAACAGCGTGCCCAACACTTGAGTACTTGACAATGTACAAAAACTTGTGGTTTGAACTTAAAGACGTACAGAAAAACCCGAAATTCATGAATCCTGGTCCTAGCTAGACCTCCACATGTCTTCCCAAATCATTAAGGTGACTTTTAGATGGTTAGTTAAAAATTAAATAAAATATTATTTGTTATATTATAATTATTTTGAGATTTAAAAAATTAAATTTTTTATTATATTTTATGTAAAAATTTAAAAAAATTATAGTAATGAGATAAAATGAGAAGAAATACTTCTTGTATGATCCAAACGGGGTGTAAGGTCTTGTTTGGATACTAAAAATATTTCAATTTATCTCATCTTATTTGATCTATCTAATTATTAAAAGAATTTCAAAATTTCAACTAAAATACAATAAATAATTTAATTTTTAAATCCAAAATAAAAACAATATTAATATTTTAATAATATTTTATTTAAACTTTCAATTTTCATCTCAATTTATCTCGCCTCAACCCACTATTCAAATTTCTCATGAGAATATGAATCACCCACAAGTACTCCAATATTGCCCTAGCTAGCTAGCTAGTAGCCAAGCTTACCTTCAACCTTCAGACCAATTGCCCAACAGGACCAAGAACTACTCCCGGTCCCCCGTTCACAGCAAATTATACCGTGCCCGGACCATTAGATCTCCCACAAGACACCAAAAAGCCAAGAAACTCTTGGATATGGAAGGGCAGTATCTTGGACACTAGACCTCTTCTAGTATGTAAAGCTGGTACGAGTAGCCATTAACCCATATATAGGATCTCATAACTAGAATCACTATAAGAAAAATGAGTATTTTTATCAATTATTTTAAAAAATAAAATAAAATTATTTATGATAAAAATAAATTCATTTTATCTAAAAATAATTAATTTGTTAAAAATAATTGATTGTAAATAAATAATTTTTTTTATAATGAATAGAGGATATATCAAGATTCCAATTTGTATACATGCATGCAAAAAAATATATTTTCTTACATGCATGGATTTGATATATTTCAATTCATTAGTGCTTGATCATGATATATATATATATATAGAGAGAATTCCTGGGGGGCAGACGGGCTGCCCCCCTCCATGCAAACAGCCCCGCCGCCCCCGGTGGCGGTGGGCGACACCGCCCCCGCCATCGGGACCGGCGGACTCAGGCGGTACGGGTCCGAAACGGGTTGAAGGCTGCCGGGGGCACACCGGAGCTCGCCGTCGTAGGGGTGAGCTCGCCTGAGTCCGCCGGTCCCGATGGCGTGGGCGGTGTCGCCCACCGCCACCGGCGGCGGCTCCGTTTGCTCCATGGCCGAATCCCCTCTTAAATTCATCTACATTTTATTTTTTTATTGTGTTTTTTATTATGTTTTTATTTTTTTATTGTGTTTTTTATTGTGTTTTTTATTATGTTTTGTTTATTTTATTTTTTTAATATATTTTTAATCTTTATTTTTTTATTTTTTTTATTTTTTTATGTGTTTTTCATCATCAAGCAGCCCAACTAACGTTGGACTGCTTTGGACGCTGGGGACAGCCGGACCGGTCCCCAGCGTCACCCATATATATAATATATCTCATAAAAATCACAGTATTGCTTATGATTATTCTCCATTTGTATTGTAAACAATAATATCAGCAGGATGTATCTCGGATAAAGCATAGCATTATAAATTATTATTGGACGATAAAAGATTATGTAATAAATACTCATTTAATAATTATAAATGTGTTCTAATATATAGTATAAGATTTTCTTATAAAAAAAGAAAATAGAGTTTCGGAAATCGAAGTACGACGTTTGTTTTAACATGGGGGTTGAGTTTAACTTTAGCCTCTGGCTTTTCTACGGACGGAGCAAAAATATATTAAATGCATGGTTGAAGTGACGCTAAGAACACGTCAGCCATGTCGGAGTTGGACGAGCGCACGTCGGCAGTCGCAGCCTTAAATACCGACAGTTTATTTTCTTTTATTTTTTATTTTTTGGGTTTGGTTTTTTTGTTTCTCCCAAGTAATTCAGTGTCCGTGTCGAGTGAACCATTGTCCATTGTCCCACGTCTCCTCCGTACACTGATCCAAACAACATTAATAAATATTAAATCCAAAACACCACCCCTCAACAATCCATCCCAAACACTACACGCGCCTCCATTCAGACCTCGTTTGAATATATGTACCATATTTGATTTCATAAATAATAGTAAATAATTTCAATTAAAATATTCTATTAAATTTTAAATAGGGGAAAAAATTCGAATAAAAATATTATAAAAATTGATATTATTTTATTTAAAGAATTATCGGGCTATTTTTTAAGTCTAAACTCACGATAATTTCATAATATATATTGATATATTGTGATAAGATAAGAATACTATATAAAATCAGTAATTAGTAATATTTTGCGTTACACCTAACCTCAGTTTGTTTCATTCATCATATATACTTCCGACTTCATTGAAACAATACTATATTTGCATTAATAATTAGTGCTAAAGTTATTTTTAAAATAATTATAAACTAGATTAATCTTTCATTATTCTTATTGCAAGATTTAATTTATAAGATATATTATATTAATTTCACATCAACGTACCTGTAAAGAAAACAAAGTACTTGTGCGTAGGTACCGACATTTACAAATTAATTAAAAAAAAAAAAAACAATCCAAAGGCAAAGCCGTGTTTGATTAACATTTAAGCATAGGAATTTTCAACCGCAGTTGAGATATCTTTGAATTTGAAAATATTGTCCATTTAATCTAAGCATGCATTTGTGTAAATTTCGGGGTAGAATAAAAAAAGATAAAATCAGAATAATTTTTACAAAACCCAAAATCAAGATCTTTGCCGAAGTCAATAAGCAAGATGTTGAGGATCCTCTACCCTAATCTACGGCCTTCCATATCAAACCATTGACCCTCAATTATAGGAGCTTGTTTAGCTCATTCTTTCCATTTATTTTGTAACCATATCTTTATGAGTAATTAAGTTATACGCTCTGTAAATGAATATATATATGCAAAACTCTCACCACTAAAATGAGTGGTGATTTCACAAACGTTATTAAAGCACACCTCCGTACCTCTGGCATTCATCATCAACTATCTTGTCCATATACTCCTGCCCAAAACGGCCGTGCTGAACGAAAACACCGTCATGTGACTGAAACTGGTTTGGCTCTGCTTTTCCATTCTCACACTTCTCCTCGCTTCTGGGTTGACGCTTTTAGCACTGCGGCTTACATCATCAACCGCTTGCCCACGCCACTTCTCGGAGGTAAGTCCCCTTTTGAGCTTCTATACGGTTCCCCTCCAAATTATGAAAACTTTCACCCATTTGGTTGTCGTGTTTATCCCTGTTTACGTGATTACATGCCCAATAAATTTTCCCCTCGTAGTATTCCTTGCATTTTTATGGGATACAACTCTTCTTATAAAGGGTTCCGTTGTCTTGACCCCACTACCTCTAGGCTATATATCACCCGCCATGCTCAGTTTGATGAGACCCATTTTCCTTCTCTAGATACCTCTCAATCCCAACCATTGTCCTCCCTCCAATTTTCAAATTTTCTGGAACCAAATCTTCCTCCTACAGCCATAACCTCACCTTCCCCTGCGCCCCACTCCTGGCATATTGCTCAATCCGGATCCCGTCCGTGTGTTCTTTGTACTGATCCGGCAGACAAGTCTTTGCAGGCACCTGATTCTCCTGCCAGCCCATCTCTGCAGTCCTCAGATTCTGGCTCATCTTCTATTGAGTCCACTGAGCTGCCCTCTGCTGCTCCTGTTGCTGCCACTCCGACGAGTTCTCATCCTATGCTCACACGAGCCAAGGCTGGTATTTTCAAACCTCGCCACCCGGCGAACCTTGCCTTCTTGGGATCCTCTGGCCTTCTCTCTGCCCTTCTGGCATCCACTGAGCTTAAAGAGTTCAAATCTGCTGCTAAGAATCCTGCTTGGCTTGCCGCCATGGATGAAGAAGTTCAAGCTTTGCAAAATAATCATACCTGGATTTTGGTCCCTCGCCCTGCCAATACCAACATTGTGGGCTCCAAATGGGTATTTCGGACCAAATATTTGCCCGATGGATCTATCGAACGTCTCAAAGCCCGCCTTGTTGCCAAGGGATACACACAGGTACCTGGTCTTGATTACACGGATACTTTTAGCCCTGTCATCAAGGCTACCACTGTCCGTGTTGTACTCTCTCTTGTTGTGACCAACCAATGGCCTCTCCGTCAACTTGACGTCAAAATGCCTTCCTCAATGGTCACCTTACTGAACAAGTCTATATGGAACAACCTCCAGGGTATATCGATCCTCGCTTCCCTAATCATGTTTGTCAGTTGAAGAAAGCTCTTTATGGCCTCAAACAAGCACCCTGTGCCTGGTTTCAGTGATTCAGTTCCTTTCTCGTTCACATTGGTTTTTCTTGCAGTCGTGCAGACACATCGCTCTTTGTCTTTCACAGGGACTCTGACATCATTTATTTGTTGCTTTATGTTGATGACATTATTATTACAGGCAACAATTCCTCTCTTCTTGACAGCTTTACTCGTAAGCTTCACTCTGAGTTCACTACTAAGGATTTGGGTTCTCTCAGTTACTTCCTTGGTCTTGAAGCTACACCAACCACTGATGGTCTTTTTCTCAGTCAGCTGAAATATGCACGTGACATTCTCAATCGTGCTCAATTACTTGACAGCAAGCCTGTTCACACTCCGATGGTTGTTTCCCAGCACCTGTCTTCTGATGGTTCTCTGTTTTCGGATCCTACTCTTTATCGATCTCTTGTTGGTGCTCTTCAGTATTTGACCATCACGCGTCCTGATATTGCTCATGCTGTCAACTCTGTCAGTCAGTTCCTACACTCTCCGACTGAAGACCACTTTCTTGCTGTCAAACGCATTCTTCGCTATGTCAAGGGCACACTGCATTTTGGTCTCTCTTTTCGTCCATCTACTACTCCCGGTACTTTAGTTGCTTACTCTGATGCTGACTGGACAGGATGTCCTGACACTCGTCGCTCTACCTCTGGTTATTCCATTTATCTTGGTAACAATTTGATTTCCTGGAGTGCCAAGAAGCAACCTACCGTTTCTCGCTCCAGCTGTGAGTCTGAATATCGTGCTCTCGCTCTCACTGCCGCAAAACTTCTTTGGCTTACGCATCTCCTTCGTGATCTCAAAGTTTCTCTTCCCCAGCGGCCTCTCCTATTATGCGACAACAAAAGTGCCATTTTTTTGAGCTCCAATCCTGTTTCTCATAAGCGGGCCAAGCATGTTGAATTAGACTACCACTTTCTTCGCGAACTTGTTCTTGCTGGCAAACTTCGGACACAATATGTACCCTCCCACTTGCAGATTGCTGATATCTTCACCAAAAGTATACCTAGGCCTCTCTTTCAATTTTTCAGATCCAAGCTACACGTCTGTTCCAATCCGACGCTCAGCTTGCGGGGGGGTGTTGAGGATCCTTTACCCTAATCTACGGCCTTCCATATCAAACCATTGACCCTCAATTATAGGAGCTTGTTTAGCTCATTCTTTCCATTTATTTTGTAACCATATCTTTATGAGTAATTAAGTTATACGCTCTGTAAATGAATATATATATGCAAAACTCTCACCACTAAAATGAGTGGTGATTTCACAAACGTTATTACAAGATACCGATTTTAATGAATCTCAAAAACTTTTTCTCAGCCAATTTAGCGTACCAAAGGTTTAAGCGTAAGAGCAATATATACATGACTACAAAAAATTAGTTCTTTTGCGATGATTTTAAGTTTGCCATAAAAAAAAATAGACGTAAATGGACACTAATGGTGATGCTTTTTATTTCATCATTAAATCACAATGCCAAGTTTACAAAAGGCTAAGGAGAATGTAGTGTTTAATTTGTTATGGAGACTTGTACTTTTTGGCGATAATTTTTTTCCATCGCAATAATATCACTAAAAGAGACATGAGCGCCTTGTTTAGTTGTTGCAATAAAATTAAATTGTTGCAAAAAGTGTTCATGCATGTTTTGAGTATTGTGCGATGGAATGAAAATCACAACAATAAGTTCAAAATTTCTCCTTATATTTCTTCTCTCCCCTCCCGATACTGTTTTGAATATGCACGTTCATCTCTCTCTCTCTCTCTCTCTCACACACACACACACAATGTGATTGTGCTATCTCTTCTCATGTTGTGTCGCTACCACGCCGTCGTCTCACTTAGCAGGTGAGTGTCTCTTTTATGTTCTCCCTCTTCGTTCGTCTCTCACTCTCTCAGGCTTTCTCATTTTCAAAGGGTGAAATCCTAGCCTAAATATCCTCAAGTAGAGGGATAAATATAGGTGAACTTCCAAATTTTAGTTTTCATTTTTGAAAATTTTGATTCTACACAAAATGATAACTTAGGATTGCTCTGAAAATTTTGTTTTGTTTCCATTCGAGAGCCTCCTTCATTCTTTCGAATCACACACTTTCATTTCTATTATTTAATGCTTAAATTAGCATCTTGTAAAGAAGAAGAACATGTCAAGTTACACTCTTAGTTCCTAAAAATCTCTTGTGGTTGGATTTATGCTAAGCAAATCGTGGCATGCAATATGGTCTTAAGAAAATCTGTTGTTGGCCAACTGTGTGTAGTGGCTTCCAGATTTAATTTCTCATTTATTTTCTTCTGATACTTATTTAGTTGGGTGTGTAAAGGAAAGGTGGATAGAGTAAAATATCGTGCAACCATAGCTTCAGGAAGAAATGGAATTTCTTGTCCTGTTTTCATTTAAGTTTGAGAAAAAAAAAGTTCTACTACGACTATTCATTACTTTTTCTTGAGTTTGAATCATGTTTTGAATATGTTTAATCCTTTATTCATATGTGTTAAACTAGTGGAGATGAGAACATATTTTTTTAACACTTTATGCTTCTTGGTGAAATACACATTTATGTGATCAAACTTTATGCTTCTTGGTGAAACACGCATTTATGATGTAGAATTCCCATTATCCATATGCTCATCAACAGACAATGTAGCACATATGTTGTAACCGTATTTTTAAACATTTCTTCTGTCTTTTTATAATTTGTTGAAAAGCTTTAATTCATGGCACTTAACACATGTTAATTCAAGTTGATGGTAATGCAATTAGAGAATCTTGAATATTGGAGATAGCCAGAGTTCTCATATACCTGTTTTGTGAGTATATTGAAATTTCGATGAACTTGATAAGAAACATATGATAAGATGATTTCATGTTTTTTTCATGTACATTAGGATGATTTCACCTTTAAGCTTTGGTGAATATTTTACACGTTAGCTCTGCGTAGGTTTGAAATAATCATTTGTTCTGCAGTCTAGGACTATTTATACCTAGTCAATTAAGAATTCTCTGATGTACTAGTACTAGCAAGTATATCTTAGATACAATCATCAATTCTTTTAAGAGGCCATAATCACCACGAGCAAACTTGTTAATGATGAAGAACGCATTTTTGCTATTTTACTAATACTTGTATACTTATACTTGTCCTAGGACTTTGTGACCAAACATAGAAGACGCCTTGACGTATTTACTTTTTATGTAGCATGTTGCAGATATTGGTTTCTCTTATTTGTATTACTAGTATAAGTCCTGGCATTAGAAGTTGGGCAATAAATAGAAGAGTACAGTTTTATAAGTTGCAATCTTTTATTGTGGAAGATTATATCATTATTATATGGGATTAAAAGTTGCACAGTATATATATATATATATATATATATATATAGATAGATATATAGATATGTGGACATTTCTATACTCATGAGTTATGACACATATTTATTTAAGATTGTTATTTTTTATTAGTTTCTACTTCCTTTTTGTGTCCAAGAGCATTGGTGCTGTCACCAAGGCTACTCTTTGCTGTGTTTCGCATATCAAGTTTGTAAGTTTTTAAAAACAATTTAAAAAACACATTTTTATTTTAATGACTTTTGATTAATGTACAATAGATGCCTAAATTAATTTCACAAGGAAACATAATTTGTTTTTCTTTTTTTTGGGTGCCATTTTTTTTTTCCCTTTATTGGGTGGGGGGGGGGGGGGGGGGGGGGTTTATTGCCACAATTACGGATATGGATTATTTCACTTCATCGTAATTGCTCTCCTTTGATCATTACATTTTCAAAGTCATAATTATGCTTAAATTGTTTTTCTGCAGTCTTCAATCCCGAGCAGCTTGTCCTGACATCACTAGAAACTGTTTCGAGATCAGGTATGACCTTTTTTTTTTTACCATCTACAAAGTGGTATATATAACCTCAAAAATTGTATATTTTTTTCACCATATAATTAAGCTTATGAATCTAAGAAATCTTTCATTATTGGTAAGAATTTTCATCTCACGGGTAATGTATTGGTAGGAATTTTACCATCTGACATGTAATCTACTTATTTAACCGTTTTCTACTTAGTGTATTTATAATATATTTAAGTAAAATTGTCATCATCATCATATAGTGTATATGATACCTTCATTCTGTGGGCATTGTAATTGTTCTTTTGAATGGTTAGATTAGCTTCTAATGTTTGAATTTGTTGGTTTCATTTTTTTTTTTTAGAAATGTTCAATACTCATCTTAGGGTATTTTTTTAATTGTGTGTTTTATGTTATATGTGAAAATTCATGTAATGGAATTTTGTGATCCTGTTTAATGTTTTTTTTTTTTTAATTTGTAAAGGGCCATTTTTTACCGTCAAAAATATATATTTTCTAAAAATTGTAACACTATTTTTGACAAAATTTACTCGCCAAAAAATGTATTTATGACGACACTTAACTGGGGTTAATAGGCTGTATATGACAAATTTATGACATTTTTTTTGGCGATCTGTTCGTTGCAAAAGGCCAATTGGAATTGCACATAAAAATTAATACTTTGCCAATCAACATGTGCCAATTTTATAAGGCCAATAATGATTCTTTGTAGCATTTTTTTTTTATTTTTTACGACAAAAATTAGCATTACAAAAATGATATTATAAGTTTCAAAAGAAATTTTTTGTAACTTTTTTATGAAATAATGGTTATCACAATAAAAAAGTAAAATCACTTTTTTTATATATACAAAACATCACGCACCGCTTGTATATATAATTAAAAACAATATTTATCATTATTTTTATCATAATGTTATGAATTTTGAATACAATAATAAATAATAAATAATCTTAAATAATGTAATATCATAAAAAAAAATTGTATAATAATTAGAGCAATTTTAAGGAGTATCTCTCTCACATAAACAGTATATGAACAGTATCATGTACTGTTCATGTGAGAGGAGTATCATGTGAGTGTGGATACTCCTATAATTTTTCTAATAATTATCATTAACGTAGAATAGTTCGGTTTTGCGAGGGTGAGCGCGTGGTGTTGGGGAGTAAATAAAAAAGGAGGGCTGATTTCGGATTCTCCTTTACCTGCTCTCTCTCCCTCTCTGTGCAGAGTACTGTATCTCCCACGACACTTCCACCACTGAATTATCAGAATTCCCAGTATCAGCCTCATCTCTTCCCCTCCCCTAAACTAATTTCACCATCTTTCCTTCGCTTTTCTTTTTCTTTTTACATCACAGTAAAGAAGGTAAAAAGGAAAAAAAAAATCACTTCTTTACCGAGTTGATTTAAAGGCGGATAAGAGAAGCGCCTCCCAATTAGTGATAGATTTCAGAAACGGGAAACGGGAATTACGAAGGGCTTTCGAATCAAGACAGCTCTTTTTTGCAGAAAGAGAGAGGGAGAGAGAGAGAGCGAGGGGAAGGCAGATTCATGGCCACATTCTCTCACTACTCTTATCTTCTCTCTTCCGCTTAATCTTTCTTTTCGGAGTTTCAGTTTATACTCGATCGGAAGTAAAAACCCACCCAATATACGAACAGTTCTCGTCTCTAGTGGCCGTGGCAGTGTGGGATAAGTTTTTTTAACTGAGATGGAGTTCGAGGAACAGGAGGAGCACGAGGAGGAGATGGAGCTTGACGGCACGAGTTACGACTCGCTCGGGAACTCGGGACGATTTAAAATACAGAACTCAGGAGGTGGAGGTGGAGGACCTGACTTAGCCATGGCTCAGCAGCAGCAGACAAAGAGGCCGAGGTACCGAGAGTGTCTGAAGAACCATGCGGTCGGTATCGGAGGGCACGCGCTCGACGGCTGTGGCGAGTTCATGCCCGCCGGAGCCGAGGGCACCCTCGACGGGCTCAAATGCGCTGCCTGCAACTGCCACCGCAACTTCCACCGGAAGGAGACCGATTTGCACGTCGGTGTCAGCTCTGCGGACCCTTACCAGCAGGTCCCAAACCATCCGCAATTCTCACAGTATTATCGGACCCCGACTGGGTACCTACACGTGGCGCAGCCGCTGCACAGGCCACTGGCGTTGCCGTCGACGTCGGGAGGTCACAGCAGGGATGACCAGGAGGATGACGTGTCGAATCCGAGTGGTGGGTCGGCGTCGAAGAAGAGGTTTAGGACCAAGTTCACGCCGGAGCAGAAGGACAGAATGTTGGAGCTGGCGGAGAGGGTGGGGTGGAGGATTCAGAAGCACGACGAGGCTGTGGTGCAGGAGTTCTGTAACGAGACCGGCGTCAAGCGTCACGTTCTTAAAGTGTGGATGCACAACAACAAGCACACTCTTGGTAAGAAGCCCTAGCAAGAACAAGAAACAAAAAATCTCTCTTTTGTAGTTAAGCCTAGGCATTGAAGAAGGATTTTAAGGGCCTCATTTCGATTTTCTGTCTATCATCAGTATCTCTCTCTCTCTCTATCTTTCTGTCTGTCTGTCTCTCTCTCTCTAACTTTGCACAGAAAGAAAGATTGATGGTACTACGGGATGACTCGAAGGAACTGGGAGTGGGGAAATTGTGTTGCTGACTTTGCTGAGAAATTCTGCAACTTTCTCGGGATTTTAGTTGGGTTTTATCCTTTAGGGTTTCCTTCTCGTCTTGTTTAATTCCTCTTACCTTTTTCTTTTTACAAGAAAGACTGTCTAGAGGGTTTTCGATTTAGGTGGTGCTGGTGTTTGAATGGAATATGTTGTCAACTTAATTTATGGGTTAGAATAGACAGACCATGCATTGTTGTTGGAGTAGTTATAATTAGCTAGCTCAATTTTATTTTCCTGATTTCTGTGCGTGAAGAATCTTTGCCTTCTTATAACATCCGCTACATGCTGTCATTAATGGTGTGAGATAGTACTGGTACTGCTATACCAAGAGTAGGCTTTAATGGGTTTCAAATATTCAAAGCGTGTTATTCGTTCTATGCATCTTTAAGGTTTTGTTTCAGCGAGGAGCTAGGGGAGGGAATATTGAGGGGCATGCATTGGAGTTTATGGTTTCCACTACTGTTTATCTCAGAAATTGACCTTTCATTTGTTAGTTTGCGTATATATTTCAGATAGTTGGAAGGAGCTTATCCCTCTGTACGTGTGCCTAACTGCATTTACACATCCCTTTCTACGTGTATTCGAATCTGTATGTGTAGCCATTTAGTAACCAAGCTTCCATCTCTTGTACGGTAAGAAGAAAGAGAGATCTAGAGAGAGAATACATAATTTTTATGTACAGTTATTTTTGTGTATTTTGTAAGCATTTCATTAATTAAAATGCTTCATGACTACGTCACTTTTTTAAATATAAAATAATTCTTTTATCCAATCACATTAACAGAGTGCGAAATATGCAAAAATGACTGGCAAAACTCATGAGGATCTATGTTAGGAAATGGTGAGGAATGGGTACACAGTAGTACTTTTCCTTTTTCATAATATATATATATATATATATATATATGTATATGTCCTTCGACCTCCATTCAATATGTGGATGCATGTGCTCTGGGCTTTTACTTGATCATTATGCGTTTCCAGAAGTACCTTTGCTTGCTTGCTTTCATTTCTTCTTCTCTTTATTTCTCCTTTTTATTCATCTTTTCGATCTTCTGAAGACACTTTGGCCAGACTTTAAATGATATTCATGGAAGAAGCAAAGGTCGATCACTGTCACTCAGACACACCTCTGGCTTCTTTTGGTCTGTCCATGTTGCCAAGACTCTGCTCTTTCTTGCGTTATATTGCATTTACTTTTTTCAGTCCTCACTGCACACACTAATCATCCCTCGTTTTCCCGTATTCCATTAATTAAGACATTAAGCATATTATATACCAAATGGAATCAATCATATATAGTACTTTTTATTAGTTTTATTATGCATATTATCATCGTATGGTCTCTGCAAACCTTCTCTTGGTGGCCGAGAAGGAAAACCCATTTGTCAATGCATGGGTACTCACCTTGGGAAGAAATTAAGGAGCTGAAATATTGCAGATGGGGTTCGTTTGATTTCATTGGTTTTTTTTTATTGCTTTATATATATATATATATACACACACATTACTTGTTTTTTCTTTCTTTCATACTTAAGAAAATTGAATTTTTGTGATCAATTATTTATGATTAAAAGACTATATTTACGACTTATTTTGACTGAAAATAATCATTTCGTTAGAAATAATTAGTTGCACATAAATAATTTTCTTATAGTGATAGAAAAAGACAATGATATTAGCGATTGTAATATTTTATTTGCTTAGAAAAATAAAATGTAATATTTTACCTTGCTGATCTCTCTAAAGGGACTGACCTTAAAGTCCAAATATTAAGTTCATGGCCGGGAGAATATTTTGAAACTAGTCTTTAGGTTTAAGTTTTGAAAAAAATTGAAGTAGCGGGATTGTGAGGATTGATAGATTTTTCAGATATGCTTTATTACTGAAATCCAATGCATGGCCAAATTATTATGGGGAGTGAAATTGTTTTAGGAAGTAATGTTAATATATATATATATATACACACTACATTTTTTCATATGGGTTTGGTTGGTCCATTTGAGACACTTTCATGTCAGTGAATAATCTTTAATTTAAAAAAAAAATAAGGAATGTGATTATTAACAAATAATTCAGAAAAAAGAGAGAAGAAAATAGATTAACGATCAAACCAAGTAAGGAACGGATTGCTCATTAACCGCCCATATATGTAGAGTGGTTGGTGTTGGCGAGATCCACCCTTGTAAGGGTGGGCGATGGCCCACAAGAATATTGATAACAGTGATGAATAAGACCACCCCATAAGTCACGGGGTGGTGGTCGGAAGCACCCCTTGGGCTCATCATTAATGATGGTCGTACGTACTGGGTTGTGAAGATGGTAAGCCTTTTGGGAGCATGGTCAACAGCCTTGAAACTGATCTGTTATTTCTATTGGATAATTATCTAGAGTTTTTGAAGTACTATAGATATAAGATATGTCTTCACCTTATCACATCGTGATGTTATATCATTAAAAACTATTACTTAGGTAAACGAATATAGTTAATTAGACATAATGCGATAAGATATGAGTATTACAATATTGTGATATCTCATATGATTAGTACGTGTAGGTGGTGTATGATTATTTGAAAATGATTTTTTTTTTTGTTTCTAATGTTCTACTTGGACACTTACTGTATAATTGAGTTAAGCTTTTTATTAGGCATTATAAATGATATCAAAATTTATTTGAATATAATTGTAAAATTTGAATCATGTCATCTATATTGATAGAAGGACATGATGAAAACTTTAAGAATTTAAGGAATGATTGTAATATTCTTTACGATAATTAAGTGCATAATATATAAGATCTTACATTACTTGTAAATGAAAAATACTTATTATTATTTATAATGTTTTAATATAATTTTAGTTGTATTATTAACTATTTTTTTAAAAATATAAATTATATAATTTGAACCATATATTATTCAAAACCTAGGCCTATTTACATAGTGAAAAGATCAATTAACTTTAGCTATATAATATCCTTTATTAAAAATATAGCCATCACCATTTGGCGTCACATGCGCAACATCTTGTCACTCTTAACATGATCTATTAATTTCATCTTCCGTACATCAACCAACAATGCTGCACAACTATTATTTCACTGAAGTCGAGGAATATTTCGCAACAATATAATTGATTAATCCCAGAACGACAGTGCAGCAGAAGAGTTTTATAAACACAACACTCGATCGTGGTTTCAACCTAACCGTACTTATATAATTAAATATTATAGATGATTAATCTCAGAACGACAACATCATGCTTCAAACAAAACACACATAATTACATGATCATTATTAGTATAGATGATTATCGACTTCTATGCCAAACAAACCAAATCATAACCAAATCATGATCCTCTCAATTCATCCATCCATCCCAGGCGTACGTTCAAGCAATTTGTGATCTAACGTTTGCGTAGACCCTGGCCGGCCGTCTTCTCCGAGGCATTGCTAGTACTAGCACTGCAAATTACTCTCCTGCCATTGTTAAGGCCGTCAAGATTCAGATGGCAGCAACGGTTGGCTCTTAATGTTTTAGCCAGACCTGCATTGGAGCGTAGAGACTTCACCCAATCGAACTTCTTGGTACACTACAATATTTGCTGGGTATTGCTGCGTGCTATAATCACAAGAAAAATGCATAAAAACGCAATTTAAAGTATTTAACAGAATTTTTAGACTCGCAGATGAAATCAATATTTTGAATATCGTACTGGTATTGGTACCGGTCAAGTCACTGAAATGACACTACAAGATATAAGGGATTTTGCCAAAAATGATAGTTGTGGCAAAAAGCATGATTTTGGCGGGCATTACGTATTAACCACCAAGTGCGGTCGTGGGCTGTTCGTGGCATCTGCTCCGCCACTAATACTAGTATTTGCCACAAGTGTGCCTTTTCGTGGTAACTAGCTAGTATTTGCTACCACTATATGCATGGAAAAAAGCTAATTTGGCCATAGCAAAAAAACCTACAGCCGCTTTGTTTATCGTGGTAATACTACATTTGCCACAAAAATAATTTGTGGCTTTATATTATTTTCGTAAAACCCTGTAGCCTGGAATCAATGTTTACTACAAAATTCATGAATAAACTCCCTTTTTACGACGATATGTTTCATAGCAATATAGTTATTGCTATGAAACATTTCCCTGGCTATTTACCTTTCAGCACCGTGGGAAACATTCTATTTGTCACCAATCCAGCTGTGTGAAAAGTTAATTAACCAGGATTAATTTCTTGGGCAAAAGTGTTGGCCCCGATGCGTCCACAAATGCATTGCCACAGCCATTTTCGTAGCATAAACATATAATTTAATTGCATTTCTTCATTCCATAGTGGTCTGTTGCAGTCAAAATTTGAGAACCACGATATTGGACGTGTCAAATATATTTTCCATGTATTTGATCCATCTTTTTGGTAGTCATCCAAGATGATAATTTAATATTGCATATAGGCATACAATATAGTTGCAAGTACTCATTCATCAAGTTACATATTCAAGGTACATGGATAGATTTAAATGGCCTACTGGAGCGGCCTGAACTGCAAATAATTATCCTAGCATACAAGGACTTGCACCATTATAACCAATTAATGACATATTACTGAAATACAACAAATTAGTAGCATCCGACCATGGAATGGGACTGACAGGAGATTCTTTGCTTCTTGGAATGTGATTGAAATACAGCCATCGGCTAGGTGGCAGGAGATACTTTGCTTCTTGGAAATTTGGCATGGGCCCTGGAATGTGACTTAAGATAGACTTTCCCCTTCTTTGCACCAATGGCACACAGTAAAATCCCCCCATTTGCATTAAACTGCATTGGCACCACTCAGGCTTGTAAACCACTCAAAATACCAATAACTGGATATGTGGATACATGGAACCCATAGACCAATCCCAACACGACGGATGTGCTTTGGTAAGATTTAATCTCATCCATGTACACGAGTAATTGCATATCCTACCATCACTTGCCTTTTACATTAAAAAAACTCAGGTCAATTTCATGCAAATAACATTAACTATAAAACTGAATCCATTTTTACCCTGTTGTCGATCTAATATACTGAAATTTTCCATTAATAATCTTAAAAGGGCCCATCCTTCCAATTTGTATATGCCATAAGCAATACAAATAGGCACGTAAATTCTGAATGACCTATAGCTTAATCAACATATAAACCACCATTACAGGGTAATAGAAGAGTTTCTCACCATCTCCTACCTACATGTCTATATAAATATATAAAGAGGTCCTATTAACCAAACAAAAATCAAACCATGTGATTATTGGCATATGCAGCTCCTACCCACATGTGAATAACCAAGAGAAGCCATATATACATGTGGTCATCAGTAGGATACAACTAATGATGTTTAGTAAAATTACCATGGAATTAACAGGTGCTGCTTCAGTCCTAGTATGTTGCAGCCTATGTTGATCATTGTTGTGATGGTAAGGGTGTCTGCAGCAACCCGGTACATGTAGCCAAGTTTTACACCTATTAACAATTGCAAACTCATTTAAGAAATGGGTAAAATCAAAACAAATCCCCCCCAAAATGAGTTAAGGAGAAGACGACAATTGTTTTTAGTGGCAATGTTAACAGTGAAACTAAGATAGCAACCATTAAAAACTTGTGGAGCAATAGTGAGATTCAGCGGTACGATAAATATTTGGAGTTGCCACCTATTATTGGAAGGTCAAAGAATAATGCGTTCCATTCCATAAAACAAAAAGTGTGGCAAAAGCTTCAATCATGGAAGGAGAAATTATTATCCCAAGGGGGCAAGGAGGTGTTATTAAAAGCAGTAGCTTTATTTATTCCGTCGTACACAATGATTTGTTTTCTTCTCCCTATAACCTTCTACCATGAGTTTGAAAGTATGATGTCAAGGTTTTGGTGGGGGCAAAAGGGGATTGAGAGGAAGATACATTGGGTGAGTTGGGACAAGATGTGTCTAAGTAAGTCTTCCGGTGGCATGGGTTTTAAAGACCTGAGAATTTTTAATTTAGCACTCCTAGCTAAACAAGGGTGGAGATTGTACAAGGACAATAATTCTCTCTTACATAGATTGTTGAAAGCTAAATACTTCCCCAATTCTAATTTTTTGCAAGCTGGCTTAGGCCACAATTTATCCTTTACTTGGAGAGGTTTTTGGGAAGCTAGGAGATGGCTTGTTGTAGGCTGTAAGTGGCGGATTGGTAATGGAAGATCAGTGAATATTTAGAGTGATTTGTGGGTTCAGGCCCTTTTTCTTTGCTGACAGAGGGAATTTTTGTTAGAGAAGGTACAAGGTTTGATAATGTGGAATCTCTGTTTGAAGATGATGATAAGGTATGAGATTTAAACAAACTTAGAGCTCTATTCAATCCAACTATTATTGCTGATATTATTAAATTATTTTTGAGACCAATTGATATGGAAGATAGGATGATTTGGGCTCTTGAAGGAATTGCGAGTTTAGTATGAGGAGCTGTTATAGATATATACAAATGCAACTCCCAAATCAAGTAGCTGAATCTTCAAGAGGACAGGAGCAGAAATTAGTATGGAAGCAGCTATGGAAAATTAAAGTTCCTAATAAAGTTAAAATCTTCACATGGTGTGCTTGCAAAGATGGACTTCCTACTGGTCAAAAACTGTTGCAAAGAATGATTTTAAGTGAAGCCTGGTGCAGTTTCTGTCATTCGGATGTGGAAGATCTACCTCATGCATTGATCAAATGTGCTCTTCTTCGAGAAATCTGGGAATATTATTTTCCTGGGTTGATTAATAAAAGGTTTAGGTCAATCATGGAGTTGGCTGAGGATACATGTGATGCTAAACAAGTGGATAAACTAGAGATTTTCTTTGGTTTACTATGGAGTTTCTGGTTCAGACGTAATAAATTTGTGCATGAAGGGGTTCATTTGAGTCCTAAATTTGTTACTGAAAATACTTTGAATATGTTGCATAGTTTTGGCAAAGTGAAGAATACCTCTAATTTGCAACTTAGAAAGCATTTTAAGTGGAAATTAATTGATTTTCATCCTGTTTTGGGTCTTGTATTTTTTCTCATGTATTTCGGGAGGGCAATATGGCTGCGCATAATTTAGCTAGACATGCTGGTATGGTTGATGATATCAGATTATGGTGGGATAGTATTCCAGACTATATCTCTCAAGCTATTTGGCTTGATGGTTATCCGTAATCGGTTTATCCATTTTGATTAATGAAATTTCATTTCATATAAATAAATAAATAAATGGGGTGAGAAGTTGCACCCCAATGACATGTCATAATATGGCAAACAATAGACATTCCTCGCTGATCAATTTGTTTGAGCATAACTTTGTAGCATCATTAGGTAAACTAAATCAAATTAGAAACCCCAAAAGCATGGTTTTTAGAACTTAACTTATGCAATTAGAAAGATAATCGTAATGAATATTCATCCAAAACAAAGAACAGATTAAAAATGCAAAACAGACACACTTATACTAAGGACCACAACTTATTGGATAATTAAGAGTATTACCAACCTCACTAATAAAGTAATGCCTTCATATTAATCACAAAGTTTCGATGGGGAGCTACAACTACATGCAGAAAAACCTATTTGCACCAAAAAAAAAAATTCATATAAAGTTGAGTTGCAAGATAAAATAGGAGTAGCCAACTTCAATAAATAACCAATTACATCCTCTAAACACATTGACTATTTTACTGCTTTGATATCTTCTCCGAAGATGAGACAAAGATTTTGCAAATTACATTTTCTAATTGCAAAATAGTTCATATAATTACTCATTTATACAATTAACCATGACTTAGGAGTATACTTAATTAAAGCAGAGCCCTGGAGACACTTGCCCAAGCCCCGTAATGAATGTCCATTAATAATCTTATATCGATGTATATTGCAGCAGGAGATACACAAAAATAGAAGTATGTAAAAGCATTTTCACCAAAAGTATTAAAACTTGGGATACATACACTGTGAATAAGCACCAACACACACTATACACACACGGATGCGCGAACTATGTGCAATAGGTAAATGGATCTAACTAAGAGGAATGCCGTGCGCGCAGGAGGGAGAGGATAGAAATCAAAAAACAAATATGGAAAATCGGCATGCATCACAAATCGGGAGAGATGGAAATAGGGGTTCAGGCAAAAAATCTAAGGAGGGAAACGACAGGACTCACCTGGCTGTTAGCTTGAACGTGGCGCGAAAGGGGTTAAAATAATGGCCGGAATCGTGGCGGTAAAGGACGATTTTGACGGACGGAGATCATTATCGGCGCCGGCTTCAAAATCCAAAGTTAGGGATTTTGGCCTAGAATCAGCGAACTGGGGGGGGGGGGGAATAATGGCCGGAATCGTGGCGGTGAAGGACGATTTTGACGGATAGAGATCATAATCGGCGCCGGCTTCAAAATCCAAAGTTAGGGATTTTGGCCTGGAATCAGCAAATCGGGGGGGGGGGGGGGGGGGTTTGGTTTGTTCTCAAATGGACTGTAGATATAACTCTCCACTATCGAAACGATGTGTATAAGTATTGTGGCATTAAAATCAAAACGACGGATGAAAAATCGTCTCGTGGGAAAAACATTTTGCCGCGGTACCAACTCGCCGCAAATACATATTCTTGCCACCGACTTTCACTGTCGCAGGATACTCTGTGGCTAGTCATTTTCTTTATTGCTGCAGGCCCTATTTGTGTCAACAAGTACTATTAACCACGACCACTAGTCGTGGGGTAGATTTTTGGCCTCAAAAACCACATATTCTTGTAGTGTGAAATATTTCGATATCGGTACCATTTCGGAATAATTTATACATAAATAAATTATATATATAAATACAATTATAAATTATATTTCAAAATAATAGTCAATATATAAATAAATTATATAGATAAATATATATATGTAATTAATTTAGTCTAAATTGAGGTTAAAACATAGTAAAAAATTTAAAAAAAAAAAAAAAAAACCTCAAAGGCCGAAATCCGGTACGGCTGGTACGGATATTTTTCGGCCGATTTCGGCCGAAAAAACGGCCGAAACGAAATGTTAGTTTTTTTGTACCAGCCGACCGGCCGGTAGGGCATGGTATTTAAAACACTGGATGAAACGCCAAAATTCCAGCGTGACATTTGAGCTCCATCTTACCGCTAGGATTCTACCAAGAAATTTAAGAGCTTCTCGACAATCTTCACGCCGATAAAGATCGGCGGTAACCGCCAATGTTGAGGTCCAGGCAATCTCATCTAAGCGCCATTAATGGATGATTTCATCTGCAGTTGCTCTGTTCGTCACGAAGGGGGAATCAGGTTCTAGGGTTTCTCTGCGCCCTTTTAGCCGTTGACAACTAGCTACGGTTCATCTTCTACGAATTTCAAACCGACGTAAGTACATATATTGAGCATTCGCACTTCCATTCCCGTTGGCATGAAGATTCGGTTATGAAAATCCCAAATCGCGACCGTCGATCTAACGTTTGGGTGATTTCTTTTGCTGCAGGTTCATGCTTGTCGCATTGGACAACGCATACGATGACGTATTGGCGAGCTGGTGGCTAGTTCGCATGATCGCGTGTGCTAGGTACGAATTTTGGGGGGTTTAGGTCCCAAAATTGGAATCGGGTTATAACGTTGTTTGTTAGTATATTTTTCCTCAAAAAATTGGAATTATATTAATTTTTTAATCAGGTTAATGGATATAAATTTTAGGGTTCAAATTTACAGGAACATTTGCTATCTCCTTTGCCAGTAGTCTTTTAACTCTTTGAAGTCTTAGGGACCACATCCAAAACACCAGTTCTTGAAACTCAAGACGTTGATCAACCTGTTACAACACACATCAATGACATTAAAATCAATTCGTATAATGCATTTATGGTTAACCAGTTATATGAATCAGAATATGCATCTTCACATTAGTTTTATATCTTCATACTAGATGTTTCTAGTTCCTTTGCACCATATTGTAAAGTTTAACAACAAATACTTTGACAAATGAAAGAAATAAAAGCTTGATGGAAATATAAATGGAAAATCTAGGAGACACACAGAAAATAAACGAAAGGGCCTACCAAGTTGAAAAAGTATATACCAGAATATTTTACCTTCAGATATTCAGAAAACTAGGATAAAAACTTGACAAAAGAACGAAAGTGTTCTGTTTCTGGCTATCTCAACACTCTGCAAATGACAAGAGGGCCTCATCTCTAAAAGCATTACATGTTCACCTTGAAATATAATTCCCCGTCTAATGTGATTTCATCCTGCGTAGGTACTACTAGCTCTAGTTTATATAGCACTATGGTCATGATGTCTACTCTAATTTATATAGCAGTATGGTCATGATGTCTAGCCTTATAACAGGCAGCATGGTCAGCATGGTCATCATGCGTAGTATATAATGATGTATATACTGACACAAGAAGTAACAAGCAGCATGGTCATCACTTCTGGTTTATGTGATACTAAAGTGCATTTATTCAAAGCGGTAACATATAATCGCTACAATAAGTCCCAGACCTCGTAGTTAAAACTGTCCTAACTTTGTTTTAGCTGTGTTTTTTTTTACTCAACCTATTACGGCAGAACACAAGCGTAGCAACAAAACCCACCTCTGCCACCCTTGAAAGTGTTGCACTTTCCCCTGCTTTTGCTGCAGTTACAGTTGCTGCCATTGAAACTTGCCAAAAAAAAAAAAAAAGATTATATCTGCAGCTCTGTTTCTTGCTGCAAACTCTGCAATGGGAAGAAGCCAGACTTCATGATGCCGCCAACTCACCTCGCCGCATAGAAAAATGTAATAAATGCCCTTATGTATTGTAGTGGTATTGGCCGCATTAACTTGCGCCCTGCGGTACTGCGTTTGCTGATCTAGCAATACTAGCAATAGTCCGAGGTACTCGACCCCTCTCATATTGATCATGAGCATCATCTTTCTTGGTGATCTCTTTTATTTCAATCTTGTGATCTCTTCCTTCCATCCTTATGCTTATGTTCACTTCGAGAAATGTTTTCATGTTTTTCCTTTCCTTTTGTTGATGATCATAGAGTCGGTGCAACCTGAGAGCATGATGGTATATTTCCTCTTTAATCTCTTCCTCCAAATCTCTACAGATTCCGGGCAGTGTTTTTTCTGATCTGAGGCGCCTTTTCATTTTCAGAACATCAGTCCTTGAATGGGTCTCCCTAAGATCATTAATCTATACCAGAATTAATACATGGTATTAGTACATGATTGATATAAATGATTGGTAAGTAAAGTGTGAAATCCCAAATTTACATGTATTTTTACACATTATTTTATTTTCGGTATTAATTATTTTAATTTATTTTAATAATATTATTAGTCGTGTTTTATTTGTTTAAAATATTTATTTGATCTATTAATTAGTTAATATTAGTTTTATGTTGTTCTTATAATTAAATATTGAGTTACGTTACTTTTCTTATTTATTTTAATGTGAGATAATTATTTTAATGATTGGAATTAAATTCTTTTATTTTATTATGTGATCTTATTTGATGTGCTTTCTTAATATTAATTGATGTTCTATAATTAAATTATTCTTTAAATTAAATTAGTTTATTATTGGGCTTTAAATATCTTATTTTATTGATATTGAATGGTAGTATTTTCAATCGATTTTTATTTAATTTATTGTACTTTTCTAGTAGTCCTTTTTTTCTTCTTTTTCTTTTTTCTCTTTTCCTTTTCTTTTCTTTTCTTTTTCTTCTTTCTTTTTCTTTTTCTTCTTTCTTTTTCTTTTTCTTCTTTCCTTCCCGGTTTCCCCATGCGAGCCCCTCCCCTGCCTCCCCCAGCCCGTGCAATACCATCCCCTTCCCCTAGCCCATTCAGTCCTCAGCCCCAGCGGCGCCACCGCCGGCCACCCATGGTCACCACCACCTCAGGTCAGCTTCCCCACACAACCAGGGACTTATCCCGACCACCTTGGCCCCTCCCTCCTCCTCCCTTGGCCGGAATACGTGACCCATGAAGTGGGTTTTAAAACCCACAGGTTGAGCAAACCAGGGCCGCCGTCCAGCCACCGTGTCTCTCACCTCCGCCACCAAACCACTCCCCTACCCCAACCAGTCATCCCCCTAGCTCAACTTCCCCATCTGTGGCCCCACTTTCCTGGTACAATCCCAAACCCGAAAATGGGTTTCCACCCTTTTGGAGCCCAATCCGCCACCTTCCGGTGGTTGTGTTGCCCTACCACCACCTCTATGAGATTCCTCACCTTCCAAAGAGTATCTCCTTAAATTTTGATGTCAAACCGAGCACTCTAGCCTAACGTACAAGTGACCGCTACAAGCGCTGCAGATTGACGTTTGCTCGAGGATTTACGCTTTTACCCGCTGTAAGTATTTTCCAAATAAATTTTAAAATTTAAATATATTTTTGGTATCAACAGATATTGTGTTTGGTCATTGTTGAAATTTATTAATTGTTGGCAATTTGGTGCATGGTCGTCTGCATTGTGTATTTACCCGCATATTCATGTGTTAGAAATGAAAACTAATTTTTCATTATGTTTATGGTTTTTGGGTGTGTGTGTGTATCACGACCCCAAGCCGAGATGAGGCATTATCTCGGTGGAGCTCCTCTGGTCACTCAGGAGCGGAATATACTGAGTGATGTCCATTGGGTCGTCGCCGGGATTAGACGGGATGGTAACACTCTCGTGCCGACTCCGTGACTCCTCTGCTGGTGGGAGCTAGGGGATGTCTGGTCATGGTACGTGCTGGGCGCGGTTAGCTAGGCATCATCGGTTTCGAAGTCACATGCGTGGTCGTTACCTTCGGTGTGATGATGAAAGCCAGGGTGTGCGGATAGTCCTTAGGGAAGATCATGGTGCATACGGTTAATAAAATGGATGTTTAGGCAATTTTCTGGGAAAGTGACGAGTCTTATTTATTAGTTTTACGTGGACCATTTTCTGAAAAAATGGTTGTGGTTTTAATGGATTTACGGATATCATTTTTTGGGAAAATGATAGATGATTTTATTGGAGTTTTAATTTGGGCCAAAATGATATTTTGGCATGTGTGGTTATTTATTTATTTTGAGGAAGATGATTTTAAACCTCATGCATACGGTGTTCTGTTCATGTGTAGTGTTGTTGCATAAATGTATTTCTTTGGTTTGTTTGGGTTGTACTTACCTGCAATACCATTTTTTGCGTCGTAGTTTTTGGATGCAGATTTTGAAGAGGCTGAGCATGAGGAGACGGCTCCGCCGTTGATGTACTGTTATTATAAATTATTATCTTGAGAAATTATTTTCTCCTTTTTATAAATATGTATTTTTATGATTTATCTTTCGGATGACTATATTAAATCTTCTGTTGGAGAATATATATTAAATTAGTTTGTAAAATAATTCTAAAAATTCTGGTATTTAGCTAATAACTTAATTTATCCGCTGCTTTTATATATGTATGGCATGTGTGCACATACATTTGACACTTGTCGTTGGGATGTGTGACCCGTGTTGTCATCATCCTGACGCCTCGATTCTCGTATTATTTTAAGGAAATTTTGGGGGACGTCACATTAAGAAAAAAAAAATGCAAACTTTGTGATGATTTGCCAATGGCCCATGAAAATATGCATTGATATGAGAATTCAGATGATCAGACTCCTCCCCTAATGACGGTAGATCAACATGAGATAAATCTGCAAAACATTTAAAATTTTGAATAAGAGAGCTATATATCGAGGCAGAGAACCAAAAACAGATGAGAGAAAAATCAGATTTTTAACATAGTAATGTATCTGCTTTGTTGTCGGCCATTTTCTGTTGTATGCTTGCACTTTGCACAGAAAATTCATCCTCCTTAAATCCTAGTAGAATGATTTGGACTGTGAGTACCGGTTGGAATGAAGAGGACATAAGAGAGGATTTTTTAAGGAACGAATGACCGTTAGAGACATTATTTTAGTTGTCTCATTAAACTTCAGGCGTCAAATACCTCAGCTTGAATTATTGAGAGATTGATTTTAGGATGTCTTGGATATTATTAACAATTTTAAAGATTAATATTTTTTCTATACGTGGAAGGAATTGTTGGGTTTAGGGGTGGGTTGCCCTTAAAACACAATCAATAGAGGGTATACCATACCCACATGCATGTTTCATGTGTGTGCCTAATCTATGGATAGTAACACTTCCATTGGGTTAAAGAGTAAAGAGGCTTTGCTAAGAGGGCCAGTGCGTCTTCTCGCTTCAAGGCCATTTGGGTTTCCTAGGCCCAAACAAATAAGGATATGTGCACCGTTGGAGGGTCCCGTTTGGGGGCCGTTCATTTTTTTTTTAGTTTTTTTCAATTTTTTTATTTTATGATTAAGAAAATATTATTTAAGAATATTGTGATTTTTTTAAGTTTCTGAGTGTTTAAAAAATTTTGTAAAAATAAATATAAAAATTAAAATAAATTTGAATTTGAATTTGAATATGAAATAAGTTGAGATGAATTTAGTTTATTTTTTAATATTATTATTGTTTTGAAATTTGAAAAAAAAAATGTATTAAAATTTAAAAAATGTATATTTGGATTTGTGTTTTGTATGAAAATGAGTTGAAATGAGCTCAACTCACTCTCCAATCCAAACGAGACATTAAGTGAGCACAAAAATATGAACTCTCCATTAGATATAGTTTCAAAATTCTATTTGGTTCAAGATTCTTCTTTACAAAAAAATAAAAATAAAATTATGCATTATTTATTTTTCATCATCTTCTAATCATTTTATAATATAATATTAAATAATAAACTCACAAATAAAATAAAATAAATAATTATTAATAGTTTAATGTTATATTATAAAATAAAAAGATGATAATAAAAATTGATATGACGAGTATTATTACAGAGTACTTTCCCTTCCGAGGAAAAAGGCTTCAGTATGGAAATGCCAAATACCAAATGCCAACTGCCAACTGCCAACTGCCAAAGTTTCCAACCAAACCTAGTCAACGACTCAACTGGCTGCTATTTGTTTTTTCCTTTTAAATGTTTCTTTTTAATTTTAATAAAATTATGCCAAATAAAACATGAGTACAAATACTTCATAATATGGCACTATTTCATCTTTTTTTTTTAATTATTTCTCTGGTTGAATGGTCGAAGAGATAATTGCAATTAATGTAGATTTCAATTAAAACCTATAAAAATCTTATACAACAATATTAAGAAAACTGTTTCTTTTATACATAAATTTAATTTAGACAAAAGAAATTATACGCTAACATAATTTAATATTATCTATCAAGTTATAAAATAAATTTATTATAAACTAGATATAGCATATTATATTAAGGGTGATGCTGCAAACATGTCTAGCTTGTAAATATTAAAAAATATCCTTCCAACAATAAACAGCCACGTCAATAATTATATATAGTAAACACACAGTAAGCAAGCCACACTGAATCACATTTATTGTTTACTTATCTCCCCTCTCACATGATTTTGCCTACGACTTCCCCGACATCAATCTCGCACCGACGTCTCCTCCCCCTTAGCAGTGTCCATCACTGCCGTGCACTATTTTCTATACAAAGCAACTCAAATTACAGACCCAAACTAGGAGTCTGCACTCCAAATCCAATTGAAGATTTCCAAATTTCTTCACGTTTGGGAAACCCCTGCTCTTCTCATCAGCAATCTACAAATCAAACATAATCAGAATACCAAATCACAAAATAATAAAAAAGGAGCTTCAAGTAGAAGAGGGGCAGAAACAAAAATTCATAACGAAGAGACATCTTCTCATCCCCTTTAAACTTCCACCATCACTTCCCTATCTTCGAAGTATTCTTCTTCGACGAATTCTTCCTTCTGGTGTTTCGAATTCGTCACCATATCTTGATACGAAGCTTAGTTTGGCGAATGATTTCAGAAATTGGATTTCTTGAAGAGTGAAGAGCCAATGCCAGTAATTTTGGTAACTCTTTTTAGGGTTTTGATAACCCATTCTCATCCTCTATGGATGGCGATTTTGGATGGGAGAGAGGATAGGGGAGAGGGAAAGAGGAGTTCGGCGTCAATGAGAGGAGGGGGTGAGCTTAGGGCGGCATCGATGGGAGCGATGGCAGAGAAGAGAGGAGGCGGCATCGACCTGGGGATTTCAGATGGGAGAGAGGAGGAGGAAAGATGGTAGGGGGCTTCGTGCGTCAAGGGGGGGGAGGAAGTGAATGACTGGAGATTGGATGGACTCATCCACAAACTCATTTTCATAGAGAAGCTTGCGCGGCAGCCGGGCTGTTGCCTATCTTTTTTCCTTCATAGAATGCTTATGTGTCATAATATCATTGGTGGGTTGTTATTCTTTGTTTTTAAGCCCAACCGGTTCCCAGTTTATCCCTTATATTAAATCATGTTAGCATTGTAATTCTTATTGTATAAGATGTGTGTGCAAACTTAATTCTTATATGATATTATTATTTCTAAACTAGCGAAACCTCAAATCAGATAAAAAATAAAACTAAAAACGTCACTGGTTGGTTTATTATTTAAATTTTTAATAAACAAATTGCAGAATTAGAAAAATAGTATTTTGTTTCTAAAAAAATATATATATTTGTTAGAGATATCAGTCCCAAGAAACCAACACCTTATCCAGATGAAGAAATAAGTAAATCCAAGTATGTTGTCGCCGTTACTTAGTTGATCATTTGAGATCTTATTTGTATTCTATTTATTATTTTGCTAGATACTTTGACATTTTTAAACATTTAAGCACATGTATTTTATCACACAGATCTGAGGTTGCAATTCAAATTCTTTGTACCCATCTATATGTATATATGAATATATATGAGAGAGCTGGTATTGATTGAATCATACTTGTTTCAATACTGAATTGGTATTAGAGAGCAAGAAATTGCTCACGCAACGTCCTCTTTCCCTTTCCTTTCTTATCCTAAATGTCATTTTTTTGGTATCTGTCAAATTAGATAGAACCGATTATTTGAATTGGACAACCCAATTTATTCTTGTACTTAGAAGCCATGACTTGCTAAGCATTGTTGATGGGTCAGAAATTTGCCCACCCTAATATCTCTTTGATTCTACTAGGCAAACTACTTCTGATGTCAACCTCGATTATTTGATTTGGCAAAAGAAATATCAGTTTATCTTGGCATGGTTAAACACCACTCTCAATGAGAAAATTTTATGCTATGGACTGACCACATCCAAAATGGGTTGGACCACATTGGTTAGCAGGTTTGCTCCTCAATACAGATCTCGTATTTCTCATCTTAAAAGACAACTTCAAACTTTATAATAGGGCACTAAAACCCGTTCTGATTACTTGATCCTCGCCAAAAGTTGGTCTGATCAGTTTACAGTAGCAGGCAAACCTATTGATGAGGAAGACTTGATCTCATATGTCATTGGAGGTCTCAACTCCATCTATAATCCATTCATTACATCCCTAAACTCTGCCACTCAAGACAAACCCTTCTCCTTTAATATTTTCAGACTGAATTGCTCAACTTTGAGCAGCTACAGGAATCTCAAAACAAAATCCTTCCGAGTAATGGAACTCAATTTGCTTTCTTCACCAACAAACCAAAGTTTTACCATGGAAAGAAGTCCAAATATCCAAACTAGCAAAGCAAACTGTCAAACGACACTCGACCTTCTGCCAATTCAAACTCTAGCAACTCCACCGTCAAACCACAATCTTCCAGCAACCTAATTTCCACACACAAATTCCCACCATTTCAAATATGTGGCAAAACTAACCACCAGGCCCTTAAGTGCTACCATAGGATGGGTTTTTCTCACCAAGGTCAACACCCACCAGTTTAGCTAGCAGATATGGCAGCACACACTCATGGCACACAAGAACTGGAACAACCATAGTACCTTGACAGTGGCACCAACAACTACATCACTTCTAAATTAGACAATATGACCTTACAACAACAGCCTTATCAATGCACTGATATGGTCACAATAGGTAATGGAGGAGGCCTGCTCATCACCAACATTGGTTCTTCTATGCTCCTTAACTCCAAAATCAGTTTCTCTGGCACAATATTTTACATTGTCCTAATGCCTCCTCCAATATCTTATCCATACAGAATTTCGGCAATGACAATAGCTACTATTTTGTACTCACCTCTTCTCATTTTATTGTGAATGACCTATAGACCAAGGAAATACTTCTTCAAGGGCAGAGTGAAGTTGGACTATATCCCATGTATCTTAAGCAGTTGACACTCAACAAGTCAAATATAAAAGCTTCTCACATTTTATCCTCAACTGCCTTACAAGATGTTAAAGCTCCAATCCATTATTGGCATTTCAGGTTAGCTCTGCCTCTGAGTCCATAGACTCTAGAGTAATTCGAGAAGCTTTGCTTCCAATTTTTGGTCCTGTAAAACAGAATAATGTTTGTGAGTCATGTCAAGTTGCTAAAAGTCACAAACTTTCCTTTTCTGAGTCCAGTAACAGATCCAAACATCCTTTTGAGTTGATACACTCATATGTTTGAATCTCACCAGTTGCTTCTATCGGTGGATATAAACTTTATATTTTATTTATTAATGATTTTCCAATATTTACATGGTTGTTTCCCTTACAGAACAATTCTAATGTGTTTTCTTGCTTCATTAAGTTTAAACAATTAGTTGAAACCAATTCTCTAAAAAAATCAAACAATTCTAACTAACAATAGTGGGAAATACCTCTCTATTGCTTTCACACATTTTCTCTCTACCTATGGCATTCTACACAAACTCACTTATCCTCATACATCTAAACAAAATGAGATTTTAGAGAAAAAACATAGACATATCATTGAGACAGGCTTATCTATCTTAACTCATCCTATCTTCCACCTTGTTATTAGGTAGATGCATTCCTTACATCCATTTATGTTATCAATGGACTTCCCACACCTATTCTCAACAATCAATCTCAATTTTTTACGTTCTTCCACAAACTCCTGACTACTCATTCTTAAAGACATTTAACTGTACATGTTACCCTCTCTTCAGACCTTACAAAGCCCACAAGTTAGCATTTAGAAGCACTGAATGTGTTTTTCTTAGGTCAAATCAGGAGGGGTATCGATGCTTGGATCTCGAATCATAAAAAGTTTACATCTCCAAACATGTCATATTTGATGAGTTGAGTTTCCCTGCCCCTGCTACACAGGTTACAACTGTTGCATCCTCACTTTTGTAGAACATTTTTTCCTCATGTCACTGCCTCCCAATCAGGTTCTCACCTTACCTTCTGCTTTAGGTTCTTCATTTTCTATTATTACACCTAATTTCTCTGTCACAGACTCTCTCTGTCACAGACTCTCGTAATGACATTTCAACTATACCTACAACAAATGAGTCTCCTTCTCCTCAAGATACAAGTCCACCTCCTCTAAATAATGACCTCATCTCATAATTACAATCTATTTCCTCCCCACTTGCATTACCCACTCATTCAACTGCCTTAAATCCTTCCACCACCACAACTAGACCTACCAGCTCCTCAAATCAAATCATCACGAGATCCATGACCAACTCTTCAAAGCCTAGACAATTTCCAGATTATCATCTCTACTATTTCATCAAATACCCACTCCAAGCTCTATTAACTATCACCTTACCTTCTGAATCTTAAACCTACAAGGAAGCAATTAAGAATCAGCATTGGTTTGATGCTATGTAGGCTGAATCCAAAGCCTTACTATCCCATAAAAATGGACTTTGTGTCCCTGACCTTGTCATAAGAAAGTTGTAAGAAACAAATGGGTGTTTAAGATTTAACAGAAATCAGATGGGGGTATTGATCAATACAAGGCAAGATTAGTGGCTAAAGGTTTTGATCAAATTGATGGTATGGATTTTACCGAGACATTTAGCCCTGTTATTAAACTAGCAACTATTAAACTCGTGCTAGCACTAGCTATCCATCATGACTGGTTTATAAGGTAACTTCACATCTCTAATGCCTTTTTGCATGATTTTCTTGAAGACGAGGTTTACATGGAGCAACTTAAAGGGTTTGAGGACCCCCATTTACCTGATCATGTGTGCAGGTTATATAAGTCATTTTATGTACTGAAATAAGTTCCTCGAGCTTGGTTTTTAAAATTATCTCAAGCCTTACTCGCTCTCGGATTCAGTGGGTCAATAGTTGATACTTCACTCTTCACATTTCATCACAATAACATTTATGTTTTTGTACTCATTTACGTTTATGACATAATAGTTGCAAGTAATTATTCCTCTTCCATTGATCATCTTATTACTCATCTTAGTGCTGATTTTACTGTTAAAGATCTCAATCCCCTCTCTTATTTTCTAGGCATTTAGGTCACACAAACCTCAGAAAGGCTACATCTCAATCAAGGCAAGTATGCCACTGACCTCTTGCATCAACCCAGAATGGCTGGTGCTAAACCAGCTCCCACCCCTTGCAACTCAGGTGACAAACTCTCCCAGTTTTCAGGAGATCCCCCTCATTGATCCTATAAAATATAGAACCTTTGTGGGAGCCCTCCAGTACCTTATACGTATAAGGTTGATATCTCATTTAGTGTAACTCAACTATGTCAATTTTTACATTGTCCAACTACTAACCATTTGGTGGCAGCTAAGAGAGTGTTGAGGACCTCAAGGGTACCTTACATTTTGGCCTCACATTCGTCAAGGGATCACTTCATCTCAATGGATTTTGTTACTCTTGATTGGACAAGATTTCCCGATGACAAGAAGTTTACCTCTGGCTATTGTCTTGGACTATGTCTCATCTCTTGGTCAACTAAAAAGCAACTAGTTGTAGCACAATCCAATACATAAGCGAAATACAAGTCCATGGCATTCACGGTGGTTGAACTTTATTGACTTAGAATGCTCCTCCAAGAGCTTCACATACCACTAACAACTGCTCCATGCTTATGGGTTTGGTGCTTTGGCTCTCTCATCTAACCCAATTTTTCACGTCAGAACTAAAAGTAAAGGCATGAAATGGCGCGAGATTTTGAAATTTTGAAATCGCTTTACTGGTGTTGTAAAAATTTAGTAATTTAACCTAAGGTTTTTTACTATTTGACATCCTTCCCCCCACTCCCCAAAACTTCCATAAATCTTTCGCCCTGGCCAAAAACTGAAACCTATAGGTGCGCAAATGAAGGCTAACCTTGCATGCAGTTCCTAGCGTTTCGCAAATTAAAAGATGTTGCTTCATTCAGACCACCAATACAGATAAATGGTCTAATAAATTCTTTAATACAACATGTAGCAAGTTCATAACCATAAATCTGATCATGGATGGATGACTTAGAAAATGTTGAATTTGGTGTTATTTTGTTTATAATAAGCAATAAATGGACAAATGAACCAGGTCATAAATCTGGTCTCTTCACAGATTTACAAGCATCTATCTGCATTTTATTACTCTATTTTTAAATGGCAAAAACATAGTAAAACCAGAATAAAGGTGAAATTGGCCGTGGTGCGTCCGCAAGGGAGGGGGAGTCGAGATGGGTTATGGATGTAAAACAAGAAGATGAAATGGGAAACAGAGAAAATGGGGGTCGAAAATCGGATAGGGTTGAACTGATTAACCATTTTTTGAGCTTGGTGAAGTGAGATATCCTCAGAAGAAGAGTTTGATCCGTACGTGGATAGAGCAGGAGGCTACGGTGAGAGGCCAATGATGATGTTTGTGTTTACAGGCCGAGTACTGGATATTGGGATTTGGGTGAATTAGGTCGTTGGAGGCTGAGGTGTGTGCCTATGGGTTTGAGGATCATCGCCATTGTCATCTTCGTCGCTTGTACATATAATTAAAAAAGTATATAATTATTGTTAAATTTATCTTTATCTTCTCAATATTTTTTAATATAATGTTAAATAATAAATTTATAAATAAAATATAATAAATCATCTTTAATCCTTAATCTTTAATCTTTAAATAATCTTTAATAAATATCCTTAAATTGAATCGGTTGAAGTAAATAAAAAAACGAAGGCTAAATCCGGATTCTCCTTTACTTGCGCGCGCGCGCGCGCGCTCTCTCTCTCTCTGCAGAGTACTGTATCATCAGCATCATCTCCAACCCCCCCCCCCCCCCCAACAACAATTTCCTTCGCTTTTTTTTTAAAACACTTGTTTACCGAGTTGATTGAAAGGCGGATAAGAGAACAACCTCCGACTAGTGATCGATTTCGGAAACGGGAAACGGGAAACGGGAAAGTATACGAAGTGCTTTGAAGCAAGACAGCTCTTTTTGCATAGAGAGAGAGATAGAGAGGGAAAGGCAGAATCATGGCCGCCACATTCTCTCACTCCTCTTATCTTCTCTCTTCCGCCTAATCTTTCTTTTTGGAGTTTCAGTTATTCTCGATCGGAAGTAAAAACCCAGCCAAAATACGTACAGTTCTCGTATCTGGTGGCCGTGATAGCGTAGGATAAGTGTCTTTTTGTAGCGTAGGACCTGACTTAGCCATGGCGCAGCAGCAGCAGACAAAGAGGCGCCGGCCGAGGTACCGAGAATGTCTCAAGAACCATGCGGTTGGTATCGGAGGGCACGCGCTCGACGGCTGTGGCGAGTTCATGCCCGCCGGAGACAAGGGCACCCTCGACGGGCTCAAATGCGCTGCCTGCAACTGCCACCGCAACTTCCACCGGAAGGAGATCGATTTGCAGGTCGGTGTGGACCCGTATCGGCAGGTCCCAAACCATCCGCAATTCTCTCGGCATTATCGGACTCCAGAGTCCAGCCCAGCCGGGTACCTACACGTGGCGCCGCCGTTGCACCGGCCACTGGCGTTGCCATCGATCTCGGGAGGTCACAGCCGGGATGACCAGGAGGAGGACGTGTCGAATCCGAGTTGTGGGTCGGCGTCGAAGAAGAGGTTTAGGACCAAGTTCACGCCGGCGCAGAAGGACAGAATGTTAGAGCTGGCGGAGAGGCTTGGGTGGATGATTCAGAAGCACGAGGACGAGGCCGTGGTGCGGCAGTTCTGTAACGAGACCGGCATCAAGCGTCATGTTTTTAAGAAGTGGATGGGCAACAAAAACCACACTCTTGGTAAGAAGCCCCAGCAAGAACAAGAAACAAAACATCGATCTTTTGTAGTCAAGCCTAGGCATTGAAGAAGGATTTCTAAGGGCCTCGTTTCGATTTTCTTTCTATCAGTATCTCTTTCTTTTCTCTCTCTCTCTCTCTCTCTCTCTCTCTGTAGATGTGCACAGAAAGAAAGAATGGTGGTACGGGATGACTCGAAGGAACTGGGAGTGGGGAAATTGTGTTGCTGACTTTGCTGAGAAATTCTGCAACTTTCGCGGGATTTTAGTTGGGTTTTAGCCTTAGGGTTGACTTCTCGTCTTGTTTTCTCTCACCTTTTTATTTTTATAAGGAAGTCTGTCTGGAGGGTTATCGATTTAGGTGGTGCTGATGTTTGAATGGAATATGTTGTCAACTTAATTCGATTAGAATAAACATGATACCATGCATGCATTGTTGTTGGAGTAGTTATAATTAGCTCAATTTTATTTTCATGATTTCTGTGTATGAAGAATCTTTGCCTTCTTATAACATCCGCTACATGCTTTCATAAATGGTGTGAGATAGTACTTGTACTGCTATACCAAGAGTAGACTTTAATGGGTTTCAAATATTCAAAGGGTGTCATTCGTTCTATGCATCTTTAAGTTTTAGTTTCAGCGAGGAGGGGAGAGAATATTGAGGGGCATGCATTGGAGTTGATGGTTTCCATTGTTTATCTCAGAAATTGACCTTTCATTTGTAAGTTTGCGTGTGTGTATATATATATATATATATATATATAAATTTCAAAATAGTTGGAAGGAGCTTATCCCTCTGTTCGTGTGCCAAACTGCATTCACACATCCCTTTCTACGTGTATTCGCACTTGTTTGTGTAGGCATTTAGTAACCAAACTTCCATCGATCTCTTGTATTGTATTAGAGATAGATACTTTTATCTTTTGTGTACACTTCAGCAGGCTTAACAGCTGAAGTAAAGTGTGATATTTAAATTTCATTTTGGCACCATAACAGCTAGCACTACAAAAAAAATTAGTATTCTTGATGGATTATTTGTTGCGAATATGACTATTTACTGCGAAAATTGGTCGAGAATAGCCATTTTAGCAGGAAATAGTTGGCCAAAAAAAGTCAGATTTCTTGTAGTGGCTTAAGTATAAAAGCTACATTCTAGTTCTGTTTCTGCTTCAATTCATAATAATTTTGATCTCTGGCATAGAAGGTTGAGACACCTATCCATGTCTAGAATAAAAGTGTTATCTGATGTTGTACCTTGCACTTCAAATAATGAAACATTACATTGCTCAGTTTGTCCATTAGCAAAGCATCAATGCTTACCTTTTCCAACTCACAGTGAAAATAATTCTGCATTTGCCTTTCAACTTGTATATTGTGACATTTAGGGCCCCTTTCAATATCAATCATTGGATGGTTTTAAATATTTTTTAACCATCATAGATGATTTCTCTCATAGCACATGGGTTTATTTAATGAAATCCAAATCAAATGCTCGAGATCTTCTAAAGCATTTCATTGTTTTAGTTTAAAATCAATTTGACTCCACCATAAAAACCATTTGGACAGATAATGGCAATGAATTCAATAAGCCTCAATTTTTTTCTTCCAAAGGCATTGTTCATAATTTATCTTGTGTGGCTACTCTACAACAAAATTCAATGGTTAAGAGAAAGCACCAACATATTCTTAATGTTGCTCGTGCTCTTCTATTTCAATCTAATGTTCCAATAACTTTCTGGTCAGACTGTGTTCTTAACTCCGTGGATTTGATAAACAGAACACCTTCTCGACTCTTAGGCAATAAAACTCCATACCAATTACTCTTCAACAAGCCACCTACATATTCTCACCTCAAAGTGTTTGGCTTCCTCTATTATGCATGAACATTAACTCACAATCGATCCAAATTCTCTCCTCAAGCTAGAAGGTGTATCTTTCTTGGATATCCACTTGCTATAAAAGGTTATTAACTTTATGATCTTGATAGCAAATCCATAGTTGTTTCTTGGGATGTTGTTTTCTATGAAAACATATTTCCTTTTCACTCCTTTAAACACAATCAGTTATCTCAGCCTTTATCCACATCAGAACATGTTTTTCCTAAACCTGTTTTTGATACATTTGATCCACTGGAAGCTCAAATTGATTCATCCCTTCCTATTTCAACAAATCATTTTCCAGATATCACTTCCCCAGATATTCCAACTGATAATTCACTCCACATTCTCACAGATTTTGTTTCAACTCCATCAAATATTCCCATTCCAGATTCTGTTTCAACTCCATCAAATATTCCTATTCCAGATTCTGTTCACCACAAAATCCTCTACCAACTCCTCATCTTCGTAGATCCTCAAGAGAGCATAAGAAACCTGGTTACTTGCAAAACTATCATTGCCATCTGGCATCCTCACAAGCTGACCCTTCTCAGCATCCACCAAAGAAATGTGGTTCTTCCTCAGGTAAGCCCTATCCCTTATCTGATTCACTTTGTTACCATTTGCTATCATCAAAACATAAGGCTTTCACCTTAGCTCTTTCCACCATTTCTGAACCTAAATTCTATCACCAAGTAGGGCTGAGCAAAAATCCGACAATCCGACTCCGACCTCGACTCCGCCCTGCCTTCGCTCCGACTCTGCCCCGACTTCAAAAAAGTCAGAGTCGGAGTCGGAGTCGGAGTTGGAGAAAAAACTCAGACTTTAGTCAGAGTCGGAGTCGGCAGTGGAATTATGCCGACTCCAACCCGATCCGACTCCGACATACTAACTCCAACTTGACATACCGACTCCGACTCCGACTTTGATTCCAACTCTGATTCCTACTATATATCCGACTCTGACTCCGACATTTTGCATATAAATGTAAAAAAAAATATATGTATTTTCATATATAACTATTATAGTAGATAATTAAATTAATTATTGTTTCCAAATAATTTACTTATAATATAATAAACATATATAATTATAAACACTAATATATTAAGAATTACTAATGTAATAATTGGTAATACTAATATATACAAAATTAAAGACTAATATATAAGTAATGATGTATTATAAGTTAATAAATAATAAAATATCATAATGTATCATAAATTAATGAGGTATGTAATAATGTATAACACTATATTATAAATACTAATGTATAAACCCTTATATATTATAAGTTACTAATGTAATATTAATGTTTAAATATTAGTAATGTATAAAATTAGAGAAATATTACTCATCATCTTATTTTTCATCATCATCTCATCATCTTATGATGTGGCATTAATTGATTGAATATTATTTATTATGTTTTAGTTGTTAGTCTATCATCTAATGTTATATTATAGAATTATGAGAGGATGATGAAAAAGAAGATGATAAATAGATTTATTCATAAAATTATAAACACCAAGGTAGTAAAAGTTACTAATGTAATAGCTTATAATACTATTGCATAAAGTTATAATTTTATAAGCACAAACTTATTCAAAATAATTTTTTAATAATATAATAAATATTTACTAAGACCAAAGTTCAAACCCTAAATCCTAAATCCTAAACCCTAGATTGATAATTAAATGAAATAATAGTAAATATTATATTGGCTAATGTATAAACATCAATGTATGAGCTAATGTACATTAATAATAATACTAATATATAAACACCAATGTACACTAATAGTAATACTAGAATATTATAATGTTAGCTTATAAGATAATAAACACACTACAACAATATTGATATTTTTCCTTGAATTTTTTTTCCACGACATAAGCTGATGGCAAATAATTATCTATTTTGATTTTTAAAGAAGTATTCTTATATTTTAAATCTCCAAGAATTGTATAGTTTAAAAAAATCATTTTATTTAAAAAACTTGTAATTATTTAAAACTATTAAAAAATTTTATTTACTTATATAATTTTATTTCTTTAAAAATATATAGTAAACTTTCTTGTTTTATTTTATGATAAAATAATATTAATTCTAGTATTTAAAGTTGATTTTGAATTAGTTATATTGTATTTATAATTTTAATTGTCTATTTTTATTTAGTTTATTTATAAATTTAATCTCTACCGTTAGATCTAATTTTAACCTAGATCTAACGGTACAGATTAAATTTATAAATACTTAATTTCATCTCATTCCCCTCTCAGCCGACCCAAACCCCCCCACCCCTTCATCTCTCTCCTGAGTCTCCCATCCCCTTCGTCCCTGACCCAAACACCACCCCCCTTCGTCGTCGAGTATTAGGATCCAACCCCCCTCCCTTTCATCGCCAAGTCGCCGACCCAACCCCCTCACGGTCCCACCCCTTCGTCGCCGACCCAACCCCCCAATGGTCCCACCCCTTCGTGGCCAACCCAAACCCCTCCCCCCCTTCGTCTTTGAGTAATCGAATCCAAACCCCCTCCCCTTTGTCGCCAGCCCAACCCCCCTCCCCCTCATCACTGAGTCGCCGATTCAACCCCCTTTCATCTCTCTATTCGATCTAACCCCCCCTCCCCTTCGTCGCCGACCCAACCCCCTATTCGTCCCCTTCTGCCTCTATTCAATACTTGCCACCGGAGCCACCATCGCATCCTCCAGAACTGTCACCGCATTACCACGAGCAACCCACGAACACAACAGCATTACCTCCTCTAAACCTGCCTCTGTTTCTCCGCATTTGTGAGTTCTTCAGTTCTTCCATCGTATTCATCTAGTTTGGAGCATTTCTTTAATTATAATAATCCATTGAATGCATGATTTAGTCTAAATAACTCTTGGAAGGCTACATGATGATATTGTCGGTAGGTATATTAATTACATTTATTGATAATCATTATTATATTTAAAAAGTTTCGGATCTATACACACACACAAGATCATCTCATTTTTTTCCAATATCACAAAATTAAGAAATGCCAAAAAATTCTGATATTGCCAGTTTGCAGAAAACATAATCCAGATATAGAATTATCAATTTAATGGATTTGTTGGATACTTATGCATTATTGTATCACTTCTAGTGCCTTTTGGATTGCTTATTTGAGTATTGTAAGACTTTTTTTTTTTTTTTGTTATTGGTACTTTGCTATATTATCTTCTCATAATATATTGTTCCATATCTCCACTATGTTAATATGGCTCACTGGGTGCCTTTTTTTTATTGTCTTTTCATTGGTGGGAAGCTTAAATATTTTAGCAAGAAATTGATTTACTGACAAGTAAGATCAACTCATTTAAATTAACAACTCATTAAATATTTTTTTTTATAGTATCATTGATTCATTTAGATTAACAACTCATTCTGAGCTGCATGCATGCACTTGTGTTTACGCTATATTTCAAGCCCAAGTATCATTATTAATTGGTCGAATGATCAAAAAGAGGGTGTTAACGGAAGATACGTGCAGCCATAACCATATAATTAGTATGAGAAGATTAGTTTGGGGAAGAATCCACTAATTTTATACACATCTTTTTATTCTCATATTCTTTATTTGCTAAAGATGATCAGGGGAAGAAAATCATGTAAAGGGGACGTGTCAAGTCGAAGCCAAAATTAAAGGAGCCTTAGGCATTAAAGAAAGCCTTCTCATATTCTTTAATTAGTAGGAGTTTGTAATTTTAAACATTTGCCTTTGGATTTGGTTATGTAATTTTAGTTTTTATAAATTTGGACTTTAGGCTTTGGTTGTGTTTAATTTGTATAAATGATATTAGCTTGTAATTTTAGATCTTTGGCTTCAATTATATATTTTTAATTTGTATATTGAAATATAAAATAACATTTTAACAAAATAATATCGAAGCCCAACTTCGATCTATTATAGTTCAAAATTGTAAAATTGAAATGTCAAATGGGTTAAGAAGAAGTCTAATACAAAAACCCAACAAAAAAGCCCAACTCCGACTCCGTTCCAACTCCGCTACGACAAAGTCGGAGTCGAAGTCGGATCAGAGTGTATAAAAGTCTGAGTCTGAGTCTGAGTCGGAGGTCAGATTCCATTGGCGATAAAGTCGGAGTCAGAGTCGGAGGATCCCATTTCCGACTTTGACTTAGTCGGTGCTCAGCCCTATCACCAAGCCATTAAGTTTTTCCATTGGAGAGCTGCTATGGCTGAAGAAATTCAAGTTTTAGAGCATAAAAATACTTGGACCTTGGAACATTTACCCTCGAGAAAGACTCTAATTGGATGTAAATGGGTTTATCAAGTTAAACTAAAATCTGACAGCACTTTTGAGAGATACAAAGCAAGATTGGTTGCCAAGGGTTTTACTCAAAAAGAGGGAGTGGACTATTTTGACACCTACTATCCAATGGCCAAAATGGTGACTGTCAAATGCCTTTTTACTATTGTTGCTATCTGAGGTTAGTATACAATTCAATTAGATGTCAATAATGTCTTTTTACATGAACAATTAGCTAAGAAAGTTTACATGTCATTACCCCCTGAATTCGGTGATAAACATGACAAAAGGGTATGTAAATTGAATGAGTCTCTATAAATTGAGGACGTGCAAGGAATTCTTAAGTAATATTCTTCTTTATCTTATTTTGTTTATTATTTGTAAGCATATTTTATTATATATTGTTTTATGTTTATTGGTGATATATTGTGTTCTGATTATATATTGTTTTAAGTTTTTAAGTGATTAAATTCATAATCCAAAATTCAAATTGTTGAATTTGAGTTTTTTTTTTTTTTACTCTGGTTAATCTATTGAATACAAACTATTTTTAAAACTTCAAGCATGCAATTCTTGTCTGTCTTATTTCAAATGCTCCACTTCTTTCAGATTTTATCTAAGTCTTAAGCCAACAGCCACTGTAAAATAGTTTATTGACACACTTCAAGGTATTTCTTTCATATTATTATATTATTTATGTTATCTGAGGTAATTTATTAACATAAATAAAAAATTTGATTTTGTTACCTGCATTCACTTTAAATAAGTATTTTTTCTTTGTTTTTACCTATATTTTAATGCAAATTATCTATATTTTCTAATTTTTGTTGACTGCATCTTTTTGTGTTCAAAACACTAACTTAAAACTTTATTTAGTATTTTTTTTTTTTGGTTTGGTATGATATGGTTTCACTCTGGTTAGTTCATGTGCTTAAAAATTTTAATATTCTAATGATTCTTTGAATTTTTCTTGTTGATTTCATTCTTTTGATTCTTTGAATAGACTGTTTTATCTATGTTTTAATGCAACTCTATGTTTTCTAGAATTGTGGGTTAATTAATTTGTACATGTTAATACATTAACCAAAATTTAATACTTATCTAAAGAGAATGCAATCAACATAAAATAAGAAAACATAATTAAGCTGCAAGATAAGTTGCATTAAAACATAGATACAAATAATGTAAATTAACTAAATAATGTAATAACATAAGAGGGATACCTTATACTGTGGCAATAAGCTATTCCACTTCTTTAAACAGATATGATCCTGTTTTATTTCTAATGCTCCACTTCTTTCAGATTTTATAGGAGTCCTAAGCAAATATGAATTGCATGTTTAAAGAAGTGGAGCATTAGAAATAAGACAGACAAGAATGACATTTTCAATAATGACTCTCGAGGATGCGATAGGCTACACTCTAGTACGGAAGACTCGAAGAGTACCCAACCATTACACGAAAGTGACGAAATCAGTCTACTTTCAGCTTTGGTACCGTTGTCGTGCCATATACCTAGACATAAGACATTTCACTTTCATCTTTTTAAGTTCTAAGCTCCTGTTGTTACTTTTCGTTTGCGTGTTGCCTTTGAAAATTGCTCTCGTTTCTAACATTCTAAGAGTATTCACTACCTACTAGTTATTTCATTTGTTTAGTTAAAATTATTTAAAGAATTTAAAGAGAGAGAATTAAACTTATTTTAATTTTGTTGAGTCCATTGAAATTTTTTTTTTTAATGTCTTTTAGCCAGATTTTGACTAAACAAATGAGATAACTAGTGGGTTGTGAGTGTTCTAACAAACTAATATTCAAATTACAATTAAAATTAAAATAAGTGAAAAGTTGAAAATTAATATTTTAATAGAATATCGAACATGACCATCATCTTTCTTGGTGATCTCTTTTATTTCAATCTTGTGATCTCCTCCTTCCATTCTTATGCTTATGTTCACTTCGAGAAATGTTTTCATGTTTTTCCTTCCCTTTTGCTGCTGATCATAGAGTTGGTGCAACTTGAGATCATGATGGTATATTTCCTCTTTAATCTCTTCCTCAAAATCTCTACAAATTTCGGCCAGTTCTTTTTCTGATCTCAGGCGCCCTTTCATTTTCAAAACATCAGTCCTTTAATGGGCTGTCTCCCTAAGATCATTAATCCATACCAAAATCAATACATTGTATTAGTACATGATTGATATAAATGATCAGTTAGTTAAGGAAAAAAAATGCAAACTTTGTGATGATTTGCCAATGGCCCATGAAAATATGCATTGATATGAGAATTCTAAATATGATCAGACTCCTCCCCTAAGGATGGTAGATCAACATGAGATAAATCTGCAAAAGGTTTAAAATTTTGAATAAGAGAGCTATATATCGAGGCAGAGAACCAAAAACATATGAGAGAAAAATCAGATTTTTAACATAGTAATGTATCTGCTTTGTTGTTGGCCATTTTCTACTGTATGCTTGCACTTTGCACAGAAAATTCATCCTCCTTAAATCCTAGCTAGTTGAATGATTTGGACTGCTGAGAATGGGTTGGCCGAATGAAGAGATCATAAGAAAGGTTGTTTTTAAAGAACGAATGACCATTAGAAACGTTATTTTAGTGGGCTCATTCAACTAATTCATGCGCCAAATACCTCAGTTTGAATTATTGGGAGATCGATTTTAGGATGTGTTGGATATTATTAACAATTTTAAAGATTAATATTTTTTCTTTACACGGAAGGAATTGCTGGGTTAGGAGTGGGCTGCTCTTAAAGGCTATAGGGTATACCATACCCACATGCATGTTTCATGTGTGTGCCTAATCTATGGATAGTAACACTTCCATTGGGCTAAAATGCTAATTTGCTAAAGAGAAAATATTGGGAGCATCCAACACTCATTGCACACACTCACATGAACAGTACATATGTATTATTCATGTGAGTGTGTGCAATGAGTGTTAAATTCTCCTTAACATTACTTTTAGCTGAGAGGGCTACTGGTCATGGGTCTTCTCATTTCGAGGCATTTTGGGTTTCCTAGGTCTATTTTGATAAGGTTTCAAAATCTCGTTTGGTTCAAGATCCTTCTTTTCGAAAATATTTGTTCATCATTTTTTTTACATTAATTTTTTATAATTTATAAAATAATATTAAATAAAATATAATGTAATAAATAATTTCTAATAATCTAATATTATGTTACAAAATATTAAAAAATAAACGACGAACAGTATTTATTACTTTTCCTTCCAGGAAAAAGACTTTGGGAATGGAGATGCGAAATGCGAATCTGGTGCTCGTGATTCTGAAGTAGGTGGTAAAGGTTGCCAACCGCCAACTGCCAAAGCTTCCAACCAAACCTAGTCAACAACCCAACCGGCTGCTGTTTTTTTTTTAAATGTTTATTTTTAAACTTAATAAAATTACGCCAAATATAACTTGATTACCAATACTTCAAAATATGGCACAGATTTCATCTATTTTTTTATTTATTTATTCCAGTTGAATGGTCGAAGAGATATTTAGCACAGCTTGGTTTATTATTTTGAATATTTAATAAACAAATTATAGAATTAGAAAAATAGTATTTTGGTCACAAAGGTCTTCTATTGAACATTGGAAAGCCACTTTTTCGTGGTTTTTAAAGTCAGCAGGCACCTATCGTCCTTCGCGTTCGTCGCTCAGTCTGTCGTTTCCGCTTCACGCATACATACAGAACTGTCTCTGTTTCCCCTCAACTTTTCCTTTCATATTCTGCTATTTTTTGATTATTTCCTCTGCGATCCAACGATCTCTGCATTGTTCGAGTTTTCATTTAATGGGCGCTCTCTCGCATGCGATCGCCCCCAGTTTCGCTCTCCCGCGCCGCTATTCTCACCCCTCTGATGGACTTTCGCGCTTGAACTCGCCATGCCGGCGATCAAACTCTGCCCGAGTCGCCAAGAAACTCGTTGTATCTGCTGCGACCGCCAAGCAGAGCCCCGTCGTCGACTTCAACGATCCTGATTGGAAGTCCAAGTTCCAGAAGGACTTCGAGAGGCGCTTCAACATTCCTCACATCACCGACATTTTCCCCGATGCCGTCTCAATTCCATCCACTTTTTGCCTCAGAATGAGGTCCGCTTCCGTTTGTTTCGCTTTGTTAGAAGCATATTGTGAATTGCATTATTAAATTTTTTATCTTTTCTTTTTTCTTTTTTTTTCTTTTTTTTCTTTTTTTCCTTTTTTTTGTGCTATACTACCGTTTGAGTATTAGTCACTGAGATTTTTGCATGATCTTACTTGTCAAAGCAATTACTCTAAACCTTTTTTTTTATTGGAATGTTTGGCACGTTGCGTTTTTTTAGTTAAAACTGGAAATAACTCACTATGAAAGAATATGGCCAGTTTGGATTGGGAGATGAGAAACTGGAAATAACTCATTATGAAAAGGTTAAATTGAAATTTGAAAAAAAATGTATTGAAATTTAAAAAATGTATATTGATATTTGCATTTTATATGAGAAATTGAAAAAATATAATGATGAAATATTTAATCCAAACGGAGCCTATATGTATTGTCTTTTTGAATCCTTATTTTCTTTTTCGCGATCTTTTTTATTTTTTTATGATGGCAGGACACCGGTGTCAGAGGAGTTTGCAGGAGGTTATCCATCCGACGAGGAGTGGCATGGTTACATAAATAATAACGACAGGGTTCTTCTTAAGGTATATTTCCTTTTTATTAAACTTCTATGTTTAGATTATTCTGTTTCAATTTGATTGGTCTTCTCATTCAAACTTATACTATTCTATCAATTTCTTTAAAAATTTTATCTGTTTCTTTTATTTTGGATCATTTGGGTCTGCTCCTTTTCTTCTCTTCTGTAGAAACTTGTCTCTGTTTCATTTTAGATGTTGCAAAAAATGTAATTGCGTAGTATGGTGCTCAATATATGAGGTTGCAAACTGATATGTGCATTGTGATCTACCTTTTCATTCAATATTTCAGGTTATCAACTACACGTCACCTACCTCTGCCGGTGCGGAGTGCATTGATCTTGATTGTACTTGGGTAGAACAGTGGTAAATATCTATCTTCAACCTCTTGTAGGAGTTGTGATATCCTTGAATACGTAACTGTTGGCAATGAGCAGAAGACATTTTAAACTCCTAATTTTTTATTCAGAAAAGAATTGGGATATTGCTGTTATAAGAAGTAGAACCTAAAGTGAATGGAGATCCCCAGAGGTTTGCCGATGTGAGATTTTGGTGTAGAAAAATGGAAGTAGTGAATAATGGTTGGTGTTGTTAGAAACTTGCAAGGTTTATGGCTCTATGGTCATTTGCAAAATAATGAATCAACTACCAGAAGGGTGGGTGATTGTACACAAACGTGGAGGTTTCAATTGCAATCAAGCATAGGGAAAGGTTCCATGAAAGTTCCTCTTATTTTCTGACTTGTGGAACAATTACATCCCAATTTTTTCCACGAGGAGATTGTGAAGGATTAACATGGTCTGGAGAGGCATGTGAAAGGATCATGGTTTTTCAAGAAGATTCTTTGATTTGGAGTAGGCTGCCTCGAGGAGATTCAACCCAAAAAGAAGCTTCAGAAATTGTGGGTCTGGTTCGTCATTCTCGAGTCAGGACTGGTGTTTCTTTGGTTCTCATCAGAAGAAAGACGCTGATTAGGTGCTCTCAAGTCAGGAGCTTGATTGGGGAACTGCCTATGTGGCATGCAATGATTGGTTGGCTGCAAAACTCATTTTTGAAGACAGCCGGACCACAGCTTTACTCATTACACACACACACACTCATACCCACATGTTTATATTATTCCCATCCATATAACCACACCCTACCTCCCTTGATATTTGGAAAAATGTTGCCTATTTATTGGACTCAATAAAAGTTCCCCCATAGGATGGTGAAAGTGTTTCATCTCATCTCATCATTTCAACTTTTCCAAATTCCCACACAATATAATAAGTAATTCAATTTTTCCAAATTCCAAAACAATAATAATATTAAAAAATAATATTTTGACAATATGTTATCAACTTTCATCTAAAACTATTTCATCTCATCTTTATTATCCAAACCACACCTTATTACCTATCCAAACAAAAAAGAAAGAAAAATGTCAGGTGCTTATCCTTTATGTTGCTGACACTCCACCTCTTGAGATAACCATTATTTCCATGATTTTTCTTCTCATCCAACTAGAGATCAAGGCATTCATAACTGAGGTTATTTTGGATGGGAATCTGGTTTTACATAAAAATAACATTTTTAGATGGTCACGAACTGTGAGTATATGGGTACGAAAGGATGTATCTGTTATATGGATCACAAACCTCGGATGGAGTACTGTTTCTGAAAATAAAAGGAAACTTCATGGGAGATTGTTATGATGTACTCTATATATGTTTTTTTGATAAGTAGTTTAGCACTTTCATATATGTCTAGCAGTTTCATACATCTCCAATCACGGTAAGAACAAAACAATAACTGGGCACCTTGGAAAAGAAGTTTTTGCAAATCAGCTTCATCCTGGTTGAAAAGTAGTGCAGCTTCCAATTGAGTCATGTTTTATCCCATCAAATTTCTCACATTAACTCACAATTGTATGCATGTATGCTTTGGTTTATGTAAGATTAGATGGCAATTTGACTGCTACTTCGTAATGTTGTGGTACGGAAATGGGACTTTTCAGGGTTCATCGTGCTGGGCCTCGGGAGAAGATATACTTCAGGCCCGAAGAGGTGAAAGCAGCAATTGTAACTTGTGGGGGGCTGTGCCCTGGTCTCAATGACGTCATCAGACAGGTAATTGTCTTGACTCTAAATTAGACATTACTAAGTTTCTTTCTGTTTGACTCATCAAAACTGCAGTAGCTCTATCATAGCTTGGTGCTTAAGAAAGAACATTTCCTGCTTAAGAAGAACAGTACAGAACCTAACATGTGACAGCTTTGCTTGTAAATAATATTCTTTTCATTACATGATGATGCTTGTATATTAATAATTAAACACAAAATTCTATTGATCATAGCATTTCACTGAAAGTAAGGTTTGTTTTATAAGTAAATGAATAAATTCTACTGAAAGTAAAATTCAGACAAATAAATTCTGTAGACTTTACTTGCACTTGCATTCTACTGGAAGTAAAATTGAGTTGAGAAATTTCATAATTCTGCATTCTGACAAGTATGCCCCTAGCACTTACTAGCAGTGTGTTGTTTCAAGCCTATGTACTTTGTGACCTCAAGTTTTATGTAACATTTCACTACTAAATCTGACAGAACTTGAGAGGCTAAAGGAAAGAACGAATTCATCATGCCTTAGATTGATTTTATAACTAATCCATCCATGTCCTTTTGCAGATTGTCATCACACTCGAAATATATGGTGTGAAAAAGATTGTCGGGATTCCCTTTGGTTATCGTGGATTTTCTGACAAAGAATTAACTGAAATGCCGGTATTTCTGTGCCTTTGCAATTATTAAAACGTTAACTGCTTCATACTTAAGATAAATGGATGTTTCTTATCTTCTTTATTGTTATAGTTATAGATTAATTTGTTTAGGTTGTGGCTTTGATCATCAGCTGTCAAGGAAAGTGGTTCAGAATATCCATCTTTCTGGTGGAAGCTTGTTAGGCGTTTCACGAGGAGGACCTTCCATAAGTGAAATCGTGGACAGTATGGAGGTGCTCAACTCATTCTTGTTGATCAATTAATGAGTAGTCAATTAATTCGGGAATGCATCATGATTCCTGGTAGTTAGAGTTATCTGATTTTTTATTCTGTATCTTGATGTCAGGAAAGAGGAATCAACATGCTTTTTGTGTTGGGTGGGAATGGCACACATGCTGGGGCCGATGCGATACACAATGAGGTTGTTAAGCTTGTGGCCCTCCTAGTAGCTCAGATCACTGTGTCATGTAGTTTTCTTGTTCATTAGTAAGATTATCATGCCGGAAATAAATCTGCATGGAACCTGCAACAGAGAAAAATATTAAATGTAAAACTTTGCTAATGGAATTGTTCATCTAGTTGCATTGCAAAATTATGACATATAAGATAAATGAATGAATGGATGCATATATAAATAAATAAATAATGGCATACATTATTTGAGTACCAAATACTGTAAATATTGCTGTTATCTTCATCTTCAAGGCAATGGAAGTGAGATAATAGTATGCTGCTATATCTTTAAGATAATAACATCAGGTATCCTACAGGGTCTATATTTGTGGCTCCATTCTTTGTTCTTTCATTTTTTTGTAAGTAATAACAAAAAAAGATCATTAAAAGCACAAGAAGGTGCAATTTAAGTACGCAGGGCATATACAAGTGAATCAGCTATCTAGAAAGAGAAATGGACACGAAAGCTTTTTTTTTTTGTATGTTGCTAATGTGTTCCTGTGTTCCTATTCCTTTCTAGGGACTGCCTTCCTGAAGTTTAATGTCATATAGTTTCTGCTTTCAGTGCCGTAAAAGACAGATGAGGGTGGCTGTAGTTGGTGTGCCAAAAACTATAGACAACGATATACTGCTGATGGATAAAACTTTTGGTTTTGATACTGCTGTGGAAGAAGCACAAAGAGCAATAAACTCTGCATACATAGAGGTACATAACGTGCCTTTTAGTTGGCCGTGTGTGGATATTTATATCACTCTACATGATGCTTCTGATGAGTTCTTTCCTGCTGTTGGTTCCTTCATGGTGAACTTCTGTTATTTATTTATTTATTTATTATAATTGATTTTTTTTTTTGCTTCAAATTTTTATATAGGCACACAGTGCTTATCATGGCGTTGGCATTGTGAAACTGATGGGTCGCAGCAGTGGATTTATAGCTATGCATGCATCACTAGCTAGTGGGCAAGTTGATATATGCTTGATTCCCGAGGTACTTATTCTAGAAACTGATTCAATAATTATTTGGTGAACCCTTATTAATCCTACTGATATGCACACCTAAGGTACATTTTAATTTGCACGGGCCTCATGGCATTCTGCGGCATCTGAAATACCTGATTGAGACAAAGGGCTCAGCTGTTATCTGTGTTGCAGAGGGAGCAGGGCAGGTGAGTTATATAAGGAATTCATACTTTCACTCAAGTTTGCATTTGGATGAAAGAATTTGGATTTGTATTTCAATTTTAAATCGAAATATTTAAAATGTATTGATTCAAAAACTATTGATTTCAAAAAACTTTGTTTGGATGGATTCCAAATCTAAAATCTGGAATCGATTGTTGCCGATTTGTTATTTGAAATTCCTTTTGCATAAATAAAATCTAGAATTCAAGATTTTGGGTGGCTAAAATCCTGATGTAATTTGATCTAAATCCAAATAATCTATATTTATGTCCCTGTGATGGGGCATTTGGATTTATAGACTCAAATCCAAATCCTTCATTCCAATCTATATATCCAAGTGTACCATAAGGTTGAATACTATTAACTGACCAGCTGGCCTGCATTTCCTTCTCTTTTTGGCTTTGTTGAATTCCATGAATAACTTCTTTTGTTCATTCCACTAAATTACATAGATCTTATAATTTCTTCCTGATGTTCTCTCTTCTAACATATGGTAAAATGCTGTATTCTGTTGCTTTCTAATGCAGGATTTTCTTCTGAAAACTAATGCTAAAGATGCATCTGGGAACGCTGTACTTGGAGATATCGGTGTCCACATTCAGCAAGAGGTTGGTGGTTTTAATACTTACATGGATCTTGAAATATTCAGCCTGTGCTGAATATGTGGAGACCCTATCCCATCATTACTTCCCAAAATTTTTTTATCCTCTCTCTCTCTCTCCCCCAAAAATTTTAAAAAAAATAAAAATCTCTATTGATGGATATGCAACTTTTGCCTACTATTAAATGTGGGGCATTGCACTCATTCTATGAATTCAATCATGAAAAGATTTGGTGTAACAATCTAAGGAAAGCTCATGGCACATTTTGGTTTATACTCTAAAAGGACTAATTAATGTTACAAATAGAGCTCTTTAAATTCATTATAAAGGTCAAAAACTTTTCCCAGACAATATGAGATTTCTTGCACCAAAATCCTTTTTACCACCACCTTCCTATTCAAATCTCTTACATTCTCATTATACTAGCCCATTGTATCATGATCCAAGCTTGGCAAAAATGAAGTTTTATGCTTATAGTAGAGATTGACTTTGATACCATTTGTAACCTTAACTATCTTTTTAGAATATAATTCCAAATTTTTTGACTTTCTTTGCATCGTTTCAAACGGTACGGAGTCAATCTCAGTGGCATGAAACTTAAGCCATTCCAGGTCTTAACCCATGCTACAACCGAATGGCTTGGTGAGATTAGAGATTCAAGTGGGGGAATTATAAAATCTTAAGATCCCAGAATGTTGGGGAGGGACGTTTTTGGCATTTTTAATGAATTCCAAGGGCTGAAATTGTAATTTGACTAGTTCTTTTTTAGTATAAGCCATATGTGGCTTTGGATGCAATTGGAGTGTTCTTATTTCTTGGATACATATTTGCCTTAAGGCTGCATCATCAAATAATGGGACAACTTTCAGTGATGACATAGCTATGATGTTATATTTTTTATTAACCCAGTGGCATATATTCTTTCTAATATTGAACTGCACGTTAACAAGTTTTGCATTTTTTGTCATGTTAAACAAAATTTCAGCAAGCTAGGTGCTTTTGAGTTTTCACAAAAATATATTTTCGCTATCATGTATTCTTTTGCTTCTGAAAATTGCTAACATTTTGTGGAAAGCAACCCATAAAATTAATGACTTTTAATCATTTAATGCATATTTCAAATGGTTTCCTAGGTGGAGTTTTCTTTGCAATCATCCTATAGGATGCTGATACATATAATCATTCTTCTGTCAGATAAAAAAACATTTCAAGGGGATGGGTGTTCCAGTTGATGTGAAGTATATTGATCCAACATACATGATCCGTTGTGGACGTGCAAATGCATCAGATGGAATTCTATGCACTGTACTAGGACAAAATGCTGTGAGTCTCTCTCTCTCTCTCTCTCTCTCTCTCTCTGTGAGTAAAACAGTCTCTGCTGCCTTGGTTTTCCGCAGTTCTCAGGTAGGGATTTCAAGGTGATGGCCAGTATCTAGGTTTCCTGTGGAATAGTTATACTTAACCCGATTGGCTGAAACTAGCCTCTAGTATGGCATCTCTTTCTTCATCTTGCTTAGACACAATTCACAGGAATAACGTGGCTAAATATGGGCCAAAAAGTGGTACAAGTTTCTTTTGAAAAAAATCTTTACAACCAAGTAGGCATTGAACCAAATGTTATTTCTTAGTAACCTCACTATCAACTGGGGTTTTAGTTGTACCAACATGGCATTCGAACAGGGCTTTTACCAAGTGATTAGCCAGTATATAATAAACATCTAATGCTTGGCTTGTTTACCAAGCGATGAGCCAAGGTAAAGCCTTCAATTGCTAAATGGGATGATTTATCAAAAACAAGGAGCGAAGCAGTTTGGTTGGGTCCGATTTGATAATAATTGGTAATACTAGAAAAGTGACATCTGACTTCTGAGATACATGTTAGAGCAAGTTATGTGCCATACCCTTCTAACTTTCAGTGGAGAGTTGTCTATACATAGCATATATACATATATATATATAGAAGTTCATATGGAATATTGCCTTTTTTTTTATACATAAAAATGTATTAATAATAAAAGAATGAGCAAAAGCCAATTACAAAACACTGTCTATCCACTCAGGACATTTGAAGAGAGTAAAGCGTGAAGGTCCATGCCATTAAACACAGCAATGGACCATGTACATAAAGTTCCAAAAAAAAAATTCACTCAACTCCTCCCGTGATCTTTCTTTGTCTTCAAAAGTCCATTTGTTGCACTCTTGCCAAATACACCACATTATGCAAATGGGAATCATTTTCCAAATAGCTTTGATCTGTCTGGTGCCTCGTATAGATGTCCAACTTGTCATTGTTGCTTCCACGGTTGCTGGCATGACCCATGCAAGATTTAATCTGCTAAAAACCTCATTCCAAAGCACCCTAGCAATCTCGCAATGAAGGAGTAGGTAATTAGCCGACTCACCTCCACTACGGCACATACAACATCAATCCGCTATGATAATTCCCCTTCTCCTTAGATTATCCGTTGTGAGTATCTTGCCTAACTCAGCTGTCCACACAAAGAATGTCGTTTTTCGGTGGTGCCTGATGACGCCATATCACTCCAGGAAAATTGAGTACCAAGTGTATTCAATAGAGCCTTGTAAAAAGATTGAACAGTAAAAGATCCTCTCCTCATAGGGGTCCACTGCAGTCCACTGCAATCTGAAGGTTGGGTCTTTGGGCATAAAGGAGGCTGTAGAAGTCTACAAAACTATTTACTTCCCAATCTTGCGCCTCTCTGATGAAATTAATGTTCGACAGAAGCCGTCCCCCTTCAAGCCCCACGTACTCTGCCACAGTTGCGTCCTTATCTCTCGCAATCTAATAGGTAGAGGAAAACAAATCCTTAAGAGCCCTGTCCCCACCTCAGACATCCTTCCAGAATCTAATTATGTTTCCATCACCCATGGAATATTGCCTTAGCTACCATAATGTGTTTACTGCTGAAGAGTATGATATGATTGGTTACGTTATGTTATGATTATGAAAAGTTCTAAGATTAAAGGCTGGTTACAGATAAATATCAAAGTCTACAGAAGTTTTGTTTAGAAAAGATTTATTTATTTCATAAGTAATGAAGAGGTTTTTTAAATAAAGCAAATTAGCAATAGACACAAGAGTAACAACTAACTATGATTTACAACTGAAAAGAGAAATTCATGGACACTTGGTCCTTTAAAATCTATTGCCACCGCCCAAAAAAGCAAGGTGTTGAAGTAGACGACTTTAAGCCCTTTAGAAAATAATTGAGACTTTCTAGTAAGGAAAATTTATCCTTAATTGAGACTTTAAGCTCTTTCACTTGACCTCAATGATTGGTAATTTCAATGATTGGTCAAACTTGGATTATTTCGAGTCTTGGCCTAGGTTTAACCAAACCTTGTTAAAACAACTTAGGGTTTGCCAGCTACCACACTGGCATATATTGGGTTGTTCTCCAAGTGCTTTTCAGTGAAGCAGGGTTTTAACTTATTGTTTACACTTGCCCTCCATTTTTTTTTCCTCTCTCTTAAACAGTTCAGTCGTGCTGATGGGTGTTCAATCTGGATTGTTGCAGGTTCATGGTGCATTCGCAGGATATAGCGGCATTACAGTAGGCATATGCAACACTCATTATGTCTACCTTCCAATTCCTGAGGTCATCTCTTATCCCAGGTTGGTGGACCCCAACAGTAGAATGTGGCATCGTTGCTTGACTTCAACAGGCCAGCCTGACTTTATCTGATAAACTAAGTTCGTCTTATTTATGCTGAGAGGCTTGAAAAATATAAGAAGGGTAGAATTTAGGACACTTGAGAAGGTTCATTGTTAGTCTGCATACGCCATGCTTTAAAAGCAATAATACTAAAGGATGGAATTCCCTCGACCATTGAATTTTTGTCTTAAGAGTGTAGAGCATTACTCTTCCCGGATTCCTTTCATAATAAAGTTCCTTAAGAACACCAAGCATTTTATGCCTAGTTTTAACGTTTTGTACAACATTAAATTGTAATTCTGAACCATGTTTGCCATTGTTAAAAATAATACAAACTACCAATTGTACCGACTGTGTCGTCCATAGAAATCACGCAGAGTGCTCAATTGTAATAAGAGTTTGAACAACATGATTATTAAATTCACTGAGGTATATCTTGGTTGGTGTCGGCTTCTATCGTTCTATAGCATACAGTTTATCATGATCTGTATATTGATCCCACAGGACATGGACGGAAAATGCCATATTGTATATTCAAATTCCACCTTTGTCTATTGTGATGACGTGACATTAACTGATCTAATGATTTATGTATAATGCCATGTCAGTTTATGCGATGAAAATGAGACGAGGGTATAGTATATGACATCAGTTGCAATGCCTACATGGTTCTAGCTGTAACTATATATCTTTATTATGCTAGTTCCTCCCTTTTTTTTTAGGTCCTTTTTCATGGGTGGAGTTTTTTAGTGTAGAAACTAGCACTAGGCAATGAATAATGTTGTAAATGTTCATATATATGCTTGGCAAATTCACATGAATCAAGGAATAATTTGTTAGATTCCTTTCTTTTTCTTGGTGTTCATGTGTGCTCTGAGTGCTTTGTTGTCCACCAAAGAAAAGGAAAACCGCTTTATTCTGGTTTGGTCTTAAAGCAGGCTAATCAAATGAAATGAAGATAATTCTAATCCAACTCGTGAAGCTTCTTTAAATGTATAAAATCTCATGTCTTGAGGTTCTCAAGAATTACAAAAGATTATTACATTTGGATTCATTTAAGTGAAAAGAATTTAGATGCTCGTTGGATCTGAATTTAGCTTAGGTGTTGGGCTTTTTTACTGGTTTTGATTTGATATGGAACACATGTTTGATGACCGGACACAAGAATGAAGAAACACCCGTCCTACATCCACTAATGGATGTTTTGAAAAAAAAATTCATCTTATCTTTTTCTGTCTCATTTTATCTCAAAAAATGATATTTGCTAAATTCTCATAATTTTAAGATATGTTAATAGGGAAGTTTAAGATATAAAAACTTAAATCTGTCAAACTAGGGAGTGAAAACAAGGTCTTACTCCATAAGTAAAAATATGATTAGATATTACATTAAAATGGATAAATAGTATTTATTACAATGTTTATCAAATAATTGTCAATTCTTACTCTGTCAATTGATGTAAGCTCTTATATCAATTGTCAAGAACTTTGTAACTTTCGTGTTTGACCAATCGACCTCAATTCTATGGCTACTCTCCAACAACTCTACCTTCTACCATCCACTGACATGGATTAAAATTTCAATACTATCGTCTATGTTCCATGCACTTTAGTATAACTCTATCTCATGAGTCATATTTAAAAATAATTATTCTATCGTTGATATAGCAAAAATTGATTTTTTTTAAATTTAAGTTTTAAATTTATCTTAGGAGTTTTGCTACTCATAATCTTCACACATTATAAACTATATATATATTTTTTTAGTTATATTCTTTTTGAACTAATTGAATTTTTTCACTCATCATTTATATAACACATTTAGCAAGAGAATAGATAAAAATAAATAAAATGATATTTGGGGTGTGAAGAATCTAAGATGATGAATAGAATTTTTCTTATTTTATAAGCTTAAGAGCTATTTGAATAGTAAGATGAAATAAGTTAAAATAATTATAAAATATTAATGAGATTGTTAATAAAAATAAATTAAAATAAGTGGAAATAAGACATCTCTGTATCTAAACACACACCCTTAATCTTTTTATCTCAATTTATATATGACACAGTTACTTACTTAGAAATAGAATTTTTTATATTAAAATAATTAAAACATAAATTGTTATAAAATTAGAAAAAAAATAATATTACAAGAGAATTTATAAGAGAAAATATTTAGACCTCTTATTACTCAAGAACTAAAGGTTTTTTATATATCGTACAAATGAATCGTTCCCATATATATAGGAAATTCAAGCGTCAATCACGGTTTAAAAGTCGAAATAAAATTCGGTAGAGTGGCCATTTACTACAAATAAAGTCAAATATTGCAGTGATCATTTACCGCAATATTTGACTCTTCTTTCATAACATTCTCCCTTAAATGACTATCTATAAAAAATATGTTTCATTAAAATTTTTGCCAAGGAAAAATCCTATGGGAATAAAAATCAATGGTAAATGAAAAAGAGTACAGTATTCATGTGTACTACTAAGTACTTTTAGGATTGCCTCATTAAAATTTTGTCAAGGAAAACCCAACAGGACAAAACCTTAACAAAGAAAAAATAGTACAATCAACACAAGTCTTCAAGACATTTACTCTCATTGAAAAGTGCATGACAATATATCTTTAAGTTTTCGCATTTCAATATTTTGCACAATTTTCTTGAATGTCGTAACTGGTAATGCTTTCGTGAATAAATCTACCAGATTATCACTTGATCTTATCTGTTTGATATCAATTTCACATTTCTCTAAAAGTTCGTGAGTATAAAAGAATTTAGGTGAAATATGTGTGATTTTGTCACATTTGATATATCCTCTTCAGATTTGAGTGATAAAAGCAGTATTATCTTCATATAAAATTGTTAGCTATTATTGATCATGGGAAGACCACACTTTTCTTGAATATGTTGAATCACTGATCTCAATCAAATACAATCTCGACTTATTTCACAATAATCTCTGAGTGATTTGAAGATGTAACAGATAGCATTTGCTTGACAGATCTCCATGATATGGCAGAATCTCCATAAGTAAACACATCCAATTTGAGATCTACCTCTATGTGGATCTAAAAAATAACCTGCATCTGCGTATCTAACTAACTATGAACTTGATCCATATTAATAAAATAATCTCATATCAACAGTACTTCGATGGTAATGAATTATATGTTTAATATCATTCCAATATCTTCGAGGTGGTGCAGAACTATATTTTGCAAGTAAATTAACTGAAAATGTAATATTAGGTCGAGTATAATTTGTAAAATACATCAAAACTCCAATTGTACTGAGATATGGTACCTCAGGCCCAAGGATTTATTCATCGTCTTCACAAGGACGAAATAGATATTTTCGCACATTAAATGATCGAACAACCATTGGAGTATTCATGAGATGAGTTTTGTTTATATAAAAGTGCTTCAAGACTTTTCTGTATACATTAACTAATGAATAAAAATCTCATTTAGCAAATGCTCGAGTTGCAGGCCGAGACAAATTTTTATTTTGCCAAAATCTTTCATTTCAAATTCATTATTTAAATATAAAGCGGTTTTTGTGATCTTTTCAAGAGTTTCAATAATATTTAAATCATCAACATAAACTGCAATAATAGCAAATCTAGATTTTGATTTCTTAATAAAAACACATGGGCATATAGAATTATTTTCAAATCCTTCTTTCAATATATATTTGCTGAGACAATTATACCATATGCGTCCGGATTGCTTTAACTCATATAAATATCTTTAAAACTTGATAGAGTACATACTTCTAGATGTATTTGTAGATGCTCCAGACATTTTATATCTTTCAAAGATTTTCATATATATGTCATGATGTAATGATCCATATAAATATGCAGTGATCACATCCATCAACCACATATCCAATCCTTTTGTAACTACCAGACTAATCAAAAATTTGAATGTGATTGCATTCATAACGGGGGAATATATTTCTTAATAATCAATCCCCGATTTCTACAAGAAATTTTGTGCGACAAGTCATGTTTTATACCGCACAATTTTATTTTTCTCATTACGTTTTCATATAAATACTCACTTATATATTAACAGGTTTTACACAATTTGGTGTTTGGACAACAGGTTCAAATACCTCTCACTTTACTGACAAGTGTAATTCAGCTTCAATAGCTGCTTTCCATTTTGACCAATCATTTTTACGTCGACATTCTTTGACAGTTCTTGACTCACTTTTTTCATTACTTCTAGTAATGTCAATGGTCATTTTATATGAAAAGATGTTGTCAACAATAGTTTTATTTCTATTTAGAATTTCTCCAATACTCATGAAATATATCGAGATCTCAATATTTTTAGGTACATGTTCCTCTTTAAGAGAAAACATTTCATGAAATACCTTTTCAGCAGGTCCCTTTTCAGAAAATTTTAGAATAGAAGATTTGATCTCTTCAGGAGTATCAATTATGCTTGTAGCCTATATTGTGGGTATGAATTCTTCAGGAACATCAAATTCATTTTATATCTTTTTCCTTCGAGAAATTTTATCTTTTGCACCAATAGGTCTTCCACGCTTCAGACGTGTCTTAAACCCATCTATTGTTATTTTGACAACTTGTCCTTCAGGGACTTAAATCCTTACTGGAACATTAACAGTAGGAATATATGATTTTATCATATATTTAGTATCAGTAAATACATCCAGTAATTTATTTGCAACACTTTGCAAATGTATAATCCTCTGAACTTTTAGTTTACATTCATTTGTAGAAAGATCAAATTGAGACAAGATTTTATTATCATAAGTAATTTATTGTCGTACTTCAGGCACTGACTTTTCGTTATTTTAAAATATGATAAAATACTAGAAAGCTTTATTATAATATATAAAAGTTTAGTATAAGTGAATCAAGTGCTTGGTCGTACAACAAATACGTGATTAATGTCTAGTCATACCATATCTATGACGTACATATTCATTTTTCTATGAAAAATTATTTTGAGGGTCTCTACCCTTTTCTGAGTTAGATCATTTCTGGTGATACGGTGTATTTCTATTATTATCTCTTTTAGTGTTGTCGCTTTTGGGATTAACATTTTTATAAATCTTCCTATCACGTCCACACCACCGATTTCTTCGAAAAGATGCATTGTTCACTTCTGAGAAATAATATAAATCTAGTATCATTCACTTCAGGAAATGATATTAAGCTAATAGAACGTGACTAATAATTTATTAACAAAAACTCATTATTTAGCCCAACCACTATAAAACAATATAAAAGTTCAAAAATTTATTGAATTTCGCTCTCGATACTGTTGTTGTAGAAGCACATTCGAGATATAAAAAGTAATATATGTCTTGTTTAACATATCATCATCAATGACTTTTCATTGCATAATTTTAGTATTGAGCTGATTTTAAAAAGTGCAGAGTTATAGTCACTACCACTTTAAAATCTTGCAACTTTAGTGTAATAAGTCATAATAAGTTTTTAGGATTACATCTTCTAGTGCTCATATCTCTTTCTTAAATCATTTCACAAAGTAAGAAAATTTTTCACCGTGAGATACACAACATAATCCTGCAGGGACACTTGATTTTCTTCTTTGATTGTATCTCTCAAATTCATCATATTCAAATAGATCTCATCAAAGATCTAAAATAAATCAATTTTTCTAAAAATGTCAATAGTAACAAATTTCAATTTTGTAAAATTTGACATTTTTTACATATATGAATCACGAGAATAAATATGTGAATTTAATAAATATATTCACATAATTATAAGAATAAAAGTAGAATTTTATCAAGTAATAATCAATATTATTATCTTTTATATTCATCTTAAGAACTGCGAATAATATATTACAAAATTTACTTAAAATAAAAGATCACTATTTATATGTCTGGAATGTTTCGACTGCCCAAACTAAAAGGGTTGCCAAATATTAGTCTTAATATAAAGGGCAATGCTACATACAGTCCAAAAAATTGAACTCTTTTATAGTCCAAGCAAGAGCAAAACTAGTAAATCTAGTTTGGGGGAACAATTTACAAAACAAAATTTAGGAATATACAAATATTAATTTTTTATATAATCTATTTCATAAAAATACTTTTCAAAATTTGATTTTTATCAAATTTTAAAAATTTTGGAAGGTTAAAACCTCCCAAACTAAAAGATGGTTTCGCTCTCGAGTCTAAATAATAAAAAAATAAAGAAACTCCTATTTAAGAATAAAATTAATTAAAATAATTTTATTTACAAATAAAAAATTTTAAAAATTTATTTTATTTAGTCATAAAATTAAATTATTTTATATAAATTATAATATAATTTATATTTGATGAATTATAAAAAAAATTATTCTAATATAAAAGATATTTTTGTCCAAAATTTCGCACTACGCATTTATTATGATTCATTACTCGCGAACGTCTTTTCACAATTATTACGGGTGCGATATTGACCGGTCACGTATAAGACAAAAGAGTCGCGGGCCTGACACCAGGCCCAACATAATTAATTCAAATCAAACATAAAACAAGTGCACTTATTCCAAGAAGGCAAACGACATCGTTTCTTCTACAAAATTGATTGGTTGGACATTTTCCAGATCTCATTATATAAAAATATATATATATCTAGAAGAGAGATTAGCATGATGTTCCCTCTATATACTTTCTCTCACTTCCTCTTCTCTCATTTAAAAATTGAAATGGAAGCTACAACCAAAAAACATAAATAAAACAAATGGGAAAAAAAAAAGATGAATTTTGTAGGCACTAACAACATACACCTTGACAACCACCTTCATCTCTATCTCTATTTGGTATGGCTGCTTCACAATTTCTGAATATAGACAGCTAGTGACTTCCTTTCTCATGCTGCTGCAAGCATGACACCTTTTGCCTGAATTGCTTTCCATATTAATTTATTTGCTCAAAATTCTCTCCCTCTCGTTCAACCAAACTGATTGGACTGGGGTGTGGAGGAGAAAAATTAACATTTCATGACTAGATGTCCACATCAGATGGGTCTTGTCTGGTTTCTTCCTCTTATACCTGGACTATTTGTAAAGAATTTGGACATGATCCTACTGTTAATTCATCACTTGTATAGCTCAAGCATGTAGCCATCTAAAACCTTTGGGGTAGTAGCTAAGGCACTACCCACATTAATCAATGATAATGACACATCTTTGATCATATCAAGACATTTCAACACTCTTTCCTGCACATCCCACAAAGAAAAATCAATTTTCAAATTAGATAATCAAATGGGGGTGGGGGTGGGGGAGCTAAAAAAGCATATCATTTTTAAGAGCAAAAGTAACTTTGTCCTGTCCTGAGTCTATGTCCATGGGCACCACCAATTTTACCTTTTTTTTTTTTTTTTCAAAGGAAAGGACCGCAATTTTACCTTTTCAACATACATGAAACATGTCATGGCTTTATCAACGTCCACTGCTCTCATTTGCCTTGAAACAGAAATAGCAACAGCTGCAGCAATTTCAGAAGGTCTGAATTCCAAGAAGTCAATACCTGCATTCAATACCCAACTATCTGTGCGTTAACCCCATTAATCTCCACTGTTACAGTTATAAAGAAATTGTACAAAAATAATCTAAGAGACTAATATGTTTTTATATAATCCGTTAAATTTATTTTACAATAAAAATAATTTTATAATCTAACGAACTGCGCTATACTACATCAATTTGTAAAATTACTTTTGTATAATCTATTTGTGGTTAAGAGTATTTCTCCCAAAAAAATAAAACACGGTTTGGGACAGACCTTTGATTATGCTCAGTATCAGTTGTACTGATCTAGAAATGGACAATGTTGATGGATGCTGAACACCGTTAATCTTTCTGAGAAAGTAGTCAATGCAAGAGAGAGGAGTAAAAGCTTGCATTCTCCACCCCAATGTGCTCAGCACCAGAAGCTCCATTTTTTGTACAGTTTTAGCTTCAAACACAAACTGGGGTTCTCCCACCTGCCCCCAAACCCATCAGATTATATGAAACTGCAAACCAAAATTTTGAATTACCGAGCATTAATTTCATACCTGTAAATCTACCAACTGAGGCACATTAGTCCCTTCCATTTTGGATGCTAATGACAAACAAGCCACAGCTAACAACTGCACAGCCCAATTTTTTCCTCTCTATACGCCCAAGAAAAGTGACAAAAAAATGTCGAAATCAATGAGTAAAGACAATAATACGATAAACCAAGAAAGACGCCATACTTTGTTTCAATGTCTGAAACTTACTGGTAATTCATAAATTGATAGGAAGCGATCCAAATAGTTAATGGATAGACAAGCACTTAATGGTCCAAAACTGAGACATGCACGAGCCTGCTGATCACAATGCACCATACTCTGTCACCAATAGAAGTGACCCTTCCGATAACAAGAAAGAGGATAGATACCTTTCATCCTCAAAATATTAATCAGCAAAGATGGAAACATAGCACACAAATTCATTAAAACGAGTAAACTGGGGGGAAAACAGGGTAAAGATTGAAAGAAAACTCAAATCCAGCAACATTATAAGATCGAGTTGCCAAAAAAACTTATCAAGGAATGAACATTACCATCCCTGATCCATAAAAAATTCAGAAAATTCGAAACAAAGAAATCACAGAAAACCAATGCCATAAATTAAAGGAAACTCCATGAAAAGACGAAACACATTAGAATATTTAGCCCATTATCAAAAATTGGTTTTGTTGAGAACCAAAATCCAGTTGCAAAAACTCAACTATGGTGTACCGATAGTTAGAGAGAATTAGAGCTATTACGAGCTGAATCGAAAATGAAGGATGGATCATACAAGCAGAGAGGATGGAAACGAACAAGACCAACCTTCCAAATCCAATCAAGAGCCTCTATCCTAGCACTCAAGTCCAAGTCCCTACAGCGCAATCTCTTGAGGTAATCATCCGAGGGCAAATACTCTCTCTCCCTCTCTACCATTTCTCTGACTATCTCTTCGCTTACCAGTGGAAAACCCAACAACGATTCCGATCTAATTATATCAAAAATCGGGTCTTGATTGTGCGTGTGATTGCTTTGATTGTTCCAAGAGGGGGAATTCCCAACCCCATTATTGGTGTTGCAATCAAAGCCATCAAAACAAGCATTACAGTTCTCTGAACACACAAGATTTGGGGAGGCACAGTCAAAACTTCCGGCCATTGAAAGGAATTCAAAAGCCTCTGCAAACCAGAGAAAATAAAATCAAATGAGAGGTCTGAACAAGGGATTGTCAAAGATAATGGCTTGCAGGTATGAGCATTATTTAAAATGAAAATTGCAAATAAAAACCAATAGGAGAAATGTATTATTAAGAGATACCCAGTGAAGTACCGAACGTACAAGTACAATAGAGAAATGGCCTTTGGTAAACCAAAAGGAAGGTGAAATACTTTATTTAGAGATACCCAGTGTCCGTACAAGGACAGTGACCCAGTGAGGAAAATCGACTGAACGAGGGGGCTAGTAAAGAGGGGGGAGCTTTATGTAGGAAATGAAGATCTCGACATATTAGGGGGAGCGAGTACGAGGCAGTGAGGCACTGGCGTGGAGAAGGCTGTAAATTCATCGGCCAAAACATTTATAAAATAAATTTCGTAATTAGAAGGTACCTTGTAGTATATTTTTTTATTTATTTATTTATTTATTGCAAGTAAAGAAAGAACCAATAAATAAACAAAAGAAAGATATACAAAGAACGTTGAATTGCACGAATGGCAACAATTACTGGAGTCAAATAGGCCAGATGTGTATGATTCTATGCTTATTGAGATTGCCGTTGTTTGATTATGAGAACTTTTGGAATGATAGAGAATAGGTTGCTGTTGTTGAGGATGCAATCTTATATTCTAACTAATCGCTTGAGTAGATACAAAGCTTCTCTTTTGCCAACTTGGATTCATGTGGCTAGACTAAATTGATCCGATTTTAAATTGATATATACTAGTTTTAAAATTTGAAGAGTTGATACTGTACCAATTAAATCTCTACCAAAATAACAGAGATACAAGAATTTTATTGAATATTTGTTTAGGAGGTTATTAAAATACATCAATGTTAAAATGTGCACGAAATGACACAATAGACAACTTCCAATCATGCTTTGGGATGCATAACCCTCGTTGAAATCCCACCTTGTTTGCTGGAATTTTATAGTTGAAAAAGATACACCCATTTTGTGATGTATATCTTTTTGGATACTTTCTTGTAAGGAAAGTGTTACACACACAATATAATTACACACATTTTACAACAAATGTTAAATGATGGGTAATTCTATAAAATACTTTATACAAACACAATACTTTACAAAATTATTTCTCATTTAACACTTATTGTGAAATGTGTTATATTTATATTGTGTGTATATCATTTTCCTTCTTGTAATACTTCTTATTAATGAATATGTTTTCCTTTCTTGAGACAAAAAAACAAAAAAAAAAACCTCTAAATCGGTTTCGTTCCTATTCAATTCCATTTTTTTTTTTTTTGGAATATTATATATATGTTAACAGTGTATAACAATATAGTGATAATATCATATATATTATAATTATATTATAGACTATAGTGAAATATTATAATATATAATATAGTGATATAATGTATCATATTATAATATATATTGATATTTGTATTAATATAACTACCAATACCAGAGACTATAGTGATAAGATATAGTTATTTATATAGGATTTTAAAACTAAATGTTATTTTAATTAGTAATTTAGTATATAATATAAGATTATTTTATATATAATTATAAAATAGAGCAAGTTCCAGAAGCAGCTTCAAAAAATGAAACTAGAATTAGGCCACTTACATTCTTATGACTTCCAAACTTTTGCTAGTGGTACAACCGACAGAATATAGACGATAATACCTGAATTGCAATACTTCCCCCGCCCCGGGGCGCGGGGCCGGGAGAGGGGGGGGGGGTTTGTCGGGGTTCCTAGTAATAAATAAACTTTAACCAATTGATAGTGATATATCCTTTCAGGCACACCAAATCAACAGCCCAAACCCAGTCCATCTTAAATTGTTTTTCCAGTAAGCTTTACAGGGGGTGAAAAAGTATCCCCATTTGATCTCAGAAGGGTTGTACTAGTTTCTAGGCCAAAGAACTTACTTTAAAACTACTCTCCTAAAGAAATTTAATACAGGCAATGAGAATCAAACTGGGTATTAGAAGTTATCTTTGATGAAGACATTTACACACCTCAAGTTGATATTCCTAGAGACATTTGGACACAATAAGAAAATAAAAGTGTAAGAAAACAATCAGGAGTGTGGTTTAAGCCAAAAATTACAATAAAATAAAAATAAAACAAATCATCCTATGAACATGGTGTATATAGAAAGACAACGTTCATCAGCATTACACAGATTACAGATAATTTATGACATTCAAGCCCACCTCCTCCGAGGAGCACAATATTTCATTGGTTATGCCTCATCCATCTGCTCCTGCATATTAGTTCAGAAAAATAAATCAGAATTTGGCTTCAAAAGTCCCAAGCTTCACAAGCTAGAATATTTTGATAACGTATAATGCTGGTTTGCATCTATATTGGGCAGATGTCATAACCACCCAAATTTGACTCAAGAATCTAGGACAAGAGAGACTCAACAGCCAGACCGATTAAAAGCTTTGGATTTAGAAGCATGGAAATTCACACATCTTGGCTGACGTTTTCATAGGGCCAATAGATGAGGAGGATATGAACAACTAAGTATTAGATAGACTCAGACGAAATTGAGGCAACAAGGTAAAGGAGATGGTGAAAAGGCAGACACATCATGAAAGAAGTGGAAAAGTACGGCAGTAAATAAAGAGAGGAAACAATTGAGAAGGGGCACATGTCTGACAGCTAAAGCCTGAAGCTGTATAGAAGCAACGGCCATACTGATGGGAGAACAAAACAAAGATTCTAGCTTTGGTGCATTTACTCTTTACTTCTTGGATTGCCATGGCTGCATAACTTCTATTTCACTTGAGCGCTATCAGTTTCAGAATTGCTCCAATAATCTTTCCTATTGATTGTTTGTGTTTTTTTTTTTTTTCCCTTTTCTCCTGCATGTTTACTTCATGTGTATGCACATTCAAGGCAATGTTCATTGAAATCTCCCAGTAGTAGTTTCAATAACAAAAAGGCTCTGAAGGTCTCTCTTTCATTGAATTTAAAATATTATGCTGTAAGTACTATTTCACAACATTATCAGGATTCTTTTCTAAATTTTGAAGAGGAGCCATAATATGCACTCACCTGCGTGTCTGAAGTCCAAAGAGTAAGGTTGTCCCTCAGCAATTGCATGATGAGAGTGCTATCCTTGTAGGATTCCTCCCCCAATGTGTCCAGCTCAGCAATAGCTTCCTCAAAGGCCTGTGGATAAAGAAGAGGTCCAAAAATCCAAATAAGTTTTTTTGATTGGTAATCATAGAATTATTATTTATAGAATAGACAAAACCCAGGTACACAAGCCAAAAATCCAAATAAGGAATATTAAATGTTAGTCAAAACAGCCTTACCTAAGCCTCAAGGAGAACTTTCAACCTAATAATAGAAAAAGGTTCCAAAATATGGGGGCATCCATATCTACCATAGACCAACATCATCTTCCATGTATCATTTATAATGCAGTTTTTTTTTTCTTTCTTGTTGGTGATACTTTTCCCCTTTTGTTGGGTGGCCTGGGAGACTGGGAAGCGTTGATGAATTTTATAACTTTATGACATTCCACAAGCCTCTCACTCAATTCATCAAGAAAAGAGTTTGCACCTTCACTTGGTCGCCGTTTCCATAGCAACTGAGGGACTCAGTATTGACCTCAGCTACCCTTCTAAGGAGAGTTCTATTAGATCAAAGCTAGGCAAGTTCAAAAACTTAGATCTGGTAAATGCAGTAAAAGAATGAAAACAGAGAATCAATGCATTTACCATTATATGTTTTTCCAGCACCACTACTGATCATCCATGGCAAAAAAATGCAGAGAAACCTCAAGAGAAGAATAGTTTATATTTTCCCCTGAAATCAACCTTTCATTTTTGTACGTTGAACTACACCACCAAGTGGCCAGTCTACCTAGGGTATAATGTGATCTTTCATGAGTTGTTCACCATCCAACCTGAATGAAACAGTTTTCATCCACATTTTACCACAACAGTATGTTAAACGAATTTCTTATCACAGGAAATACCTCACAAAATAAGCCATTGAATCAGTGATACCATGTGATCTTCCACAAGATGTTAAATCTCTGTTGATATAAGGCACATCCCTTTTTACCAACATAATCCTCATTCCAATTTCTTACCAACATTCCACCTATGCATCCCACAGCAGGAGGATACGTTCAAAATGGTAACAATGCATTGTTCCAACAATAGTGCATTTGCATTAGGGTTGCAACACAACGAATGTTTCTCTACCATTTAATGGAGTAACCAAGATGATATCCCAAATTTCCGATTTGATATGGTTAAATGTATCCTGCTTATGGACCATCTCATGTGCTTGAAGTTACTCACAGGCTCAATTAGAATTAATCCTGACCCTATTTGGACTCAAAGCAAAAGAACTGCCAAAAGAAAAAAATCCTTCAGTGGCCTGATGTTTTTTTGGATAGGTATTACATCTTCCCAATTCCTACCAGATCACACTTTGGAATTGAAATACTATGCACATGCTGCTGATCCCTATTGTTAGGAGTAGGACTGAACCAAATATGGATCCAATTGTTAGCACTCAACCAGATATGTATCCAAATTTATATAGAAAAGATGGTCCAGAACCGAAGTCAATTAGCCCAGTCTAAATACTAAGGGTGATGCTACTCACCCCGGTGAAACGGGTCCCGATTGGGTCCCGTTTCACCTTTTTTTTTTTTTTTTTTACTATTATTTTTAAGTAAATATTTTTAAATAATAATGTGATTTTTTAATTTTTTTAACATCTTAAAACATTTTTTTAAAATATAAAAAAATCACATTATCATTTAAAAATATTTACTTAACAATAATATTAAAAAAAACTAAAAATAAAAAATAAAAAGGTGAAACGGGACCTGTTTCACCGGGAAACTTAGCATTTTCCAAATACTAAATCTCATCCAAAAATGATTTATCCTGTCATCAATTTTAACTATTTTCACAATGCTTCATTAAATTAGTGACAGCTCCCTCCATATAGCTCTGCAATTGATGCACATAACACCATTAGGTAATACTAAAATGTGCAAATGAAGGTCCAATAGACAATTATCCACATATAAGAATCCATTAAATTATATCAGAAACAAAAGATAGCTCCCAAGAGATAAGGATGCAGGCCGAAAGGCACAGTCAGGATAGTGAAACAGAGCATACGTATTCCTAATCACATCCACAAAACTCTTGTATGTATTTCCAATCCAGGTAAAGCACATAATTTGCTGATTCTACTAATTCAAAAATAATGTGCATATTTTTTTTTTGTTCCACCATACAAGCTGTACATAAGAAAGGATAAAAACCTGCTTTGCCATGTTACAAGCTTTCTCTGACGAATTCAGGATCTCGTAGTAAAACACTGAGAAGTTAAGTGCCAGCCCGAGCCTTATAGGGTGTGTCGGAGCAAGATCAGTAATTGCTAGGTCCTTCAAACCAAAAAATAACTATATAAGCACATAAATGAGAGCAGCCCTCGCTGAACTTAAAAACAGAGCACAAAGATTTTTTTTCCCCAAAGTCGCATAAAATTCCCTTGTGTGCAAAACTAGCAAAGGAAACACCATACTAAACAACTGACCAGAGAGACATGTAGAGAGAGAGAGTGAGAGAAACTGAAGAAAACTCAACAACGTTGTAGGAGTGAAAGCCTGAAAATTCTGGCTTATCGTTGGAGGTACACGGGGGTTTTGAGCTATGTGAATATTAACTGAATGACAACGTGAATTCGTTAAGTAATTGATGTAGGAGGTCAGTTGACTATCTTATAATACTATAAGTTTGAAATCCTTCTTATTATTTATTGGAACACTTGCACTTCTAGTAGATACTGCCATGGACGCTTGCGCAACAGTGACTTTCAGATTTCTAACAACAGACGTTATCTTATGTCTTCTTCAGCAAACAAAATCCTTTTTCTCTTATTTAGCTGAAAATTACACAATCATCAGTCTTCGTGATTTCTTTGGCATATATAGAAATTAATATCGGGAAGTTCAAGATAAAATTTACAAACGGAGAAACAAATCCAAAAAAACCATATCACATATGGCCACTTGGAACGAAAAAGTGCACTTAACAGACCCAGACGTAAAAGAAAAGCAAAGCACATACTCAAATCTCAACGCACACCTACCCGGACATTTCCAGAACAAAACCGGATTTTCCTAGTCAATTACAAAAATGCATATCGATTTCGAAAATCGTTCTGGAAAAACTAGTCAATTACAAAAATGCAAACCGATTTCGAAAATTGTTCAGGAAAAACTAAGAACCACATCCAAATTCCGATTGCTAGATAATAAATTCTATAGTTACGCAATACTATAATCTATACGGCACAGTAAAAAAAAAAATCAATAAAATAAATAATAAGTACATGAGCTGTTTTGTAAGCCAGCATAGTATCCTCAGCCGCCGCTTTCCTCTCGTCTCCGATCTTGAACTCAGCCAAATAACGGTGGTAGTCCCCCTTCATCTTCAGGTAAAACACCTTGGACTCGCTGGTCGAAGCCAACGGAACCAGATGCGAGTCAATCAGCCTCAGAATCCCAGCGCAGACCTCTGAGAGTTCCGACTCAATCTTGGAGCGATAGTTCTTGACGAGCGCGACACGATCCTCGTTCTTGCGGCCCTCCTCCTTCTGCTCGATCGAGGAGACGATGCGCCAAGCGGCACGGAGCGAGCCGATAACATTCTTGTAGGCGACGGAGAGGAGGTTGCGCTCCTCCACGGTGAGCTCGGAGACCTGGTTGGAGCCTGTCACCAGGTTCTCCATGTACTGGACCATTTCTTCGTAGCGCTCGGCTTGCTCCGAGAGCTTCGCCATGTACACGTACTGCTCTCTAGTCAGTAAGGAAGCCATTGGAGCAACCTGAGAGAGAGAGAGAGGGGGGGGGGATTTTGCACGAAGAGACTGATGAGCAGAGATTCCCTCGCGGGTAAGCAGCGAGTATAGATGCAAAGAGTATACGAGCGGCGAGCGCGTGTAAAGTGAGAACGGGGGAGTCGGATTGAAGCTGAGATGGATAATAGTCAATTTCGGTCCAAAGTCAAATTTCGGTCCAAAGCTGATTTGGGCCACTCCCAGTCCATCAGTTCTTTCTTCAGTGCAAGTTTCGTCCAGGACCAAAAGCCCAATCTGATTGGGCTACTCTAGCCATTGTTCAATAATATTTTTGGATTAAAAAAGAAATTTAAAATTATGAAATTGAAAAACGTTTATATTTAAGTGATATCTGAAAATAAAATTATAAAAGAAAATAATTCTCATAAAGTCCAAATATGTTTTCATTGTTGTAATTAATTATGAGAGAAGAACATGAATGACCCTTCACTTATCTTTGAAAAAGAATAAAATAATTTATAGATGTTGTGCATACATCAATTACGACAATTAAGTCGTGCCTAAGGCACTCACCAATTACCTATATATATATTTTCGTTCGATCGGCTTTATACAAGTAAGAAAAATGAAAGAGAAATAAATAAAAAAAAGAAATAAAGGAAGAGATAAATTTTAATTATTAAATCATAAGAGTTCTAAATATTTTTTCTTATAAAATCTCTTACAATTAATATTTTCTTCTTTAGTGTATAACACGTTATCAATACGAGATTCTATCAATTCTAAAGTTAGTGATCTTCTACTTTAAGTAAGTTTTTCAATATATTATTTATAATCTTTGAGATTAATATGAAATATTATATTGTTAATTATTACTTGATAAAATTTGTGTGACTTTATAAATATATTTTTGAGATACACATATTTATTCACTATAAATATATGTAAAAAATGTCAAATCTGACAAAGTTAGAATTCGTTACTCTTGATATTTCTAGAAAAAATTATTTATCTTAAACTCTTGATTCTGAAATCCATTTGCATGCAATGAACTTGAGAGAAACAATAAAAGAAGGAAATCAAGCATTCCTGAAGAACCGTACTAAGGTAATGATTTTTTTTCGCCACTATTTTCAAGAAAAATTTAAAACTGAGTATCTTACAGTAAAAGATCTATTTATTTTGTGTAATAATTTAAGGGAGGGGTATAAACACCAGAAGACTGTTATCCTCCTAAAAGTTTGTTATGAATTGTTGCACATGAGGTTGCAAGATTTTAAAAGTGTTAATGAATATAATTCCGCACTTTTTAAAATCAACTCAGTATTAAAATTATGCGGTAAGAAAATCACCAATGATGATATGTTAAAAAAAACATATACTATTTTTCATACCTCAAATGTGTTCCTGCAGCAGCAGTATCGAGAACGAAAGTTCAAGAAATATTCTGAACTTATATCATCGATGGGGTGGACGTGATAGGATAAACTATATAAATGTTGGTCACAAAAACGACAACATTAAAAGGAATAATAATATACCGTGTCACTAAAAATTGCACAACTTAAATAGGGGTAAAAATCTTCAAAATATTTTTTCAAAAAATGAGTGAAGAGGTATGCTATAGATGTGGTATGACTGAAAATTGGTCACATACTTATCGTACGGCCAAACACTTTACCTATTTATATCAAACATCTATAAAATTAAAGAATAAAAAGTTTAAAACAAATTTAATAGAACCATCAGATGATTCATTAAATATTGATATCACTCATTTTGATATTTTTAATTTTTCTGAAGACGTTGATGGTAAAATTGATCATTTGATTGGAGATTGAAGTATTCCTCCCAATTAATGTATCTTCTTTAGAATTCTTTAATGTTTGTAATGAAAATTTTATATATTTTGTAGAATCATGGATCACACGAGTGAATTTTTTATCTCTGAGTTGAATGATAAAGATGTATATTTGGCTGACAGTGCTACGACTCACACAATTCTCAAAGATAAAAAAAAAATTTCAAAATCTAACACTAAGTAAAGCCTATGTCCATATCATATCAGATTTATCAAATCTAATTGAGAGTTCTGAAAGAGTTTATATTGTATTGTCTAATGCCACCAAAATTTGTATTGATGATATTCTATTTTCTTCATAATCTAAAATTTTTTTATTGAGTTTCAAAGATATACGTTGTAATGATTATCATATTGAAACTACTATTGAAGGCAGTAAAGAGCATCTTTTCATTACTAAAACAATATCGTGTTAGAAGCTCATATTAGAAAAAATATATGTTCTATCTTCTGGATTGTATTATATAAAAATGAGAACAAGTGAATCATATGTGGTAATGCACTAGAAGTGTATTAACCCTAAAGTATTTATGATATGGCATAATCGTCGTGGACCTCCGGGATCAATAATGATGAGACAAATAATTGATAATTCGCATGAGCATCCCTTAAAGAATCAAAAGATTCTTTTACCTAATGAATATATATGCTCTGCATGTTCTTAAGATAAATTGATTACCAGATCATCTCTCTCAAAAGTCATTGTGGAATTTACATCCTTTTTACAAAGGATTTACGGAGATATATGTGGGCCTATTCATCCATCAAATGGATCATTTGATACTTTATGATTTTGATTGATGTATGAAGTCGATGGTCACATGTTTGTCTATTTTCCACTAAAATGTTGCATTTGCTAGACTTCTTGCCCAAATAATTAAACTACGAGTATAATTTACTGAATATCCAATCAAAATTATTCCATTAGATAATGCAGTCGAATTTTTGTCTCAAACTTTTGATAACTATTGCATGTCAATAAGAATAGATGTTGAATATTATGTTGCACATACACACACTCAAAACAGTTTAGCTGAATTTTTGATCAAAATGTTTCAGCTAATCGCTAGACCTTTATTTATGAAATCAAAACTATTTGTTTCTGCTTTGGGACATGTTATATTTCATGTAGTATTATTAATTCGAATTAGATCATCTGCATATCATAAATATTCTCCATTACAGTTTGCATTTGGTCAACAATCAAATATTTCTCATTTTCGTACTTTTGGATGTACTATATATGTTTCAATTACATTTCTACGATGTACAAAAATGGGTCATCAACGTAGACTTTTGATATATGTTAGTTTTAATTCTCCATCTATTATTAGATATCTTAAGTTTTTTACAGGAGATATGTTTAAAGTACATTTTGAGAATTGTCACTTTGACTAATCCATTTTTTCATTATTGGGTAACGAAAAGTCGGTACCTGAAGTACGACAATAAATTATTTAGGATAACAAAACTCTGTCTCAATTTGATCTTCCTACAAATGAATGTAAATTAGAAATTCAGATAATTATTCATTTGTAAAGAGTTGCAAATCAATTACCAGATGTATTTACTGATATTAAAATTGTAGTAAAATTATATATTTTTGCTGTTAATATTTCAATAAAGATTGAAGTTCCTGAAAAATAAGTTGTCAAAACAGCAATAGGTGAATCTAAAATACGCCTGAAGCGTAAAAGACCTATTGGTGCAAAAGATAAAAAATTTGTAAGGAAAATAATACAAAATAAATTTGGTATTTCTGAAGAACCCATACCCATAATACAGGTTACAAGTATAATTGATGCTCCTGAAAATGTCAAATCTTCTATTCCAAAATCTTTTGAAAATGAACCTCCTGAAAATGTGTTTTATGAAATGTTTTCTTCTGAAGAGGAACATGTACCTGAAAATAATGAGATCTCAATACATTTCATGAATACTGGAGAAATTCTAGATATAAATAAAACTGTTGTCGACAACATATTTTTATATAAGATGACCATTGACATTCCTAGAAGCTGAATTAAACTCGCTAGCAAAGCGAGAGATATTTTGATATGTTGTCCAAACACCAAATGATGTAATGCATGTTGGATATAAGTGGGTATTTGTACGAAAACGTAATGAGAAAAATGAAATTGTGCGATACAAAACACGACTTGTTACATAAGGTTTCATACAGAAATCCGGGATTGATTATGAGGAAACATATTCTCCCCTTATGGATGCAATCACATTCAGATTTTTTATTAGTCTGGTTGTTACAAAAGAATTAGATATGTGGTTAAATGATGTGATCACTGCATATTTATATGGATATTTATACCATTACATATATATGAAAATTTTTGGAAGATATAAAATACCTGAAATATCTACAAGTACATATAGAAGTATGTACTCTATCAAATTTCAAATATCTTTATCTGTGTTAAAACAATTTGAATGCATGTGGTATAATCACCTAAGCGAATATCTATTTAAAAAAAGATTTGAGAATAATTCTATATGCCCATGTGTTTTTATTAAGAAATCAGAATTCGGATTTGCCATTATTGTAGTTTATGTTGATAATTTAAATATTGTGGAAACTCTTGAAGAGATCACAAGAATCGCTATATATTTAAAAAATAAATTTGAAATGAAAGATTTTGGCAAAATAAAATTTTGTCTTAGCCTGCAGTTCGAACATTTGCCAAATTAAATTTTTATTCATTAGTCCATGTATGCAGAAAAAGTCCTAAAGCACTTTTATATGGATAAAGCATATCCCTTGAGTAGTCCAATGGTTGTTCGATCACTTGATGTGAAGAATGATCCATTTCGTCCTTGTGAGGACGATGAAGAAATTATTGGTCTTGAAGTACCATATCTCACTGCAATTGGAGTTTTGATGTATCTTGCAAATTGCACTCGGTCTGATATTACATTTTCAGTTAATTTACTTGCTAGATATAGTTTTGTACAAACTCGAAGGTATTGGAATGATATTAAATATATCTTTCGTTACCTTCATGATACAGTTGATATGATATTATTTTATCAATGTGGATCAAGTCCACAATTGATTGGATATGCAGATGCATGTTTTCTTTCAAATCCACACAGAGGTAAATATCAAATTAGATATGTATTTACTTATGAAGATACAGTCATATCATAGAGATCTGTCAAACAAATACTATCTGCTATATCTTCAAATCACTCAAAGATCGTTGCAATTTATGAAGTAAGTTGAAAGTGTATTTAATCGAGATCAGTGATTCAACATATCAAAGAAAAATGTGGTCTTCCTATGATCAATGATAGCTCAACAATTTTATACGAAAATAATACTGCTTGTATCACTCAAATCAATTGAGGATATATCAAAGATGACAAAATCAAACATATTTCACCTAAATTCTTTTATACTCACGAACTTCAATTAGTATACTCAAACACGAAGCAACTGATAAAAAGGCTGAAGAAAGCAGCAGCAACATTTGGTGAGGTTGGGCCGGATGTGAGGCCATTTTTTGTTAGTAATTGGGCCATACGTCCGACCCAACCTTAGCAGATGTTGTTGGTGCTTTCTTGCAATGGCTTTATCAGCTTCTTCATGTTTGAATGCCCTCTTTACCCGTCGCTCAGTTATACTTTTTCGCAACCTCCTTAGATTCTCGAGATGAATCAACACTTGAGTCTTAGAAATTTGGTTGATTGACTAACCTCGCTTTTTAGCATTCTGACCTGAGATATCCATTGTCCCCCCACCTTCGTTTCCCAATACAAAACTTATTGAATTATTAAAGTGAACTTCATCTAGATCGTCTTCTTCCTTTTTATATGGATAATGATATTGAGCATCATTATAAGTGTCTTCTTGATTCTCCACAATCAAAGATTTAAACCAATTCGCTTTAAGTAGCAAGTAGATTGATATCAAACAAATGCGATCTAATGATAATATGACAGATTTATTTATAAAAGGCATTACCAACTACAACATTCAAGAAAATTGTGCAGAATATTGAAATGCGAAAACTCAAAGATCTATCGTCATGCACTTTTTCAGGGGAGTAAATGTCTTAAAAACTTTTGCTGATTGTATTTTTTTTCTTTCGCTAAGATTTTGTCCCATTGGGTTTTCTTTTACAAAGTTTTAATGAAACAATCTTAAATTATTTAAAGGTACATAAGAATACAGTACTATTTTTTCTTCGTCATTGATTTTTCTTCTTACTGGATTTTTCCTTGGTAAGGTTTAACGAGACATATTTTTTATGAGTAGTTATTCAAGAGAGAGTGTTGTAATCAATTATAGGAGGGGACATGAATGACCCCCCACTTATCTTTGAAAAATAAGAAAATAATTAATGGCGGTTGTGTATCCATCAATTACGACAATTAAGCCGTGCCTAAGGCACTCATCAATTGCCTATATATATGTTTTCGTTCGATTAGCTTCATACAATTAAAAAAAAAGAAAGAGAAAAAAATAAAAAGAAGAAAGGAAGGAAGAGAAAAAAATTCTAATTATTGAATAATAAGAGTACTAAATATTTTCTCTTATAAAATCTCTTATAACAAATATTTTCTTCTTTAGTTTATAACATTCATGTCTTAGTTTATAATAAATATATTTATGCAACACATATTATAAAATAAAAATATTTTTATAAATTATATTTTATAAGATAATTTATAAAAATATCTCTATTTTATAATATATATTATATAAAATATTGTAAAAAAATAATATAGGTTTATCATTTAATGAAAAAAATGAAAATGAGAGTAAAGAACCCTAGTTAGGGTTGTACAAAAAGGCCAATATCTGATCCGACCCGATACTCCCGACTAGGAGTGTAAATGGTCCGGTCTGGTCCGAGAAATTTGTGGACCGTTTCTAATCGGTCCAAGAATTCTCTCATCCTGGACCGGACCGAACAAGAGTTCGGTCCATACCGGTCCGATCCAGGAGTGTCCCATATAATTTAATGAGCTAAATTTAATCTAAAATTCTATAATGATCAAATATTTTTTTGACCCAAATTTAACTACTATAAATTATAATATGTTAATATTATAAGAGTATATATTATATATTAATATGTTAGTATATATTATATATTAAGTATGTTAGTAAATTATAACTAATAACACTATTACATTAGTATATTATATATTTATATGTTAGTAAATATTGATAAATTAGTATTAATATATTAAATAATAATAATACACTTATTACTTATAAGCTATTACTAATATTCTATATAGATATATTATAATTTATATTTTTATACTACAACTAGTCAACTAATAAATAATAATATGTTAATATTATAAGAGTATATATTATATATTAATATGTTAATATGTTAATATATATTATATATTAATATATTAATTTATATTAATATTAATATTATAATTTATATACTATTTTTATATATACATATATAAATATATATATATGTGAGGTTCGATCCGGTCTAGGGGAGAAATCCTTTGGACCGGGACCGAACCGGAATTAATCGGTCTATGTAAAATTTGGACCGGACCGGATCGAATGAAATTCGGTCCGATTCGGGACAACCGGTCTAAGTCCAATCCACCGGTCCGATCCGATCTTTTTACAGTCCTACTCCCGACTTATACCGACTAGAATTTTCGACCCGTTTTCGGTTAATCGGGTATTGAGTATGTTGTACTTAGGGTTAGAGATTAACACTAAATACTACACTCAGCCAAGATTGAATGAAAAAACCAGATAATAGATCCACAAAATCAAACAGCAAGAAAAATAGAACAAGATTACCAAGAAGACAGATTTAACGTGGTTCGATCCTTTCGGATCTACATCCACAGGGGGAACTGGCCAGAGATCATTTTATTCCTCTTCAAAAACGCACCAAGAACAGGTTACAAGATTCAGGTCTCTCACTGAGACCTCAACTCTCTCTCTCACTCACGTTTTGATCATCTGCCGTCTACAGTGTTATTGCTTTCTATTTATAGTTCATCACTGAGGCAGCCCTAGATCATCTAGGATTATTACACGTAGCCAGGATAGTTTATTTTACAGTCATCCGGATGAGCAACAAATAAACACATGGTCACTTCTTGACCGTTAGATACAAACTGATCTCAAAAGGCAGAAATTACACATATATCCTCTAATACATAAATTGATGACACTTATGCCATCAATCTCCACCTTGTCACCAATTTTGGCTCCAGGGGTCCCCATCTCTGGCCAGTTCCCACCTTTAGTCCCCAGATTATCCTTCTTCCATCTTCAGCAAGTTCAAACAGTGTTTGAACTTGGATCTTGGTAAGGGTTTAGTCATCAAGTCTGCTGGATTGTCTTCAGTGGGCACCTTCTTCACTTTAACATCTCCACCTGCAATCACATCTCTTACAAAATGGAGTCTTATATCAATGTGTTTAGATCTTTCATGAAAAACTTGATTTTTAGTAAGATGTAAAGCACTCTGATTATCACAGTAAACTGTGATATCACCCTCATATAAACCTAGTTCATTAGTTATACCTTTCAGCCATAAAGCTTCTTTAATAGCCTCTGTCATGGCTATGTATTCAGCCTCTGTTGTAGACAAGGCTACAACTGACTGTAAGTTGGATTTCCAACTCACAGCCCCACCAAAAGCAGTGAATACATAGCCAGTCAGTGACTTTCGGGTATCTAAGTTACCAGCAAAATCAGAGTCTACAAAACCACAGACTTCTTGACCACTCACCACATTATTACCAAAACATAACCCTAGGCTGTAGGAACTTGTTAAGTATTGGAATACCCATTTCAAGGCTTGCCAGTGAATTTTCCCAGGGTCTCCTATGAACCTACTGACTAAGCTGACAGCAAAAGTAAGATCTGGCCTAGAACAGACCATGGCATACATGATACTGCCTACCATACTTGCATATGGTATTTTTGTCATGAATTTCCTTTCTTCATCAGTTTTAGGAGACTGACTAACAGAAAGTCTAAAGTGCTGTGCTATAGGGGTACTTACTGCCTTAGCAGATTCCATATTGAATCTTTTAAGTACCTTTAATAAGTATGTCTTTTGGGATAAGTAGAGTAGTCTGTTTTTCCTATCTCTAATTATCTCCATACCTAAAATTTTCTTAGCAGATCCAAGATCTTTCATGTCAAAAACAGATCTTAACATTTCCTTTACATGCTCAATTTTATCTTTGTTTTTACAAGCAATGAGCATATCATCAACATATAAAAGTAGATACACAGTGACATTATCAGAACTTTTAAAGTATACACAGCTATCATAATTGCATCTTTTGAAACCATTTTCAACCATATGTGTATCAAATCTTTTATACCATTGTCTTGGGGATTGTTTTAATCCATACAAAGATTTTTTTAACAAACACACATAGTTCTTATTGGATTCATCCACAAAACCTTCAGGTGGTTGCATGTACAAGGTTTCTTCTAATTCACCATGCAGAAAAGCAGTTTTAACATCCAATTGTTCTAAAGACAAATCATGAAAAGCAGTATAGGATAACAGTAATCTGATAGAACTGTGTTTTACCACAGGAGAAAAGATTTCATTGAAATCTATGCCCTCCCTCTGTGTAAAACCCTTAGCCACTAACCTAGCCTTATACCTAGGTTTTTCTACCCCAGTTATGCCCTCCTTTTTCTTGAATATCCATTTAGACCCTATGACTTTAACCTTCTCAGGTTTTAACACCATTTCCCAAGTCTTGTTCTTATAAAGAGATTCCATTTCTTCTTGCATAGCAAGAAGCCAATTACTTGCTTCCTTGCTATGCATGGCTTCTTTGTAAGACCTTGGTTCCAGGTCTTCCATGTCTTGTGCAACAGCTAGGGCATAAGCAGTTAAGTCAGCCTGTCCAAATCTCTGAGGTGCCTTTATAATCCTTCTAGACCTATCCCTTACAAGGTTATAAGAATCAAGATTTATTTCTTGATCACTGTCTGAGTTGGCTTTAGAGTTGTCAACTGGTTGTACGGTTCTTTCATCAGGCAAGGAGTCCAAAGACTCCACCTCAAACTGAATCCTGTCATTGACAGTAGTAGGTTGTGTCTCAACAGTAGTCAGTTGAGACCTGGCCATCTGTGACTCATTAAAGGTCACATCTCTACTTATTATGCATTTTTGTTTTCCAGGTTCCTCTATCCAAAGTTTGTAACCTTTTATACCTTCTGGATATCCAACAAAGATGCACTTCACTACCCTCGGTTCCAGTTTGTCAGTTTTGGTATGTGCATAGGCAACACATCCAAATACCCTCAGATTACTATAATCAGAGGGCTTACCAGTCCATAACTCCTGAGGGGTTTTGAAGTTTAGGGCAGTGGATGGACTTCTGTTTATCAAATACACAGCAGTAGTAACTGCCTCTGCCCAAAAAGTTTTTGGTAATTTGGCATTAGACAACATGCATCTAACCCTCTCAAGAATTGTCCTATTCATTCTCTCGGCTAAGCCATTCTGTTGGGGTGTCTCCCTTACTGTCTTATGCCTTGCAATTCCCTCCTTTTGGCAGTAGTTATTAAATTCATTTGATAAGTACTCAAGCCCATTATCAGTCCTAAGCTTCTTAACCTTTCTCCCCACTTGATTTTCAACCAAGGTTTTCCACTCCTTAAATTTATTGAAAGTATCACTTTTCTGCTTGAGGATATAAACCCACACCTTCCTAGAATGGTCATCAATAATGGATAGGAAATAATTCCCCCCACCATGGGAGCTAACCCTAGCAGGTCCCCACAAGTCAGAATGAATATAATCCAAGCTTCTCATGGTTAATTGTGTACTGGGTCTGAAACTAACTCTAGTGGACTTGCCTAATATACATTCTTCACAAAAGGGAAGGTCACATAGGTCTTTGCCACCAAGTAATCCCTGTTTCTGGAGTTCCTTCAGGCCCCTATAGCTAACATGACCTAACCTCTTGTGCCAGAGCACAGTATCATTGTCCCAGGGCTTCTGGACAGCAGAGGCATGTCCTATAATAGTTTGGCCTGCTAGAGTATAAAGGCCATTCTTTATTTCCCCTTTCATCACTATTAAGGACCCTCTAGTTACCTTCAGGATACCAGACTCAGACTTGAAGGAACAACCATATTTGTCAAGCATTCCTAGAGAAATTAAGTTCTTCTTGAGTTCAGGTATGTATCTTACATCTTTTAGTATTCTTTCCATACCATCATGCAATTTTAATCTAATTGAACCAATTCCAAGAATTTTACAAGATTTATTATTTCCAAGCATGACATAACCACCATCAATATTTGAGAAAGTTTCAAACCAAGACTTGCTAGGACACATATGGAAAGAACAACCTGAATCTAAAATCCATTCATTTTCAGATTCAGTCTCTGAGATACAGAGTACCTCAGCACTCTCATAGCCATCCAATGCAACAGATGCATTCCCTTCAGTTTTAGTCTTAGCCCCCTCTTTTGAATTCTTTTCAGGGCAATCTTTCTTGAAGTGTCCCTCTTTATGATAGAGGAAACACTTCAGTTGCTTTCCCTTTGATTTGGATCTACTCCTATTTTTCTTTCCTTTATGACTAGGTTTCTCAGGTCTTCCCCTAACCACTAACCCATCACCAGTTTGTGGTTTAGGATCAGGATTGTTCTAAAGTTCCCTTGCATGTAATATTGATTGCACATCATCTAGTGACAGACTCTCTCTGCCATACATGATTGTTTCTTTTAGGTTAGCATATGTACTATCAAGAGAACTCAGTAACAGTATGGCCTGATCTTCTTCATCTATATTGATGTCTATGTTAGCAAGATCTAGGATGATCTTATTAAACTCATCCAGATGATCTTCAATGGATGCACCCGGGGTCATCTTGAAGGTATACAGCTTAGTCTTCTTATGAAGACGATTGGCCAGGGACTTGGTCATATAGAGGTTTTCTAATTTCAACCAAATCCCTGCAGCTGACTCTTCACTAGCAACCTCCCGTAACACTTTGTCACCTAAGGAAAGAATCATGGCACTGTGTGCCTTTTGTAGTATCTCGGGTCTACACTTCTCAGTGGAGGATGAGATCAATTTCTCCTCTGATGACCCCTTAGGCAGCTTCTTGTCTCCAAGAAGTGCATCTTGGAGACCATGCTGCACTAACAGAGCCCTCATTTTGATCCTCCAAAGACCAAAATCGTTTTTACCCGTGAATTTTTCCACCTCAAACTTAGCAGAACCCATCTCAACCAGGGCTCTGATACCACTTGTTGTACTTAGGGTTAGAGATTAACACTAAATACTACACTCAGCCAAGATTGAATGAAAAAACCAGATAATAGATCCACAAAATCAAACAGCAAGAAAAATAGAACAAGATTACCAAGAAGACAGATTTAACGTGGTTCGATCCTTTCGGATCTACATCCACAGGGGGAACTGGCCAGAGATCATTTTATTCCTCTTCAAAAACGCACCAAGAACAGGTTACAAGATTCAGGTCTCTCACTGAGACCTCAACTCTCTCTCTCACTCACGAAGATTCACAAGCTTTTCTTGCAAACCCTAGATCGCCTCTCAGTCGCAGCTCAAATGGCTTCAGCTCACGTTTTGATCATCTGCCGTCTACAGTGTTATTGCTTTCTATTTATAGTTCATCACTGAGGCAGCCCTAGATCATCTAGGATTATTACACGTAGCCATGATAGTTTATTTTACAGTCATCCGGATGAGCAACAAATAAACACATGGTCACTTCTTGACCGTTAGATACAGACTGATCTCAAAAGGCAGAAATTACACATATATCCTCTAATACATAAATTGATGACACTTATGCCATCAGAGTATATACTCATTACCCGCTTTTAAACCTGCTCTTCTTTTTATTTTTTATTATTTTTTATCTTTTTCGATTTCGATTTCGATTTCGATTAACGTTGAATTTGTTTTTGCTTTTGCACAGAAACCAAAACATCTGATCTGAAAGGCCGAGTTATTGCCACAAAAATGAGAACATCGAACTTGTTTCTACTTGTTTGGAGTGGGTACTTGTCGAAGATTAAACACCAACAGCATCTCTGATGATCATCAGCCACTATCGAGATCTTTTCCTCAACGGTCAGATCAGACCCATGAAGCTCTCCTCACACTTACAGAGTCCTCAGATCTTAGCCCCGCTGCTGGATCTCGATAAGATGAAGAACTCAAGGAAGAAAAAAACAAAGTAGCTTTAAAGAGGCGCCGCTTTCAGGTCGAAGAGTTGAGAGCTTAGCTCCTTGCTTTCCTTCCCACTTTTGATCTTCTTTTCCTTGCAGTTGTTTGGCGCTGAGGAAAACTCAGAGTAAAGTTTTTCGCAGTGAAAAACCTTTCGTTTGTAAGATCGTTTCCAATCTCAGGCACTAAAAAAAATTATTATTGGTAATCGGCTTATCGGCTTATCTAAAAAAGGGTATGCAACTAATTCGGGTCGGGTCGGGTCGGGTCAAAAATACAATATTTCGGGTCGGGTGTCAGCCCTAACCCTAGCGGCGCACTCCCTTAAAAGGAGGTAGACCAAGCCCTAGAAGCGTCACACAGCAGAAGAGACCCTAGTCCCCCGCACCCTCCACCTCCAGATATGGAGCTCTGTACCACAGCACCAGCTCTCTCAATTCTTCCCAAGTATTCCAGCAGCCTCTCTTCTACAACCCCTACCCGCCTCCTCCGCTCCAAACCCTCTCTTCCTCTCAGACCAACCCTACTCACTCGCTCTTTCAGGGGCCTTCCCTCCCGTACGTTCTTCATCCCTTACGTTTCGTCCCAAATCAAGACGGGACTCTATCTAGTTTCCCATTTTCGTTGTTTTTTATTTTGTTTTATTTTGTTTCCTTTGCGCTGCTTAAGGAGGGCGTTAGCATTTTGAGTACATCTATTTTACATATTATCTTAACTGTACGTTCCTGTTAACTCCGTTTTCTGATGATTTATTCATTATTTGCTTATTTAAGTTTATAATTTTTTCATTGTTTTTTCCTTTTTGCAGTTTTGTTGTACGTTATTGTATAATGCTCAGCTCTCTGAACCTTTATTTTGGTGTTTTCTTGACTGTTCAACCTTTATGGTAGTAAATTAATGTTGCTTTTCCAACAACCGGTTTGGCTCAAGTAGAGCATTGGTCTGCATGCTCTCTCGAGATCTAAGTCGAAATCCTTGGGTGCAAACAATATCTAGGGGCATCGGATTAGGAAAACTTTCCTTGGAATAACCTAGGTGCACTTATGAAAGCTTTTTAAAAAGAGCCGAGAGCTTGTGCACTCTAGAAGCGGTTGGGATTTTTTTCGGACATTACTGCAAATAAAAAAAAAATGTTTTTTTTTTTTGAACGGAATTTATCTGTTCTTTGCGTAAGCATGCTTTAAGAACGTTTGAAACACTTGTATCTGCTATGTCTCTCGTTTTCCATGTATATCTTCCGATGCACTTTCAACCTTCAATTATTTTCAGGGTTGGTTTTTACTAGTCTATTGCCCAGAGCAACATCATCATCAGAAGAATCATCAAGTGGAGCAAATCCGTACGCTGGTGGAGAACTCGATGTTATGATAACCCTTGATGATGTTCCACCAGCTGAGAAGAAGACATTTAATGAAACTGTAGCAGGAGAAGTTCCTAAAGAAGAGTCTCCTGCAGATGAGCAAACAGAGTCATTTGAAATTTTGGATAAGCTTAATATAAAGGTCCTTTCAAATCCTTAGAAAACTCGAGTTTATGATTGTGTGTTGTCAAACTGCAGATATATTAAGACAAGGCATTCTCTGTTTAAATAGTTAAATGCTACAACTTTCTCGCCCATTACAAACCTTTTATTTATCACGTGTAGACTTAATGGTTCTAAAACTTTTCGTACCTTCTTTAAGGACATATTCTATTGGGCCTGATATGTCTTTTACCATTTTTTTTTTCGTTGAGGGGGTTTATACTGGAGTCAAACAAATGGTCTCAAGTGGACCAACTTGACTAGGAGACATGCAGAATCTGCCTCAGTTGAGTTATTTGTGTATGTTTCTGCAATAAATTAATTTGGTAGGCATTGGTGGCATTACTTAAAATAAAATAATGCTTGGTTAACTGGAGCAAACACTGCTGGAATGCTTAGTTTTTCCCATCTTCTCCAGAAAAGATTATTATGCAGCATGAGTAATTTATGAAGACGTAAAATTAATATAATGATAAATGAAATGACAAGTTTGTCAATGGTTATGTGATGTTAGCATTTAGTTTAACACCATGTTTGGGATAGCTTGGAGTGGTTCCTCTATGCCTAGGATGCTAGAGTATTGGACCATAAACAAAGAAAAGCATGAGATGGTTAAGTTCAGATCATAAATGTGTTGTGGTGACTCTGTTACGGCTGTTAATGTTTCATTTTTTTCATATTGAATGGAGGCTGGCCAAGTGATGGTATTTTTTGCTAACAATATTTAATTAGGTTGTAATTCTTGTTAGAGTAATAGTGTTCTCTTTTCTGTAGAATTATGAGGAACAAAGAGAAACGAAATTTTGGCAATATATTGACACTCTTATGGGGTATTTGTCCCACAAGTTTGTGATGATCAAAGGAAATTGAATGAGTGCAATTGTGCACCAATGACCTTTATTTATAGGCTATCATGCACTTGTTGGTGAAAAGCACAATTGATAACTCAATGGTTGGCAAGTGACACAACGTTAAGTAAAATCGAAAGCTTGTGTATTTAACACTTTACAAGCAACCTAACCATTTGAAAAATCAAAAGGTTGTGTCTCTTGACACTTCTTTAACCATTAGAAGGAGCACATGCGGTAGAGGGTGTAGTCAAATAAGGTAATGACAAAAATGTGCAAACATAAAGGCTTGTCATGCTCAGACGCTGATCTGCAAGTGTATGCAAATAAGAGTTGAGTAATGGAAAACTTATATTGAATCACCATCGTTTTGTGTGATTAAGTGGGGGATGTCATTCTAAAGGGTGTGATCATCAAACGGTGTACTCCTTGGAATGACACTCTTTTCATGGTGATGGTTCTCATGGGGGAGATGGTTAAGGAAGTGTCATTTAGTCAAAAAGTTGTGTCACTTGTGAAATGTTAAAAGGCACTACAATTGATAACTCAATGGTTGGCTAGGTTGTTTTTTAACACTTCATAAGTGACACAACCTGTTGAGTAATCAAAAGGTTGTGTCTCTTGACACTTCCTTAACCATCAGAGGGAGGACATGTGATGGAGGGTGCTGTTAGACAAGGTAATGACAAAAATGTGCGCACGTAGAGGTTTTTCATTTTTTTGATGCCGATCGGCAAGAGTATGCATATAAGAGTTGAGTAGTGGAAAGTTTATAATGGTATCAAGGTAAAATACTCAATTGGATCATCATCGTTTTGTGTGATCACATGGGAGATGTAATTCTAAGGGTGTGATCACCAAACAGTACCCTTGAAATGACATCCTCTCCATGGTGATGGTTCTCATGAGGAGTGATGGTTAAGGAAGTGTCAAAAGACAAATTTTGATTTAGTCAAAAGGTTGTGTCACTTATGAAATATTAAATGATACAAGTTTTTTGATTTAGTCGAAAGGTTGTATCACTTCTTAAAGTTGTCACTTGCCAGCCATTGAATTAGTAATGGTTGTGTCATTTACCAACCGGTGCATGATAGCCTATAAATAGGAGTCATTGGTGCATAATTGCACTCACTCAATTCCCTTTGTGGGACAAATATCCTCATGAGAGTGTAACTATATTGCCAAAATTTTCTCTTTCTTTAGAATTCTACATTTTTAACTCCCAACTTCCTATGAAACTGCCTAAAAGAAGCAATAGTTGTATGTTTAAACTCTCTCTTGGTGCCTTCATAATCCCAGATAAGCTGAAGCATCGAGTGCTTATCTGATTCATGGGAGGCCAAAAGCAAGGTTGGAAGTCTCGCTGATTGATGCCTACCTTTTGATCATTTGAGGTGTCTACTTAGTAACTTTTCCACACATGCATTTCGTTTCTCCTTCTTTCTCTTTTCCTCTGTTTACTTATCCAAAACTCTTTTCTGGAAATGAGTTGAATCATGTTGGCATTTCTTAGATTCAATCTTGCTGTTATTTGCACCTTAGTTTGCTCAATCTGGTTTGTCCCAAATGGGGGTCTCTAACTAGGTTATCATGAATCCACTTTAAAGCATAGGAACAAACGGTGAAAATTTCATCTTTGCCAGGTTTTATTAACAGAAAATAAGTGCATTACCTGCAAATATTAAGTGTGAAATAGGTCCCTCATTATGGGTACCTGCCAAGAAGCCTTGAAAGATGGACATAAAAAAAGACTTAAGTTCCAAAGACATCACAAGGAATGGTGAAGACCTTGAGGTTTTCTTTTCCAAATGCACATAGCCTTTGGATGGCAGCAAATCGGTCTCTATAGCTTTGTTTTTTAGGATGTTCTTGCACTTTCTTCTTCTCTCAATAGGCAGTTTTGGTGTATACGCCCTAACTTTGAATATACCTTTCTTATTTCCATTAAGCATTAATAAATTTCTCTTATAATTATTATAATTTATTATTATTATTGTATAACTCGGGTATTTTTTCTTGACTAAATGAGTGGAATATATAGGACTAAATACTTGTTTGGGGGAGAGAGAGACAGTGATAGAGTTATTGGTGACTGTCCATGCTTGGTTCTAACAGTTATTCTCTTTTGTTGTTTGATAAGATATTTCTCATGAATAATAATGGGTAGTTTATCCTTATACCTTTAATAATTTTGTTTGCATTGGCCTCATTGTGCTCATTTGTTTCCGTTTACCTTTTTGTAACAAGTCAATTGTGAATTTTTGTTTACTTTATTTTTTTACTTCCAAGGTTTAGACAAAATCTTTGGAGGAAAATGTGATTTTGGTTGCTATGATGATGCTTTAAATGGTTGACAGTGTTCATCAAACATTGGATGAAACATCGACAGCCATGTCGATCCTGAGCGGTTACCTGAGCAACCCTGAATACCAGTCGTTTATTGAAAATTTCATTGCTTTATTTTTCTTTTTCTTCTCCCTCCTCCCGTGTATTCCATTGTCCTATCTTTTTGTTTGTTTTCTATCAGGCTTTTTTGTGTGATTAATTTGTATGTAATAGTTGAGAATGATGAGGATTGTAAGTGACTGGCCACGCTTGATTCTAGCAGTTATTCTCTTTTGTTGTTTGATAACATACTTCTCACGAATAATAATGGGCAGTTTGTTCTTATACTTTTAATAATTTTCCTTACATTGGCCTCATTGTGCTCATTTGCTTTCGTTTTCCTTTTTGTAACAAGTCAATTGCGAAATTTTTTTTACTTTATTTTTTACTTCCAAGGTTTAGACAAAATCGTTGGAGGAAAATATGACTCTGCTTATAAAAAAAAAGGAAAATGTGACTTTGGTTGCTATGATAATGCTTTAAATGGTTGATAGTGTTCATCGAACATTGGAAGAAACATTGACAGCCATGTACCTGAGCAACCCTGAATACCAGTCGTTTAGAGAAATTTTCGTTGCTCCCTTTATTATCTTTCTCCCTCCTCCAGCCTCTCGTGTATTCCATTGTCCCATCTTTTTGTTTGTTGTCTATCAGGTTTTTTTGTGTGATTAATTTGTATGTAATAGTTGAGAATGATGAGGATTGTAGGTGACTGTCCATGCTTGATTCTAGTAGTTATTCTCTTTTGTTGTTTGATAATATATTTCTCATGAATAATAATGGGTAGTTTGTTCTTATACTTTTAATAATTTTGTTTACATTGGCCTCATTGTGCTCGTTTGCTTCCGTTTTCCTTTTTGTAACAAGTCAATTGTGAATTTTTGTTTACTTGATTTTTTTACTTCCAAGGTATAGAAAAAATCGTTGGAGGAAAATGTGACTTTGGTTGCTATGATGATGCTTTAAATGGTTGACAGTGTTCATTGAACATTGGGTGAAACATCGACAGCCATGTCGATCCTGAGCGGTTACCTGAGCAACCCGAATGCCAGTTGTTTATATTAATTGTCATTGCTCCATTTTTTATGTTTTCCTTCTCCCCCCTTCCATGTATTCCATTGTCCCATCTTTTTGTTTATTGTCTATCCAGTTTTGTGTGTGATTAATTTGTATGTAATGGTTGAGAATGATGAGGATCACTCGCATTAATTCCTGCTCCTTTTCAATGGTACAATGTCCGGAGTCAATATGGATTAGTTAAAAGATTTTTTTTTTTTTTTTTCTGGAAAAAGGATTAGCTAACATATAACTTTCCTTGTAAATTCTCTTTCTAACTTCATGATTTAAATAATAAGGGGAACAAGTTGCTGTGATGAAGGACAAAACAATACGAAACTTCCTGGATATGATTGATTGATGAAAGCCAATCCTGAGTGGTTACCTGAGCAACAGATGGTTCCTTTAAGCAAAAACTCCCCTATAACAAATGTTTCCTTTAAACAATAGCTCACCTCCATCTATTCTTTTTCCCCCATTTACACATTGAACTCTACAACTTTTAATGGGGCTCAAACTTATCTTAACGTTTTCTCCACTTATATATGGTCACGATTTTCTTCCTTGTTTTAACATCAAAATTTTTCATGGTTCGAGATTGTCTCAGTCATGTATCTGTGCCAAAAAAAAATGGAGGATGTTCACAAGGTTATGGTTTGCTCATCCATACTGCACATGTATGATGTGTTAATTTTAGTAGTTTTGAACTTACATTTAAGTTTAGCTGAGTGGTTTTTAATTTAATTACGGTATTTGTTAGTCACTAATTTTAGCTCTATTGATGCTTTGCTAATTAACATCATGCAGTTTGACTCAGAAGATACGAATATTATTCTTTTATATGGTGGTGGTGCCTTGGTTGCCCTGTGGTTTGCATCGGCCATTGTTGGTGCTATTGATTCTATTCCACTGGTGCGTATTTATATGTTTTTTGTGTTAAGTTAGTAGTTCCTTGAAATTATGAACTAGGTATATTTTCTCATAGTCTGGGCAAGCTTAATTAAGTTTGATGTAATGAAAACAGTTCCCCAAGTTGATGGAAGTGGTGGGTCTTGGCTACACACTCTGGTTCAGTTATCGCTATCTGATCTTTAAGGTACCTAATATTATGATTTGGATGTGGAATTACTTACATTGTATGAGCAATCATGCTAATTAATTTCTACTGTCTTGCAGAAAAACAGGGACGAGTTGACTGCTAAAATTGAGGAGTTCAATCGAGAGGTTCTTGGTTTAAATGATGATTGATACAGAAGAGACGACATTACTGTTTGCTTTGAGAAGTAGTCATTGGAGATTGTTACGAATCTAGATAAAGCTCACACGTCTCCTTGTTAGTTCTTTAATATGCCAGTAAATAAATAATTTTTGTTTCTATACATAGGTGTTTTTTTTTTTTTTTCCTCTTTGGTTTACAATGAAGGGATGAATGTTTAGTTTATTAAATGATCATTTTTAGTGGAACGAATTAATGTTCTGCCAATGTTGAATTTAAGGGTTCTAAAGTTAAAAGAGTGCATACGGCATTACACAAGACCTCTTGAATGGGGGATAGAGAAATGCTGTGGTTGAGGCACTACTGCAGGAGATGAGATATCTGGCTGCCCTTTTTTTTTTTTTTTAATCTAATATGCGATTTTTGAACTTTTAGACAGCACTCGAAATTTGTATCATAAATGCTTATAAAGGTTAAAAACGACTGTTTATGGGATATACTTAACAAAGCATGTAAAAAAATCTTAGACATGGTTGGGAGTCCTGGTTTATGGAGTCTAGGCTTCTTGAAGAATTATTTTCAAGTGTTATAAGTCTTGCACATGTGAATCTTCACTAATTATCAACCTTTTGCATTTCTTTTGTTGGGAGGTTTTTGAGAGCGGTTGTTTAAAAAGTTCATTCTCTCGTGAAGTCGACTAGGGGTGTAAAATTTCAGTCTAGACTGGAAAAATTGACCTGACCAAAAACCTGTTTGATCAGTTTCGGTCAAGATTGAAAAGTATATGTTTTTAAATACTTTTTATAGATCAAATATTTTTTAGGTTATTTATAAGTGGGAAATGTGTATACAGGGTCAAAAATTGTATTATTTAAAATTATAAACATTGTGAGTATATTTTTTTGTACTATTTAAAATAAAATAATGTACTAATGAATTGAAAATGTATATTACGAATTTTTTTGTATATTGCAAGAATAATGAATTTTTTTTGTATGATTCTATCCTTAATTAAATTTGGCCCGGACTAAATATAGACCAATTGGACTGATAACTAATAGTTCAGTCTGGTATAATAGGGGTGATTGGTTCGTCCGAAAAAATAATGTACCTAAAATTTCGACCAATCTACACCCCTGCTGACCTCCACCAGACCAAGACCTTTGGTGGCCAAGTTGGATCGATAACTTGGTGATGATGATAAGTGCATTCGGTTATTTTTTATGCTGTTTGTTTTTTCAAAACTAAATTAATAAAAAATATTATAAAACTCATTGTAAATGTTAATCCTCAATTTTAATAAACAATAATTAATCTCTCTCACACACTCTTAAGTCATAAATTTGTTTTTTTTTTTTTTAATCCTAAGAATCTTCGTGTCATCAGAAATCCTTGAGCAGCTTGCGAACCTGCTCGAGTGTCACAAACAGCACGACAGTGAAAGGTCCCTGCCTCGAAATGGTCGGCACAAACCCCTTGTACAGCGCTAACGGCCCCTCCGCCCGCACTGTCTTCAACGCGCAGTCCAGAGCGCCCGAGTATGGAGCTTCAGCCCCTGCCTCCACCTTCATGTTCATCACCCTCGTCTTTATCACGTCTACCGGATTCGACGCCACCGCCGCCACGAATCCCGCCGAGAAGCTCGCTGTTACATGAGTCCCCAGCCCGTCCTTCATCACTCCCTTTTCTAGGATCATCTCCTTGATCTGGTCGTACGTAGCGAGTTGCGAGGCTGTGACCAACATCGCGCGGTTTATCGTCAGGGACGAACCGCGCCACAGGCTAACAATCCCTTCCTGCCGTGCCATGCGGTTTATGGCGTCGACCACGCTCGTGTAGTTCCGGCGCTGAGCCAGGGGGAGCCGCCCGTCGGCTTGCATCCGGACCATGGCCACGTCGGCCGGGTTGCCCACCGCCGCGCCGATTGCGCCAGCTATGAGGCCCGCCGATATCTTGCTCGCTAGCGGCAAGGTGCCGGAGTTGGGGTCGGTCCACTTGTTTTTCAGGATATCGTAGAGGCCCATTCGGGTGGTTGAGTAGAGAGTCTGGCGGAGGATGGTGGCGGAGACGCCCGAGAACAGAGCACCGACACCTTCTTGTTGGAGGATACGGACACCGACGGCGATTGGGCCTGCACGCGCCACTTGAGGTGTCGGAGCAGGCACGCTAATCGATCCCGGAGCAGTGAGTGTAGTGCCGTGGAAGGCTAGAGCGGGGCGGAGAGTTTGAACGGCAGGGTGTGAGAGTCGGTTTTGGGGCGTTAGATTCGCCCTGGAGCTGCATTCGGACCTTGATTAGGTCCAGAGGGTGGGTGGCACAGCCTGCAACAATTGAAGCTATGCCTCCTTCAACAAAACCTGTCAGACCCATCTTGAGTTGAACAAACAGAAAAGAACTTTGCTCTGGTTCGAAAGAATGAAACAATGGGTTTAGAAAATCAAAAGAATTAATCAGGTGGGAACTGGGAGTAAGAAGCTTTCAATTAATGAAAATTAAAACACCAGTTGGAGCTGGGGTTTATCTCACTTGAAACAAGGAGATGGGAATGGTGGGAGAAGGCTATGGAGGAAGAGTGAGGAACGTTGGGCCTCTGAGACATAAGCTGTAAGAGAAAAAAGGTGGTTTTATGCTGGGATGTGTTTGGGAAAAACAGTGCGGGCAAGAGAATTTATACAGAAAAAGTGCAGGAAGGGTGGTGGAAATGAAGGTTATTTTTTCACGCGAACTGCGGAACTGGTTCACAGTGAGACAACATCAACGAAACAAGACTCTGGCCAACTCTCACTTACGCGGTAGCGGTGTCCAAACTCCCCAAGTCCAAAAGACCTTTCTTCTCCAAGTTTTTATTTTTATTTTTATTTTTTGACTTTACGATTTGATTTCGTATGTCTGATATTGGAAGTATTTAAATCCAAGGTCTCAAAATTCCAGCTCCGTTCTTCTTTCTAGAGCTTTTTATAAGCTTGACTTTTTCGAAGTCGCCAAAGATGGCTTTTGGGCTTGCCACGAAACAATCAACTTGACTAGGTTAGTCCAGGCCAGGCCAAGTTGGCTGACTAATTTGTAGCTGTTTCCAATTCATGACTGTTTGTTCAACTTTACCGTTTTGTGAACTCACCATATTGGACTGTCACGTATTTTTTGGGTATATGTGAGTGGGACAGGAACGCGTTTTGATTAGATTAACTACGCTAGATTACAAAGATAAGAGAATTTTAGATTAACGCGTAGAAGGCAAGTTTTTGTTGTGGAGATTTGAGGGAGGTGAAATCTGCAATCCCCCATTTTGTTGTATATTTTAGTCATCGACGCAGTTTGTGACCCTCACATGTTTGGTGGTTTTGGATACTAAAATCGATGTCGAAGCTGGAGTTGGTGGTGGATATCGTATCTATGGGGCGTGCCCAGCTAGTATTGACGCGATGTGGGTAGATTTAAAAATTAAAGCTTGTCTCACGGTGCAGGAAGTTAGACAAGGGGGAACCATTTCTCAATAATCATTTACCGCTAGCATCGCAGATACTGTTCAAGGGAGAACCTCAGTTAATGAGAATAACCCAATGGGAAAGTAACATAATCGTAGCTCCAATGGGAGAGTAATACTGTTCATCTGGATTGGTTTTTTCCATCCAAAAATCCGGCTAAGGCGATTATACGAACTAATAATTAAATTATCCACTTGCCTATATCTAAGGGCGGATATGAATATATAAGACAGGTATCGAGTTTAAAAGCTGAAACTCGTTAGGGGTGCTACTTGCACTCATGGTGGTGTCCTTACTGCACCCCCTGCCTATACATGGGGAAGGCGGACAATTTAGTACCCCAAAACTCGACATCACCCCTTTGGGACCCCATCCAGATGTCAAGGTCGAATTGGCTCCCAATTTGTCTGTTATCCCGTCCAACACTGCATTATATAATACAAATACTACAAAATTATAAATCTTACAAAAATAAAAAACCTGAACAAAATCGTACAAAGTCTTGCAGAACTTACAAATCCAAACAAAAACAAATTAAATTAAATTAAATTACAGATGAAACCAAACAAAATTAGAAATTAGAAAACTCTAATAAATCGAACAGTAGACAAAAAGGCCATGGGCACGATCATGGCTCATATAGACCTAGTCCATGGTTGCCACGGTCGTGGCTGTGAGACATTAAACTCAAAAATCAGTAATGGCATCATACACTCAAGGTGTCCCACGGTCACAATCGTCAGTCATTATTCATGATAATGAAATTATGAAAAAAAGTTCTCTCATCTTTAATCATTAGGGGAGGATGAGAATAATAAAGGAAGAGGAAGAATAGTAGAAATGAGAGAGAATTCCAAGATGGTGGGCTGTGGCCACTAGCATTGAGGCATGGGAAGTCTAACTGAAGGGAGGTGAAAATTCAAAATAGAAGAAAAGATAATTAGGTAAGAGAATAGCAAAAATAGGGATAAAGAAGAAAGGCTCTAGGAAGTTTGGAATGAAAGAGAGAGAGCGAGAGAAAGTGTGTGTGTGTGTGATACCTATACATAAGGTTTTATAACCCTATAATGAAACGACGTTTTGAGGATAAACATATTATATATGCGTGTGTGTGCCTGTGTGCGAGTTGGATGAAGGATATTTTAGGCAAGTCGAGACGAGCTCGAACCCTGCATGGCTTCACCATGTGGGTGGATGCCCCGCAACCCACAACTAACGAGCAGGGGCCGTACTAAGAGGGGAGAGATGGGCAATGAAATCTTATTGCCCACCAATAACACTCTTAAATCAAGTTTACTTGCACGAATCCAAATATTTAGGGTTTTAAAAACTTAACTTCTTTTGATTTCCAGGTAATGACTCGAGTTAACTCGAGCGGGTGTTCGAGCGGCATGACATGCCTGAGTCTGCATTCGAATATAATTGGATATTCGTATCCAAATTCGTACCTGAGTAAATAATGCTATAGAAATAATAATACTTAAGAAAAATCGTATAAAAATTACTCGTAGGGTGGGTAGCACCATTTCTCAACATGGCTAATAAAACATAGAGTTTTTTTAAAGTCCATTTCTATGATAATAAAGATATCATTTCATTCTTATGTATAGCATCTTTATGTAATTTTCCACTTCAAAGAAGAAATTTGTCCAACTCGTCTATACTTTTTGGTAACATTTATGTGTTTTTTTTAATAATCCTTTGACCAATTCATATATAGTATATGAAAAAATATCCACTTTAGTTTGGAAAAGAATTTGAATGTGTAAAACGCACTTCTTATATCTCTCGTTTGAGATCCTTAATTTGAATAATAATTTGAGTAAAGTTTGATTTATTTATGGTTATATTTGCTCCAACATTTTTGTATATCACCTTCGTTGCGCTCTCATTAATTGCATTAAATTTCATTTCCTCTTTATTATGCTCATTAATTCCCTTAGAATTCCTTATTGGGCTTCAACGTGTCTAATAGAGAATAAAAGAGGAAGATGTATATGCATGTGAGTAATAATAATAACAATAATAATAGCTAAAATCTTAAATGTAGGATAAGTCAAAAATGAATGGGGAGGTGGGCATATGTCACGTTAAATTAAATTAAGTCAAAATAAATGTGATCTCAATTAAACTATGAATTTAGAAGTGTTCAATGAAGGAAATAAGAGAACCAAAAAGCGTCCCTTGACATTGAATGGAGGCGACTGACAAGTCGACACAAGAAAACGACAAAAGACACGATAGTCTTTAATTGCGTCGCCTGAGAGATTCGAACTCTCGCGGGGAAACCCCATGTACTTAGCAGGCACACGCCTTAACCACTCGGCCAAAGCGACGCATGCTGTCACGTTGCCTATTATTTCTTATTGTAAGTGCACAATTCTTAATATTTATCTATAATAATGATATTATATACCTATAAAAAATTATTAATTGTTATGAATTGTAATGAACGAACGAAATAGTAGCCGCCCCCTGTCCCACCACTAAAATTATGTGAATGACCCCACCACTATTATTTTAAAATCAGCATAGTGACTTGCATAGTGACTTGCATAGTAACTTGCATAGTAATTTCAACGCCTATAAATATGGGCTTCAGTTGTAATGAAATTCATAAGAAAATATAGAGAGAGAAAGAAAGTTTCAGTTCTTAAGAGTTTCTTTTATATTTCTCTTGCAATAGTAGTAGTTTTCTTTTTAGTTTTATAACACGTTATCAGCACGAGGTTCTACCGATACTGAAGCTAGTGGTCTTCTACTTCAAGTAAGTTTTTCAATATATTATTTGCAGTCCTTGAGATAAATATTAAAGGTAATATTGCTGAATATTACTTGATAAAATTTTATTTTTATTCTCATGATAATGTGAATATATTTCTTAAATTCACAGATTTATTTTTGTAATATAATGTCAAATATTGAGATTTATTACTATTGACATTTCTGAAAAATGTTATTTATCCAGGATCCTTGATGAGATCTATTTGGATATGATGATGAACTTGAAAGATACAATCATAGAAGAAAATCATGTGTACCTGAAGGACCGTGCTGTGTATCTCATGATGAAAAATCATCTTACTATGTGAAATGAATTAAGAAAGTGATATAAGCACCAGAAGATGTAATCCTCTCAAAAGATCATTATGATTTATTGCACCTGAAGTTGCAAGATTTTAAGAGTGGTATTGAATATTCTGCACTCTTTAAAATCAGCTCAATATTAAAATTATGCAGTGAAAATGCCACTGATGATGATATATAAAAGAAGACATATATTATTTTTCATACCTCGAATGTGCTCTTGCAGTAGCAATATCGAGAGTGAAAGTTCAACAAATATTCTGAACTTTTGTTTTGTCTTCCAGTGATTGAGCTAAATAATGAGTTTTGTTACACCAGTTACGTCCTATTAATAATATCGAATTTACACAATTCCTAGAAGTGAACGGTGCATCCTTTCAAAGGAATTAAGGGCGTAGACGTGGTAGAAAAATTATAGAAGTGTTGGTCCCAAAAGCGACAACACTAAAGATGATAAAAATATATCGTATCACCAGAAGTGATCCAACTCAGAGAAGGGTAAAGGCCCTCAGAATAATTCTTCATAAAAAGATGAAGATGTTTGTCATAGATGTAGTATGACTAAACAATAGTCACGTACCTGTTGTACGGCTATGCACTTGATTTACTTATACTAAGCTTTTATATATAAGCTTATTAATATTTCATCATGTTTTGAAATAATGAAATATCGTTGCCTGAAGCACGACAAGAAATTACTTGGGATAATAAAGCCCTGTTTAAATTTGATCCTCTTACAAATAAATGTGAACCAGAAGTTCAGAGGATTATCTATTTGCAAAATGTTGCAAATCAATTACATAATATATTTACTGACACTAAAGGTGTTGTAAAATCATATATTACTGCTGTTAATGCTTAAGCAAGAATTAAAGTCCCTGAAGGACGAGTTGTTAAAACAGTAATAAATGAGTCTAAGATACGTCTGAAGCGTTGAAGACCTATTGGTGCACAAGAAAAAGAAAAAAAAATCGGTGCTCATGAAGAGACCATATTTTCTGTATAAAATATAATCCTCTTGAAGAGGAAACCTCCTGAAGAGGTAACTCCTGAAGAGTGTAACTCCTGAAGAGGTAACTCCTGAAGAGTATAACTCCTGAAGAGAAAACTCCTGAAGAGTATAAACCTCCTGAAGAGGAACCTCCTGTAGAGGTGTTTCATGAAATGTTTTCCCTTGGAGAGGAACAATGAGATCTCAATACATTTCATGAGTACTGGAAAATTTATGGATAGAAATAAAACTGTTGTCGATAACATATATGATAACACTTGACATTATCAGAAGTAATGAAGAAAGTGAGCCAAAAACCGTCGAAGAATGTTGACGTAGAAATGATTGGCCAAAATGGAAAGCAGTTATTAAAACTGAATTAAATTCGCTAGTGAAGCAAGATGCATTTGGACCTGTTGTCCAAACACCAAAGGGTGTAATATTTGTCAAATATAAATGAGTATTTATACGAAAGCGTAATGCGAAATGAAATTGTGCGGTATAATTTGTCGCACAAGGTTTCCTGTAGAAACCCGAGAGCAGTTATGAGGAAACATATTTCCTTGTTATGAATGCAATCACATTCATATTTTTAATCGATTTGGTTATTACAAAAGGATTAGATATGCAGTTAATGAATGTGGTCCCTGCATATTTATAAGGATCATTAGATCATTACATATATAAAGATATACGATACTTGAAGCATTTAATCCAAGTACATTTAGGAGTATGTACTTTATAAAGCTTCAGAGATCTTTATATGGGTTAAAGCAATCCGGACGCATGTGGTATAATTGAATCAACGAGTATCTATTGAAAGAAGGATTTAAGAATAATCCTATATGCCCAAATGTTTTATCAGAATCCGGATTTGCCATTATTCCAGTTTACGTTGATGATTTACCTTGTTAGAACTCCTGAAGAGATTACAAGGGCTACTATAAATTCAAGGAATGCATTTGAAAAGAAAAGATCTTATTATTCAATTGATAGATGAGTTACAAGAATTTGAGACTTCTAGCCTCATCTCTCAAATGCATTTGCTCTTCATAAAGCAACATACCATCCTTATCTAAAGGATTAGGCAGTCGAAATGAAGAGGCAAGTAAGGATTTTAAATCCTTATTCTCTTGCTTTAAGTCTGCAATTTTTCTGTCAGACTCTTGAACGAGTCGTTGAAGTACGGAAACCTTCTCGTTAAGCTCCTCAATTTCACGATTTTTGGATTGTAATCGGTTGGAAAATCCGACTATAGAGGAGGAGTATCGGGTGCCGAGAGTCACCAGCTCATAAACAGCTTCACGATCTGACTTATTAGCCAGATCATTTGCTTGCTGCAACATGGCAACTACGGAAGATGCAGGAACAACTTGTAATTGAGGTGAAGGACACCTCATATGTTGATCGTGAGAAATAGTAAAAGGAAATTGATGAGCCATTGGAAATTTGTAGAATAAGAATACAAATACAGATGAATTATAGATATGAGAAGAAGATTTTATGCGTACTAAATGAAACTAAAGACGGTTCTTATAGAAATGGAAATAAGAACAAGACAAACCATCATCTTTTCAAATCTCACTTTACAAGATATGCTGGATGCATAATTTCAAAAGCCAGCGAGATTAATTACAGTTATCCCTATTTTCTTGTAAACGCTGAACCTCTGCCGTTAGCTGCTGTTGTTGACTTTGTATCTGAGCTCTCTCTCGTTCCAGCTCTTCTACTCGTGTCTTCAGGTCACGAGAATACCAATCTACAAGTTTCTTCAGCTTCTTGTTTTCTTGTCTTAAATCTTTATTTTTACTATCTTTAGTTGCAAGCGTTTGATGCAACTCAGATATTTGAGTTTTAAGATGATCAACCTCACTCGTTCTCGCCAGTAGCCTCTGAGACATGGTTGTAAGAGAGGCTGCATATTGAGCACTGAGGGTTCTTGATGCTGCAACAATTTCAGGATCGGATTTACTAGAAAGATATATCTCTGCTCCTATCATGGTGTTTACAGTCTCAGGAGAAAATATGAGTGGTTGAGGTATAAAAGGTTCATGGTTCAAATCTGGGACATTAGAATTTCTATCAGACATAATATCGTTCTGAATGAACAACAACTGAATCTATGAGGAATGCGAGATCTTTTTGCTGGAGTAAACCAATGGTAAAATTGGTTATATTTAAACAACAACCCGAAACCTTCAAATCTCTTCAAGATCTCGTTTGTCCACAATGTCAAGCGGATTTAATTTTCCGCCGAACTTATAATATTAGACCTCAAAGCTTTTACAGCTTTTATCATACATAGATGGTTTCCAATGTTATTTCCGCCGTATATAAACAAGTTCTCCCTAATAACGCCGAATGAGGGGGAGAAAATTTTAGATGAAAATATTATCATACTCTCTCTAATGCATTATTTAGTTGGAGATCGTGTTTGAATTCTTAACTTGTTATATATACTGAAATCATATTTGCTTATTACTTGAAATACTAACGCATATTATCAGGGGGAGTTTAAGTATTACTGCAGGTATCAGATTTCTATTAAGTCTGTCAATCAGATATTATTTTTCATTTTCAAATCACTCAGAAATTATTGCAATTCATGAAACAAGTCGAGAGTTTATATGGCTGAGATCAATGACTCAACATATCCAAGAAAAGTGTGGTATTTTGATAGCTCAACAATTTTATACGAAAATAATGCTGCTTGTATCACTCAAATCAAAGGAGAATATATCAAAGATACGATCAAGTGATAATCTGGCAGATTTATTCACGAAGGCATCACCAACTGCGACATTCAAGAAAATTGTGCAGAATATTAAAATGTGAAGACTCAAAATCTATAGTCATGCACTTTCCAGGGGGAGTAAAAGTCCTGAAGACTTGTGTTGATTGTACTCTTTTTCCTTCGCTAAGGTTTTATCCCATTGGGTTTTCCTTTGCAAGGTTTTAATGAGGCAATCTTAAAGCACTTGTGGATACATAAGAAGACTGTACTCTTTTTCCTTCGCCATTGGTTTTTCTTCCCACTGGGTTTTTCCTTGGCAAGGTTTTAACGAGGCAGATTCTTTATGGGTGGTCATTCAAGGGGGAGTGTTATGAATTGTAATGAACGAACGAAACGGTAGCCGCCCCCTGTCCCACCACTAAAATTATGTGAATGACCCCACCACTATTATTTTAAAATCAGCATAGTGACTTGCATAGCGACTTGCATAGTAACTCGCATAGTAATTTCAACGCCTATAAATATGGGCTTCAGTTGTAATGAAATTCATAAGAAAATATAGAGAGAGAAAGAAAGTTTCAGTTCTTAAGAGTTTCTTTTATATTTCTCTTGCAATAGTAGTAGTTTTCTTTTTAATTTTATAACATTAATATAATAAACATTATACGATAGTACATATTAAGGCGTGTGCCTTACGTACTTATATATAAAGTTATTAAATCTTACTATACATTTTTATTATTCATTTCCCTTCACTTTATCATGAGTTTCCTTAACAGTTTTCGCATAACTACCATATTTAAGTTTCATTTAGATTAAAAGATGATCTTATTTCATATTATTTCATCTGATTTTATTATTATATTTTTAAAAATTTTTTATATAAAATATAATAACTAATTTAATTTTGTTAAATTTCAAAATAATTATAATATTAAAGAATAATATTTTAATAAAATTTTATTCAACTTTTATTTCAACTTATCTTATATCAAATCACTACCTAAACCACACCTTACACCTTAGTGGGTCAATGAACGGACTTTGTAAATAAATATTTTTTTTAATATAAAAAATCTCCCTTGAAATAAGTGTTTTGTGAAAAAAGAAATACTTTAGTCATTATATAAAAATAAATTCATAAATTGATATAGTTTGATATAATAGGTCACATGCTCAAGATATATCGATTTGTAAAAATACTTTTAATTGTGAAATAAATTCAACAGATCATATGAAGTCATATTAATTGTGTAAATTTTTTTTTTATATAATTTTTTTTAATAGTTGCAACACTTCTCTTATAAATAAGATCTCTAATATTATATTTAGAGATCTCAATTATTCCATGTTGGAAGGTGATTCATAGGTGGTCATCCACGCCATTCAAACCTCATCAGCCTATCAAGACTGGATCATGGATCCTATTGTAAGAGGCATTATTCATTTATTGACGAATTTCAAATCTTGGAAAGCGAGAAAAACTCATCAACCTTGTAATTGATGCGCGCAATCATTAGCGTAATGGGCAGTCGAAAAAGCAAACTCTTGGTTGTATTCCTCTGATCCAAATTTATCCATGTTTGTTGAATTTTTATAATGGTAAATATCCTCCTAGCATTTTGTTTTGTAATAACAACTGATATTCTATATGTTTATATTAGGTTTTCCTTCGTTAATATTATCTTTTGCTCAAAAGAAAAAAAAAAAATCTCTATTTAATATTATAGCGAAGTAGAGCATGGACTCATCCGTTACATGTTATAATCTGATGAGATTTGGCATGTTTAGGTATCTTATGAGTTTGGTTGTGTTGCCTATATTTACCCAAAGCACGTTCCTTTTTTTTTTTTATGCTAGCCCAAATCATGTTACTAAAACATCATAACATGCAAAATCCTAGTCTCACCCAAATCAAGACATTCAAAAATGATTTCGTTGTATTCTTATGTGACAACTGATTTAGTTGTGAAAAGCTTCAATATCTTAATCATATAACTCATTCTCAAGCTTATTCATTGCCATCATCATGTTATCCATGTACCATCTCATTTCTAAGGACAACACCAATCCATTATTTTTATAGCATTGTCAATGATTTTTTTAATATTATCTTTTAAAATACATTATCAAAATGTACTTTTTAAGAAAAAATTATATACTAATTTTTACAATATATCATATATCATGAACATATCTATTTTTTTTTATGTTCTTTAATTTTGTTCTTTTTAATGCTTTTTATTCATTTCAAATATTTTTTCTAACTATCAATAATATCTTCACATATTTTATTAACTTTTGAGTAGTGACAAAATGAATTTTAAGGAGAAAGAAATCAATTTAAAATACTTTAAATATGTGAAGAATCTCCTTTACAATTAGAGGATTAATATAGTAAAATATAAAATAAAGATAGAAATACAAAATTTATTGGAATGAACTTTTAAACCAAAAAAAAAAAAAACTTTTAAACCACTCTTTTTATATTTTACAAAATTTATTGTAAAAGCAGTCACATCCGATTTCTTAAACTTTTTTTTCTCAATTTTAGTTAAAAATGATATTTCCTATAATTTTATCTTAAATTTAATCGATTTTGAAAAAAAGGATTTTTTTCGCATTCCCTATCATTTCTCTATTCTATTAAAATAATATTTCTCTACTCTTTTTTTATTATTATTTTCTCTCATTTCTATTTACAAACTTAATTAATTAATATTTTTTCTTATGTTTTGAACTATTAGTCTAGTAAATATTTTAAACAAACATTTAAATTATTTTTTTGTAGGTATCATAATATTTTTAAAGTTAACTTTTTTATATTTTTGTAGTTATTTAAATTATTTTTAAAATTATAACAAACATGAGTTTGAGAGAAAATATAGATGATTGGAATAAGGATTAATTTAATTAAAAAGAATAAAATATTGATAAAAGTGATTTGGAGGATGAATAGTGATTTCCTATATTGGAAAAGTTATTGTTTATTTTCTAAACTTTTTTTTTCTAAAATAAGAATTCGGTAGAAATTTTTTTAACCAAAACTTCAAAATTTATAGTAAATTATAGGAGAAAATGAATTAGAGAGAATCTGATGGATGCTCTTAGACCCGTTTAAATAGGAGATGAGATGAATTGAATTTATTTTTTAATATTATTATTATTTTAAAATTTAAAAAAGTTGAATTAAAATTTAAAAAATATGTATTAAAATTTGAAAAAATTATATTAAAATTTGTAATTTATAGGAAAAATTAAAAACATATAATAATAAAATAAAAATAAATTAAGATGAATTAAACTCATTTTAAATCCAAACCGAAACTTAAACTCTTAAAAAAGCAAGCTAGTTTTTCTATTCCTATGTTATCATCGTTGTACCAGATCGGTAGACGTAGACATTTTGAATTACTTTAGTCAATAATTTAGATTAAACTATTAAAAGATGACTCCACACGTCAACCGAACGATTGAGATGGTAGACTAACTTCATGATAAAAGAAAAATATTTCTCATTTTAGAGTTTTTATTTAAATTTTAAGGTCCAGGATGAATGGGAGTGGAATAAATCAAATAAGGCACAATTTGTTTTTAGAAATAAAATAAGATAAAAATTAAAAAAAAATATTATTGTAATATATTTTTTTAAAATTAATTTTATTTTAAAATTTGAAGAAGTTGTTTTAAAATTTGAAAAAATTAAATTATTTATTTAATTTTATATAAAACTTTAAAAAAAATATAATGATAAATTTGAAATGAGGCCTAAATCAAACTCATCAAACAACATAAATACTTCGTCAAAAATGCTTAAGCCACGAACAAATTGTCTTGAGAGTTTTTATCGATTTGTTTTTTAATGATTAAGAAATTACTTTTCGATAAATTTTTTTATTCTTTAAAATTTTTTTAAAATCATTTTTAAAATAATTGAAAAAAAATACACAAGATAAAAAAATATATTTTATACTTATCGGTGAGAATTCTCAGGACCACCTCTCGATAACCCTAGCAATTGCCATACTTAAATCTTTAGATTAAGATTTTTTATAAATTTTTACCATTTAAAGACAAGAAAAACACAACACATGGATCTGATTATATTTAAGGGCTAATTGAAAAACCACTACTTGAGTTTTCACATTTGAAAGCTTTCAATTTTTTAATTTTGTAAAATTGATATCCAAATATTAAAAAATCCAAACCCCTCCCCCCACCTAAAAAGAAAAATCCCCCAAGCGAGATGAGGAGGCTTAGTCTAGAGCTAGTTGGCTCATTGGCCCAACCCACATAAGAGATGACGAAACTTATGTCTAAAAAAACTTAACCCTAAAAAAGAATATCCTTTCATGCAACATTTATGAGAGTGAGAGAATGAACGACAAAGGAAATAAGAGTTGCCACCATGGAGTTTTCTTGAATGGCGCTAGACACTCGAGTACATGTCTACTCCAACGAACATGAAATAAAGAGAACTTTTGATTTTTTGACAAGGAGACATCGACAGACAACTAAAGAAGTTTGTAGAAAGAAACAAATGGAGAAGTCAAGCCACATTAATGATACCATAATTAGGACTATAAAGCTCGTTAATAACGCCGTTACAGAAGTTACTATACGGCTCGATATATCCCCTTAGGCTCCTGATATAAATAACATCCTCCTAGATTCAAAGAATCTTTCTTGAATCTCATTATTCACAAGCTCTCAAAAGAATTTACTAGTTTAAACATCAAAAACCTTTCAACAACCTAGACTATCATCTCCCAACTTTCTTTTTTCTCGTTTTTGTAGGTCTAACTTTAGACATCGAAAACCTAAGTGAATCTAATCTACGTGCTAAGATAGGAAACTCTAAAATCGACTGTTTTAACCCTTAGACTTTTTATATTTCACTCACAGAGACAAAAAAAAAGGATCTTAGAGGCCAATGAAATGGGTAAAAAAGTCAGTTTCGAATCCTTGATAATTGATACAGAACACTTGTTATTTGTGGAAAGACCACGCTAGGGCTGAAGTATTATAACAAGTGAGCTTCCTTATTTCTATATCAACAAAGGACCAAACTTATCCAATAACTATTTTGAGGGTGTATGAGATTAGGCAAAAGCTACTTGAACGTTAATAAAAAAGATAAGCATACTAGTATAATGCGACTAGTCGAGCACAAACTCTTAAGAATGGTTGTGAGTGGGAGTCTAACCCACATATTTGAACAAAAGAGAGACTCCGAGAATTACATTTATTCAATCACAAGTAAAGCGATTGAGCCACTAAGTCCATTATATGAGGCCTAGTCCATAGGTAGATTCGGACGCCAGTTGAGAGACGGACCAATCCTCATACAACCTTCTTTACAAATATTGAGTGAAGAGGTCTGACTTATCATCTCCCTTCTGTTTTTTCACAGAAGTCACTACAGGTGAATCACCATGAAAAAGGCTTACCTTTCACGATGTGAAAGAAGTTTTGCTCTGACCTACTTTGGCCCCTCTCACTTCCTAAGGACTTAAGAGCCATATCTAACCACTGTTTAAAGAGATCAGAATACGATGAGATAAAAAAGATTATAATTGAGGCAAACAATGCAATATCTTCCATTAGAACAAAACTTCAAAAAAAACCAAAAAAGAATATAACTTTCGTTACTCTTCAAGAAGCATCCATCCCAGATTAACTATTGCCACGCACCTTCCTCAAAAACTAAAAAATTGTTTAGAACTTTTGGTAAGGTTTGAGCGTTCCTCCTTTGTAGATGTAAAGAAAAAATGATCGTGACTTTAGCATTTTTGTAAGGATAATGATATCGTCACACTTATTTTATTACTATTTTGTTATTTAGCTTTTTTTTTTTCCTTTCGTTCTTTGAATGTGGATTAAGATATCTTAAAATATGATTTTTTTTTTTGTATAATCTAAAAGAAAATAAATTGAATCAATTAAATAAACTTGATTTTATAATTTTTTTTATTCTTTAAATTTCAAAAATACTGTAAAAAAGAAAGAGGATTCTTTATGTAAATAAGAAAGAGGTGTCAGTTTAATTTATTTTCTATGATATTATTTAAAAAATTATATTCTAAAATTTTCATTTAAAAGTTCAAGAAAAAAATTAATAGTAAGATAATAATATGTAAGAGTACTAGTATTGAACTCATTAAATTTTTTTTTCATAACTTGATAGAAAATAAAAATTTGATAGAAAGACAATATTTAAAATAATCTTATATTAAATTCATAAATTTCTTTTTGTCATATTTAATAAAAAAATGAGAAAAAATAGAAAAAATAAAATACAAATATTTTAAGAATGTTTAATACAAATAAAATAAAATAGAAAAAATAGAATTTTGAATAACAATCATTTAAAAATAAAAAATTACTATTCAAAAAGTCAAATTAAGAATATTTATATTTTATTCTTTATATTTTTTTAAATTTTTTATTAAACATGATGAATTTTTTTTTATGAATTTAAGATAAAATCATTTTACGTATTATCTTTTTTTTATCAAATATATATATATATTTTATCAAATTAAAAAAAAAATTAATGAATCCAAAACTAATGCTGTAAGAGCATCGTTATCCTAATCTGTATGCGTCGTGGAGTTGGAAACCCGAAAACACGACAGGTCTGAACTCATTCAAATTAAAAATGGCGTCTGAACTCGACGCTCAGACAAAGAAAAAGAAAAAGAAAAAGAAGACATCGGCAAATGTGCCCAGAACCCAAATCGAAGGGGTGATCGCACATTAATAATCGAGAGAACGAGGAGACAGACAAAGATCAAAGACAACCCTTTTCTCACTTCTGCATGTGCACACAGTACACACCACCTAACCATAAAGGGTAAGAGAGAGTGAATCACACGACAAAAACGACACTTCACTCTCTCTCTTCCCGACCGTTTTTGTCCGAATTCTCTTCCATTATCATCCAGCAGATGCTTATCGTCCCTACTCACGACCACCTCCGTAACCTCAAATTCCGTTTTTGTCCTCCACGCACTACTCCGTTTACCCGAGACACACCTCCGCTGCCGGCACCGCTACCAAATCTATGTATAACAAACTCTCCATCCTAGGGTTTCTCTGTTCTGGATTGATCCTCGGCGCTGGTTAAAGCCAATGCTGTTTCCCGGAATCTTAGGGTTTCAGACCGTCCTCTTCGCTCTGATTTGTTTTGTTTGCCTCGTTATTCGTCACAAGTCGAAGGATGATGCGGCGAAGAAGGAGGAGATCATGAGGCTGGTAGCTATGGCCTCCGAGGAGGCTGCCCTGGCCGAGGTCGAAGCCACCGTTGAGTACACTTCCATGCCAGTGGTGCGTCGCTACCAGTGTGCCGTCTGCTATAGCGACGCCACTATGCGCTGCTCTCAGTGCAAAACAGTTAGATACTGGTTCGTACTTTCAAAAATTTTCCTGCTCAAGTTAGTATTTCCGGTAATATTAAAGTATATACTTGTAATCGTACGGTTACTTCTTTACTTGTGTATTTTGTTGAACCTTGAAGTGGTTCATTGAATTGGTTTCTGGGTGCCTTAGAATCCATACATTGAATTTTTACCTTTGTTTGTAGCAAGTGTCCAGAAGTCACAATGCTTGCAATTTGTTACCTAGGGTGCGTGATTTGATTTGAAAATTTCGTTACTAACGTCAGAATCTGACCTGCTATATTATTTGACCAACAGTTTCTTTATTTGGAGTAAGGGAAGATTTAGGCCTTGTTTGGAGAGTGGGATGAGATGTGAATTTTGTGAATAGTAGGCAGATAGTTTGAATTGAGTATTTTTTGGATAGAGAAAAAAATTGAATAAAAAATATTATAAAGTTAAAATATTGTTTAAAATATAATTTCATAATATTATTTTTGTTTTAAGATTTGAAAAAGTTAAATTCTTTTTTATTTTTTGTTTGAAAGTTTGGAAAAGTTGTAGTGATAAGTTTGAAGAAGTTGTAATGATTAGTTTGAAAATTTGGTATTTGAATTATATTTGGAAAGGAGATGGGATGAGGATTTTGAGATCTATTTCTAAACAAGCCCTTACTATTTAAAGTTGATAGGTGGACGTGCTTTCTTTCTCTGGGTGTGATTGGATTAGACTTAGGACCTTTGATCACTCATTTCTGGCTCTAACTTGCTTGGCAAAAACGTTGCCGTTGTTTAACCTTTCAGATGGATATCTTGTTCTTCAACATTGTTTCAACCTAATTGCCTAATGGACTCTTCTAGAGCAGTAAATGTTCTGCTATGAAAAAAGTTGTGATAAGAAAAGCCTAGGAATTCATATAAAATTTTAGAGGCTGGCTATTACTAGGATAGCACTGGTTAAAAATGAATTAAAGGCATTTAGAAATAAGCCAATTCTATTCCGTGGATTTAGAAATATAGACACATATGAATCAAGTGAAATTAACAAGTAGAAAATCCCTTTATGTAATATGTGGTGCATTTGGTTGGAAAGGAATGAGAAGTGTTTTAACAATGGGGAACAAAATTCAGAAGAAATCTGGAAGTGTTTGATAAGTTCCTTGTTTAGTTGGTTTTCTGCTATTGTAATCAATGGAGGGTCAGTGAGTTTTTGTCTTCACTTTTCTAGTATTAGAATGTAACTAGGTGTTTCTTTTGTATACTTCTTGTGTACATGGGCTTTGCCTATTGCATTTCGATGAATAAAATTTTTACTTATGAAAAAAAGGTAGAAAATTTGGTAAATGATGATATAGTGATTCGCCAATCATTTGAAAAGGGGACCAAAAGCAGGAATTTTGAGTGGCCTCTGAAACGAAGGAGGCATATTATTGCCTGGTTCCCCCCCCTTCCCCTTTTTTCCTACACATTTTTCTTTCATGAGTTCCTATTCAACATCTTTACCTTGTAGTTGCTCCCGTACATCACTCTTCTTGAATTGTTTTGGGTTAACCTCATAATACATGGATTGGGTCTTGTTACTATTTCATTCTAGGCCCTAAACAACTCTTTGCACTTCTTTAAATCCACCCATAAAATGGACTTACAAAATTAAAAAAATCAAACACAAATTTAAAAACTCCCAAAATTCCCCCTCAATAAAGTAATGGGTGTGAAAGGTGGGAGGGGGGGGGGTGGGGGAGGATAACTGACACCAAATGGGTTTAAGTTGCTCCGAATCAAAGTTTATGGGTTTAACTGAGAAAGACAATAGTTTATTTGGGGGGGAAATATATTTACACATTCCTTTTATTTTTGGGTGGGGAGGGAGATTGGTTTTCTGTTAAGTGGTCTATATTTAATGGTACCTGTTTTGATTTGTCAGGCACGTACATGCCCAAATACACATATGACCATTATATATATTGAAAAAATTTCTTTGATTCAATCCTAGAAATGTTGTGGCAGTTAGCATGGATCATTCAATGCAATCTAACCTGGATCATTCAATGCAATCTAACCTGCTCTGTGGATCTCTATTCTTATGTGATTTTTTAGCATTACACTGCACACTCTAAAACTTATTGATTAGATGTTGAAACTTTTTTTTTGATAGATAATCAAGAAGTTATATTCATAGAAATAGGCACTACGCAAGATGTTGATAAATGCCTTTATGAAGAACATTTTATTTAAATTTATACTTTTTATTTTTTTCTACGATAAATTACATTCCTGTGTTATGGGGGTGGGGGGTGGTAGGAATAACGATTGTTAACTACTTTTTTTTTTCTTTTTTAAATTTTAGTTCTGGCAAGTGCCAGATCATGCACTGGAGACATGGTCATAGAGATGAATGTTGTCGGCAAATTGGTACCATGGAGTTTCAAGATAGAAGTGACTTCGGTGAGAACGCAATATCAGCAAAACATTCTTATTTATATGGTAATAATTTTGGGGTAGTAGGATAATCTGTACTTTTTTTTCTTTCTAAATCTTTACTGATGATGGATGGTGATAATTTCATCTGTCTTTGTGCAGATACCAAAGGACTACATACTGGTTTTTCATCTTCTTGTGCCTCATCATCTTCTGGTTTCTCCCTATCTCATGTTGGAAGTAAATCATATGATGATATTTCTTCCAATCGGTCAATTAGGTCTGGCACCATTGACAGATCAGAGAAACTCCTTTCTGATGATGTTTCCCCAGATATGCTTACTACAAACTCTAGCTTTAATGAAATGGAGCTAACTACATTGCTACCCACAGAGTTTACTAATAAGATAAATTTTGTTGATGGTATTTCTTGGGCAAGTAAATCAACTAAGATGAAATCTGGTCGTATTGATGAAAAAGTTGACTTCAAATCTCAATTCTCTAAGCCCAAGCCACTTGTAACCAATGATGTCAAGCTCCCCAGAGGATCTGCTTTTGTAGGAAAGTCAGTTGCAGATGCCTCAAAGTTTAGGTGCCCGCCATCCTTGAACTGTTTGGGGTCAGATTCTGTAGGTGATGATGGGATAGAAGATGCCGAGTTATTTAAGCGTAAAGAAGTCAGGTCTCTGTCTTCTAAAGCATCAGGTGATTATCCATCTTCAGCCCCTGGAAGGCATCCCATTTCCAATTCCAAGTCAGGAAAACTTGATGATTGTCATGTCTTTCCTGCGAAATCTGGTAGCCCCCCAAGCTTGCCACAAGATGTTCATAATGGCTTGAAAATTTCAGTGCAGAAAGTTGTACAGCAGTTTGGGGCCTCAAAAGAGTCAAAGCACAAACTCTTAGGTCTTGGGAATGATATTGCTGGAAAGTACAATTGCAAGGTCTTTGACAAGATACTAGAGTTTATTCTTAATAACTTCATTATTCTCTTTGTAATAATCTTGGTACTAATTCTTGTTCCCAAAAATTACTTCTGTTTTGACAGATAGTCTTTCCATACGAACTGTTCATGAAATTTTACTGTTATGATAAGGTGGAACTGTCCCCATTCGGCCTTACAAATTGTGGGAACAGGTATTAAGATTTCTTTCAGCTTCTGACCTAATTTATATGATATAATATTGACGAATGCTAAATTGTAAGCTGCCATGCTGTTATTTACCAATGCTCAAGTAAAACAAGGTTGAGAAGCTATGTCTTTTTATGAGGTTGGGCATAAAGTCTCCCACTTCTGTCGGTAGTTATTGGTATATGATATCTCATTGCTGGAATTTGATGCACTGATTTCTACCTTATTTATTATGTGTTATGAACACTGAAACATCCTTTCCTTCTCTCTCCCACAAAATCTTTTTTAGTTTGAATGCGTATTTTTTTGTTAATATAATGAACTGTATCATTTGAATTTCTGCAGCTGTTATGCTAATGCTGTGCTCCAGTGCCTGGCATTTACTCGGCCTCTTACTACGTATCTTCTTCATGGGCATCATTCTAAATCATGCAAGTTTCTTTTCATGATTTGTGTGGAAGCATGTCTTGCTCAATTATTTGTACAGTGCTTGATTTGATGACTTCATTTTACAATGTTCATCGTTTGTCCCAGGCCGAAAGAAGGGGTGGTGTTTTATCTGTGAGTTTGAATGTCTAATTCAGAAGGCAATGGAAGGCTATTCTCCTTTGTCTCCCATTGGGGTACTATCTAAAATTGGAAGTAATCTTGGTCATGGGAGGGAAGAAGATGCCCATGAATTTTTGAGGTGAGCTATCGGAAAAACTTGACCTGTTGGACTTGTAAATTTTCATCCAAGTTTTATCTTCTTTCCTTTTCTGCCCCTCATGTGTATCACATGATCAGTTAGTAAGATGGCAGGTATGCTGTAGATACAATGCAATCTGTTTGCCTCAAGGAAGCTGGGAGTATGGGTCCAAGGGCAGAAGAAACAACTCTAGTAGGCTTGACTTTTGGGGGTTACCTTCGTTCTAAGGTTGTTCTTTATTTTGATGATACTTGAGTAATTGTTTTTTCTCTTGCTAAAGGATAAGTTTTTTCACCGCCAAGAAATGAAAGAAGACTTCCATCACCAACTTTAGTTTCTGTGTTGGTAATAATGATCTGTTTTGGACTGCCATGATTGGTGTTTTCAGATAAAATGCATGAAGTGCCTTGGCAAATCTGTTCGGTGTGAGCAGATGATGGATCTTACTGTTGAGATAGATGGGGACATTGGAACTCTTGAAGAGGCTCTCGCACAATTTACAGCTACTGAGATGTTGGACCGAGATAACAAGTACTATTGTAACAGGTTAGACTCATTTGCGCATTTGTAACATGTGCTCAGTAAACTTAGTTTTCTTTTAAACAAGACAAATTTAGTATTGCCTTTTGCTAAGTATATCTTGTATGCCGATTATTCTTTTAACACAATACTCAGTTCCAAGTATTCTTTAATGCTATACTCAGTATGTTCATTTCTAGGGGTGTTCATCCGGGTTCCGGATTTGAGAATCCGGAACCCGGATTCAAAATTTCCTTAAACAATTTTTTTAAAAAAATTCAAAAGTATTAATAAATAAATAAAATTTCAAACCGGGCCGGGTACAACCCAGCCCGGATGAACAGGCCTATTCATTTCTCTTGTAACAAGGAAAATCTGTATTGCCTTGTTACATCTTATCTACGCCCAAACCAATGTTGTGGTATACTATTCTGGTTTTGAACCCCCCCTTTTTCTGTATTTTTTTATTGCTTCCTCACTTGCAGACCTACGGTTGAGGTTTTTGGTGCAAGGAAGTCTTTCTTTTTTGTGTGTGCGAGATAGTTAGACACGTAATTTTGTGCTTGTGTCCAAAATCTTGATTGAGTCTTTGTTACTAAGGTAAGTTTTAAGCTTTTATTGTGTTTGTTCATCTTGTCATCTCACTTTTTACTTTCAGCTTGTGCACAGGTGTAAAAGATTGGTTTGAGTAGGATATATATTTTGAAGCAGTAACAGCTTGGAAGGGGGACTGTTATGCAGATGTTGGTTGAATATTGATAATGGACATTTTACCAGAACTTTTTGAGTGATTTTTTAAAACTAAGTTTTCTTAATTGCACTGCAAGAACATCTTGGCACTTCTTGATTTGAGACGAATAATTACTCAAAGAAAGCAAAACTCACTGGTTACTGTTTCTGCATTCTCATGTATTCTAAACTTTTGACTTTTTATCAGGAGTTGTAAAGAATTAAGCTTTGAGTTGCGTTCATGATTCTAGCCATCTTTTTATTTTTGGTTGAGTTTTGCATAGGTTTTTTCTGTTAAAGAATGAAGCTTTGAGTTGCGTTCATGATTCTAGCCATCTTTTTATTTTTGGTTGAGTTTTGCATAGGTTTTTTCTGTTAAAGAATGAAGCTTTGAGTTGCGTTCATGATTCTAGCCATCTTTTTATTTTTGGTTGAGTTTTGCTTAGTTTTTTTCTGTGTATCATTATTTTTTAAATTTGTATTGAACACTTCTTTGCCCATGTTATTGTCTAGGTGCAAGTGTTATGAGAAGGCAAAAAAGAAGTTGACAATATTGGAGTTGCCAAATATTTTAACAATTGTGCTGAAGCGATTCTGGGTAAGTTTGTTATTATTGATTTGTTATTGTGTGCTTCATACTTCAAATACAAATCCTAATGCTTTTTCTTCAATCCCTTGCAGTCTGGTAACCTCACGAAGCTGAGCAAATCCATTCGGTTTCCTGAGATTCTTGACATGGCCCCGTATATAAATGGAACGAACGAAAAATCTTCTTTATACAGTCTCTATGCAGTGGTGGTTCATTTGGATATCATGAACGCTGCATTTTCTGGTCACTACGTGTGTTATGTGAAGAATAATGGGGAGTGGTTCAGGATAGATGATAGCACAGTAAGTTGTTTGTGTACTTTTGAGCTATACAAATATTATCAAGTATGTTTCCTCTTTTTTTTTTAATACACACTCCATTTCCTTCCTTTCTTTTTGTTATCTTACTTGCCAAAAACAATAAGCTTGCTCATGTTCATTAGAAGCCTTATTAAAGAAACCCTTTTTCTACTTTCTGGCTTGGAAAGCCGGGTTCTTCAAGTTTTATTGAACCTTTGACCAGTTATCAGAACATTGTGCATATGAACTGCCAAAATATTTTCTTATTAAAGAAAGAAAGAAAGAAGAAGGGCCAAAATCTTCTTGCATTTTAGATGATAAGACAAATTTATACTATGTTCTGAAGTAAAACATTTGTTGCTTATGTTTCTTCAATGATACATTTATATACTTTGTTTGTCGCCTTGCACGTCATTCCTTTGGATGGAACTTCGAACTTCCTATGAAATACTCTTTTTCTTGGGTGGTGTATTTGTGGGAGTGTTGCGAAAATATGTAGTTCGCATTTACTTGCTTATCCTTTTTATAAGTAAACCCAGCGTTACTGCCTTATCTAGAATATTTGGCTTAAGTTATGATCTCTGATTTGGAGCTGATTGGTGGCACGCATTTTATGTGCAGGTAGAACCTGTAGAATCGGCGAGGGTCTTGCTGGAGGGGGCGTACATGCTCCTATATGCCAGGTACCGTTGCCGTGTAACTGAGCCTACATATTCAGAATCATAGAGTTTCGTTTTGGATTAAACACAGTTTCTCTAAATGACACCATCTTATGTTACTAGGCACTCTCCACAAGCCCCAGCTTTCATAAGGAACAATGGGGTGTGTCATGGTGGACGGTCAAAGAAAAGGAACTTAGAAGCTGTGCCTTCCGGCCTTACTACATCCAAGACACAGTCTAATTCCATGGCCGCACAGCAGAAGCTTGGAAGATATAATAATCAAATGTTCCACCCAGATGGTTGGAGATTTCATTCAATGCAAAGAATTCGAGCAGTGGATTCATCGAGCGAGAGTTCTTCCCTATTCAGCAGCTCGGATGCAAGTTCTTGCAGCACTGCAAGCACCAAGGACTCAGCAAGCATAGGAGACTTGTCTGATTATATATTTGGTGAAATGGGACCCAATTGGTACAACCATTACAGGCCTTCATTGGAATCGGTTCCATCATCCTCTTGTGGGAACTTAGATGCAGATTCAGAAATGAACAAAAACGTTTCGAGGCTAGCATCCCGACGAGGGAACGACGGGGTAGAGGATTTGGATGGGACTGGCAACTCTGCAATTTTGTATCCTAACACATCTAGACAGTTTAGAAAGTCTAGCAGCCAGTTTGGTAGTAGTAATGGTGCTTGTAGAGACACGGACTTGGAGCAATCTGGCTTTGCTAACCATTTAGCTGTAAATTCTGGTGTAACATTAAGAAGAATAGGTGGTAATAGATCAGCTCAAACGTTTTCTTGAGGTTTTGAGTTGAAAGTAGCCATTGGTATTTATGCTATAGAAAAAAAAAAAAATCAATTATCAACATTTTTTAAATAAATGCTAAGCAATTACAAAGAAGAAAAAAATACAATTTCTGTCTGAGTTTCTAACTCATTCAAAATGCAAGACAGCACAACAGCAAAACCTTCAAATCAACTAGTGGAATAGCAAGTCAATTTTGTTTCTTCTTCATTTTTTATTTAATTTTATTTTATTATTGATGTATTTTTTCTTTCATTAACTTTTTAAGTAACAAAAGTAAAGCGTATTAGTAGTCAATATAAGACAAGAGGCTCAACATTAAGTAGATATCAAATGTATTACAAGGATAAGTATTACAATAACAACAACAATCCAAGCACTTAAAAAAAAACAACAATCCAATCGAGTGACGGTGAAAGTACGTAAAGAATGACCCTACAATTACACATGTAAATAAATCATAAAAACATGCAAGCACTAGAATGTAGAACGTAGAGCCAAGACAGGCTCCAATAAATGCTTCAAATAGTGGTGCAGAATCCAGATATAGAGCCAAGACAGCCCCCATGGAGTTTTGCTGACTACCTCTTCAATTTGAAGGTGGTGGGGAGATGGAAGGAATTGTTGGGATTGTTGTTGGAATGGTAGGAATAGATGGGATTGTTGTTGGGATGGTGGGCAATGGAGGCAAAATGGATTTAGGCAGTGTTGGCTGAGATGGGAATTGGGTGCTGGGAAGTGGTGGCAGTGTGGGTTTTGGCAGAGTAGGTTGAGTTGGAAGTGTTGGCAAAGGAAAGGATGACAATGGTGGCAATGTGGTTTTAGGTACGGCTGAGAGGGCAAATGAGGTAATGTAGCCTTGGGAAGAGATGGAATTGTAGGCAGTGTCAATGCCGGTGTGTCCGAAAGGCGACGAGTTGCCAAGCACGTATTGATGCTCGACAACGACAAGGTCACAATCAAAGACAATATGAAACAATGCTTAGAACCAAGCATTGTTTGTAGGGATGGGATAAAGCTAGTCCTTTTATCAATATAAAGGGAACAACTTCTATCTGTGATTTGAGTTGAATGCAGACAAGTCCTAATTGGTATATATAGAGGGGAATGTTGAAGGGTTCCAACTTCCAAGTGTTTGATAAGATGTAGTTGGGGAAAGTGTTGGAAAATTTCTAATTTGTTCACCTTCTCAACAAGACTTGAAGCAGGCAAAACCCTAACCTACCTATTTATTTTGGGATAGCTGGCAATGTGCTATGGAAACATATATTGACACATAATGACTCATTATTTTTCAAAATTTGACAATTCCATTAAGTAATAGTTCTATACGATTATGGTGATCAATGTATCCAAGTTATAGTACATGGTAAATAAAATCAACATTCCATAAGCTATTCCACCTTATGAGAATTGACTGGCTGATTGAATATGCACTCTTTTCCTAAATTGAACCTGGTGTGAAGCCAACCTAGACTGTCTAGTTTCCATCCTAACCATTTTTCAAGAACGGAGCCTATCTAACATTGACATCAAACTTAAAGGGAATATTTTCCATTTTTGTAGGTTATTAGAGGATATAACTCATAACTCATATGATTGAAATTCATCTTTTCTTACTTGGGCCTGTTCATCCGGGTTCTGAATCCGAAATCCGAGTTCGAATGATGAGTAATTTTCTTCAATCTTTTAGGTGAAATTGCTACAATTATTAAAAAATAAAGAAAATTTTAGGGTGAGGCCGAGCAAAACCTGGCCCGGATGAACAGGCCTATTCTTACCTATCTAAGTTTTGGGACAAATGATACAATTTAACATGATATTAGAGAATATAATTCGAATGATTAAATTCACCATTTCCTATATGTTTTTAGGATAAATGGTGATTTTACAATGATGGGGCAGATATACTGATTTTTTCTTAGCTTTTGGTTTCACAACATTCAATGCTGTGGAAATTCGCCTGTAAACCTCTCAATATGTTCTATTGACATTAAACGCAAAGAAAAATGTCAATCTTACCAAGTAAATCTGTCAAATTTTACTTGAAGCCAAGGATATGCTGAATGCTATATAGAAGGTAATCTCAAATTCATCGGCTAACCCATCAACTCCAAGTGGTAGGCCAATCTTTGAATTGGTTAAGTGCAGGCATTGTAGAATCTTATGGCCTAAAGATGATGTTCTATAATGGACAAGCTTCATCTTCCACTTGGAATCCACTTACAAATCTTTGTCTACTTCGTTGAGATCTTCATTTAAAGCTTAACATTCATCAATTATAGGCACATTTCAATCATTTCTCTATAAGAAATCTACAATTCTTTAAAGTAACACATTATTATTTTCCAAAAAGCAACTACTATTTGCATTTGTCAAGTTGTTTCCAAGAATCAGTGTTGGCATTATCTTCGTGTCATCATAATCATCTTTATATTGATGGGCTGGCATTGCATGGATGGAAGATTTTGCAGTCCTAGAGATAATTCTAGTTTGAGTGATTGAAGGCAGCACATGATGATCTTTCCTTCATTTTTTGTTATCATTCTTTTCTTTTGTTTCTTTAGTATTATTGAAAGTAAGACTCATTAGTAGTCAGAATAATATCGAGATTCATTATTAAATAAATAAGAAATTATATTCATAAGGATAAAACATAAAAGATAATAACAACTGAGTGATTAAACTGAGGAATTAATCACTCTACAATGACACATACAAACAAATATATTATAAAAATTCAATATAACCTATAAACAAAAAAACATGCATATAGAGTAAAGGTAGGCTCCAACACGCTCAAGAAATGCTTCAAACAGTGGAGCAGGCTAAGAACCATCCGACAACCAGATCAGTAGGAGAATTTGAATGGTCTCATGGAGTTTTAATGACTGCTAGTTCAATTTGATGGTGGTGGGGAGAGGAAAGGAAGCGTTGGAATCGTAGTTGTGATGGCAGGAATAGATGGGATTGTAGTTGGGATGGTGGGCAAACTTGGCTTTGGTAAGGTTGGCAATGGTGGAAGTGTGGGCTGAGTTGGGAGAGTTGGCAACGGTGTTGTAGGCAATGGCGACAATGCGACTTTTGGTAGTGTTGGTTGAGATGGGAATTGGGTGCTAGGCAATGGTGGTAGTGTTGGCTTTGGTAGAGTGGGTTGGGTTGGAAGTGTTGGCAAAGGTGGCATAGTGGTTTTAGGCAGTGTTGGCATAGAGGGCAAAGGAGGCAATGTAGCCTTGGGAAGAGATGGAATTGTAGGCAGGGCCAATGCAGGCGGTGGAGCTGCCGGTGTATCCAAAAGGTGCCGAGCTGCAGAGTTCATATCAATGCTTGACAATGAAATTAGTAGAACCAAAGACAATGCCAAACAATACTTGGAACCAGCCATTTTCTGCAGTGATCAGAGAGGGAGGGAGAGAGAGAGAGAGAGAGAGATCTAGTTCTTTGTCAATATTGGGAACTTCTAGTTCTGTTTGAGTTGAAGACAGGACAAATCCTGATTGGTATTTAAAGTGTGGAAAGTTGTAGGGTACCAAGTGTTTGATGAGATGTAGTTGGGGACTTGTTGAAGAAATGCAAGTTAGATCAGCTCCTCAACAAGATTTGGAAGTCTCTAAAATTCAAACCCACCTACACACTTGGGGGCATTCTGACGACACACTACCTCTCACAATTTTACCAATCAATTCTTTCCAGTTATCGCACAAAGTAGGGAAAATCTATATGAAAGCAGTGATTGGTATAAGCAGGCCAGGCCAGCACGTTTCACCTGATGAAAATTGACAATCTGATTGATTTTCTTCTTTCTTAAACAACCAAACTAGCATTAAGCCAATCTAAACTCCCTACTTTTTGCATCATAATAATTTTATCGAGGATCAAACCTAAAGCCAAGCTCTTTGCGATACCTCGACCAATTTACTATTACACTTTCAGCCTTCCGGGGAACTCAAATCTGTCTTCGCATTTTAGAGCCCATCTTCATTTCATCCAACGCTGATGCATACCATTTTTTGGATAGGTCGATGAGCGGTAAATTAGCATATACTCAATTCTTTTAGAGCGGAATTTTGTAGTGGGTGGAATTAGTAGTATATTCTAGAGGCATCGCCAATCAACATAATCAGATAAAATTACTAAACTGAAAATTAAAATTAAAATAAAATAAAACAAGAAACATCTGAACTGGAGAAACCGTCAGTTTTTCAAACCGCTTATCTTAAAATGTATCTAGAGCTATAGAATTCATGCAACTGAATGTTCATCGAGCGAGTCATCACTTCTTCGCGATCCCTGGCAAGATGAGCCTGTCTGTAATCTCCCTTCAAAGCTCTCCCCAGCTTTACAATTCCTTCAGCATTGCCACCATTAGCCCTGGCACCCACAACGCACTCTTGGTCCTCCCGCCCGTGGTCACCATCTCAGACCTCACCACCTTCCCTTGCAGTGACCTGAGTGCCCTTTCCATGGCTGACATCAAGGCCTATCCTCGCAGCTGAACGTCACCTTAACCGCCTCCCAATCATCATCACAGTATTCCAAACTCAACTTGTCCGCCTCGCATGGGAAAATGCAGTCTTTATTGCAACCATCTTCCAAATCTGAGGCTGTCTTCCTCGGCCCCCTCACTTGCCTCACTGTCTCACTGTCTCAACAAGCACCATTGCCTTGTCGTCTGTTCATTTGAATCACACACGATCCTCCATGCACATGTATATTAGTGCATGGTTTGGAAGCATAGTTGAGATAAATACATCTATTTGTTACATGTTTTGATGATAACAACGAAATAAAAAAGTTCATGAATGAATTCGCAAACAGTACTGTTTCTCTGATTAGTTTGTATTTCTTACTTTGATTGAGTTCGGGAGGATCTTGTGAAGAGTGTGGTATTGATCATTGATTCGCTTCCTACGTCTCCTCTCTACCTCGCTGTGTTTCTTGGCATTGGTTGTTTGGTCTGAATTTTGATTTTGGTTTGAAGAATGATCTGCTGCCCATGGAATCAGTTGAGATAAGTCGTCGAGAAATGCTATTTTGTATGTACATGTTCCTGACTTGAAACTTTGAACTGTTGCATGTGTCAGTGTAACATTAAAAATGAAGCAAATAATAGTAGATAAGATGGCAGAGCAAAGAAACCAAATATGAAATGATGCACACCTAGACAATAAGAATAAATGCTACCTGTTGTTGCAAAGCCATGGAGTGAGGACAAATTTTCCCCTACAGATATTGCCTTTCACTATGAGGAATTTTTTTAGCTTTCGTGGTGCCATTTGAAGCAAATTTAATGACGATATTTACAATTAAGTCAGGGACATTAGGTATTAGACCTCATCATTGGCATTTAACACACAAAAGACGGCATTTAACACACCTGTGCATTTTATGATTAAACTTAAGATCATATAATCTAAAATGCTTGATATAATCCAATATTTCCTCTAGGAAAAATCTGAAATCAGATTTCAATCTTTAGACAAATGATTGAAAAAGACAAGCCAAGGTTCCTTTTCTATATTCTCAAGATTATGCTTGCTAAAATAATCTAAGGAACAGACTGAACGTAGAGCCTAGCTCAGTAATGAACTCAAATCGACTCACACTAAAGAGATTATGCAAACCGAGCTTCAATATTCAATATTTTTTTTTATATAAGTAATAAGAAGTTTTATTGAGTCAAGTAAATAGGCATAGCCTAAGTACACAAGAAGTATACAAGAGAAAACACTTAAATACAAGCTAGGAACTAGTTTTTTTTTTTTGATTGCTAATCAAAAGGATTTCATTAATAGAAATAGGCTAAGCCCAGGCATACCGAGAGTATACTTGAGAAAACTTAGCTAGTGGTTACAATAGAGAGAAAAAGATCGTAGACACTAAGGTCCTATAGAAAAAGATTTTTAGTTCCTCGATGTTCTCTCACAATCTTCAAAATTCCTTGCATTTTTTTCTCTCCATATGCACCAGCACATACATATAAGGAACTATATGCCATATAGTTGCCACCTGTGAGTTACCCCGAAGGCCTCTCCAACTAGCTAGAAAATCCACCGACCGAAGAGGCATGACCCATGATAAACCAAGCCTCGTGAAAAACTCATCCCACATATTCCTGACCATCTCGCAATGGAGGAGTATATATCTACTGATTCCCCATGTTTTTTACACATATAACACCAATCTATCACAATTATACGGCGTTTCCTCATATTGTCTATTGTAAGGATCTTATCCAATGTTACTGTCCACACAAAAAAAAATGAAGGATCTTTCGTCTGCCAAATACTCTTCCACAAGAACCTGGATAGACCAGGGCTAGAAAGGACAAGATAGAAGGAGCTAATTGAGAAGTTACCCTTCTTAGAATATCTCCATTGCAACTTGCCCCTATGCCACCAAGGATATTGAACGAGTACAAAGATGCAAAAATTTCCAGAATGGTCTCCATCTTCTAGTCTTGAGCATCCCTCACAAACTCTATATTCCATTGAGGGGTGCCATTTGAAAGGACCACAAGATCTATGATTGTTGCATTCTTCTCTCTCGCGAGATCAAAAAGAGTAGGGAATGAGTCTTTGAGGCTAGTGTGGCCACCACACCAATTGTCATACCAAAATTTGACCTGTGAACTGTCCCCTACCACAAGATATTCCTGGCCTCTGAATGTCTCCCAATGCCTCCTTATAAACTTCCACAAACCCACCCCATGTGTGCTTTGAACCTCACTCGAACACCAGCCACCCCAGTACACTCTATATTTTGAGTCTATAACCGACTTCCAAAGCGTCTTCCTTTCACTTTGGTACCTCCACAATCATTTACCCAACAAAACTTGATTGAATTTCACCTAGTGTCGAATCCCCAAACCTCCCTTGGAAATTGGAGTGCACATTGTTGGCCAATTGACTAAATGAAATTTGAACTCCTCCCTCATTCCGCTCTGCAGGAAGTCTCTTTGTAGCTTCTCAATGCGATTAGTTACCATTGTGGGGAGCGGAAATAAAGAAAAATAATAGGTGGGAAGGTTTGAGAGGTTGCTTTTAATCAGCATCAGCTTTCCCCCTTTAGATAAATATAACCTCTTCCAAGTGGCTAATTTGTGCTCTACCTTTTCGATCACTCTATTCCAAATCCGTTTAAATTTAAAGAAGGCTTCCAATCGTAAACCAAGATAGGTGGGGTAAAGAGGATACTTGACAACTCAAGAAAATAACCAAAACCTCTATTTCCCGAACAGCCCCCACTGGCACTAATGTGGACTTAGAAAGGTTGACTTTTAGTCCTGATACAGCTTCGAAGCAAAGAAGAAGCCCCCTCAAGGCTTGAATGTATCCAAGATGCGCACCACAAAAAATGAGAGTATCATCAACAAATAATAGGTGGGAAATGGTAAGATCACCGTTCCCAATTGGAAAACTATGTAGTAACCCCGCATCCACCAATCTTTCAATCATCTTACTTAAAGCTTCCATAATAAATAAGAGGAGAAGCGGAGATAAAGGGTCTCCTTGTCTCAAGCTAGGAATTGGTAGAAGCTAAAAGAAGATCATGAGAGTTATTCCCATTCAAAACAATAACCGTCACCCAAAGACATAACTTACGAAAGAAAGCTCTCTAATTCCTCCCAACGAACGTTCTCTATCTTCAAAGCACAGTCAATTTCTTTCCAACCGTAAACATCACATTCAATATTCAATACTCTGCTTGATTCAGCCCAAAAAGAGCTTTGTTCAAAGGCTGAAAGGACATGTGATCTAGTTTTGCTAGCGCCTTTACGAGTGTCTTTTATGTGATGAATGGTGATAATTTGAGCTAACAAAAATACATGATTTAGTTAAGCATTTTGACCAAATAGCAGGAAAGCCAATGCTCTTGGTAATTGGAAACCTTTGCAAAAAAATGAACACAAGCATACAAGAAGTAGGAAGTGTACATAAGCTGGACATCCACTTGTTTTTTTTTTTTTTTTTTTAATTTGATGATTAACCCACTTGTAAGATATGACGCCTCACTCGAAAGCTATGATTAGTAAAAGTATGTGTTACAACTCACCCCAAGTGCAGGCTTCTAAAGTTCAATAGAAAGCAAATTATTTATTAAACTGACTCCGTGCAAATCATCCTGAATAGAGGCACATGAAGCAACTCCTATGGTGTACATCAATAATTTTTATTTTGAGAAGAAATTGGTGCTACAATTACCATCTCACTAAAAAAACTGACCTTTAGTCTATACATTTTCGGTTAAATTGAAGAAGAAGAGTGGATGACCGATAGGCAAAACTGCATCTTCCAAAACCAATTACAACATATTGACGAGCTCAACAGCTGACAAGAACAAATGGAATGGAAGCAAGTACTTTCAGGAATCTAAATAGAAAAAGAGAAATGATTGGTGTGGTAGAGGTGTAAAAGAAATTTCTAGGTCAAAGAAGTTCAGGAGAAGACCGATGCCTGAAAATTTAGTTTTTGCAGAACACATTTCTTCGACAACATTCACTACAAGCATTGTTCAACAACAGGATTAGACCAATTCCCAAAATTAACGCATAATTTACAACTGCATCAATAAATTACTGTAAACAAACAGGAAGCAAATCATTGAAAACTATTACCGAGACAACTCCTCCCCCTTTTCATCTTCAACAATATATCTTTTTTTAATAGGTTCATCTTCAACAATATATCACAACTATAGCATTCGTTTTGAGCTAAAAAATGAAAGAAATCTTCCCCAAAATCAACTATAATATAGTAATTTACCTTCCATTTTCCAACCGAAGAGCCGACTAACACACAAAATCCCCAGCCCAGTACTACTTGCTAAGTCATGCAAAATCCTATAGACAGACAAGAATACGAAGAAAGAAACTACCTTTACAAACCAATAGAGAAGAGTCCCTCAGCATTTCCAATTCTCACCATCAAGCGTCAGGGCGTATCCACTATACCAACATAGACATCATCATCCCCCTCATAGAATTCCAACCCAGCCTCACCATTTCCACTCCCACTTGCCTCTCCAAATTCCAATCCATTCCTCCTACTCCTCATAATATAATCGCTTTTCCTAGCCACAGTATTCACGTTCCTCTTCTCCCTTCCCACATCGATTCCGGCATTCCCCTTCCTACATCTCTCTGCTCCTTTGTCATACCCCAGAGGAAAATAGGCCCAGCAACAATGGTACCGCTCCTTCCCAGTCCCTTCCTCCACCAATATACTCTTCGGCGGCGCATTTACCAACATCCCATGAAACGCCCGCCTACAGTTCTGGCACCTAAGGCAACATCCCTCGTAATCCTTCTCGTACTCGTACATGCAGTAACAGTACGGACACAATGTCCAGAATGTGTCAGTACCCTCGCTCTCGGTCCCTTTCTTCTCCTTATGCTCGTTGCGATTTTCCGGCAAGCCGATTTCTTTCTCGTACCGGGCCTTCTTTTCTGGGTCGAAGAGCACGGACCAAGCTTCCCAGACGAGTCCGAGGGCGTCCTGGGAGAAAGCGAACTTGTTGACGTTGGGGTTAAGGAGAGCCGCGAGCTTCTCGTACTGGCTCTGAACGAGGTGGCGGTTCCCGGAGTCGGCCCGGCGGATCTGGAGGATGGACAAGTAGTCAAGATGTCGGTTACAAAGGCGGTTCTCGGCGGCGAGTAGGACGTCAGCGACAGCGAGGATCTGCTCGGCGACGAGGTGTCTGTCGTTGCCGGATTCTCTGACTCGGAGGGCGTATTGCCGGCACATGGATAGGTTCCGGAGGGTCAAGAAGTGCGCGGATAGTCCGAGAAGATATTCGGATTCGGTTCGGGTTGGTCCTCGCTCCATGGGTTTCTTTATCCCACAGAGGAGAGAGACCGAAAAGATCTGAGCGAAGGGGAAGGCAATGGTCATTTTAATTCAACGGGATGGCTGGCTTTAACGAGTGGACGAAAATGGGCACGAGGAAATGAAGTGGTATCTCATATCTGGACCTTACAATGCCGATGGACGAGAGACGTGGACGGTTGCGATGGGAACTGGGGTTGGTGGGGACGCTCTTGGAGGTGTGTTTTTGGTCATTTCGAAGAGGTGGAATTTAATATTAAGGACTTAAGGACTAACTATGTGTATCGGAGACGAGCAAATCAAGTACGTTTTTAATAATTAAATAATTCTGAATGAGATATGACACGCATACAATTTTTTTTTTTTTTTTTATATAATTATGTTACAAATGAGAAATATTTTAATAATGTGATGTATTAAAGTTTAGATTTACCTCTAAATTTGAGATTGGTATTTCACAAAATTTAAATTTTTTACTTTTTGTTAAAATAAAACATTTGAATTTCTTCCAGCAAGAGGTTAGATTTAAAAAGATTTTTAAACATTTATCTGATAAGCTACTTCAATAAAAAATCAATGATTTTCATAAAACAATGACTTTTGATATTTGTACTAATCTTCTAAATGCCTTTTGAAATAGGAAGAAACATGTTATTTTCCTTCCTTAAATTAAAGATTTTTTGGAAAAAAGTATTTCAATTAAAGCCAAACATATTCAAATGAATAATGAGACTTTGAAGTTTTGCAAAAATAAAATTTCAAATCTTCTTTCTAAAGCTATTATCAGACATAGTAAGTCATCTTGATCATGTGTCCTTTTTTATGTCCAAAAAAATGTTGAGATCGAGCGAAGGATGTCCCGTTTGATCATTAATTACAAACCTTTGAACAAAATCTTAGAGTGGATTAGATATCATATTCTCAACAAAAATGATTTGGTTCATAGGTTAAGTGATGTAGTTCTATTTTCTAAGTTTGACTTTAAACCTGGATTTTGGGAAATTCAAATTAGAGAGTCAGACTGTTACAAAACTACTTTTACCATCCATTTCGGTCACTATAAGTGGAATGTAATGCCTTTTGGTCTTAAAAATACTCCTAGTGAATTTCAAAACATCATGAATGATATATTCAATTCATTCACCCACTTTTTCATTGTTTACATTGATGATGTTCTCATATTTTCCAAATCTATTAATGAACACTGGAAATATTTGCATTCTTTCCTAGATATCATCAAAAGAAATGGACTTATTACTTTAACTAAAAAGATTAAAATATCTCAAACTAAGATTAGATTTCTTGGTTATAATATTTCTGATAGCAAAATCAAGTCAATCCAGAGGGTCATTGAATTTGCTGATAAATTTTTAAACACTATCATTGACAAAACCCAACTCTAAAGATTTCTCGAATCAATCAATTATATTTCTGATTTCTACAAGAATATGATAAAATACTGTCGTCCTCTCTTCAAAAGACTTCATCTCAATCCTCATCCATTGACAGATATCCACACTAATTTAGTCAAACAAATCAAGACATATGTCGAAACTCTTCTATGCCTTGGAATTCCTACTTCTAACTCCTTTAAAATTGTTGAAACAGATGCCTCTGACATAAGTTATAGTGGCATTCTAAAACAAATTGTTTCACTAGATTCTTCTAAACAAATTGTTCGTTTCTACTATGGAACTTGAAATTCTACACAATTTAATTATAGTACTATTAAAAAGGAGATATTATCAATAGTACTATGCATTTCAAAATTTCAAAATGATTTACTTAATCAAAAATTTCTATTACATATTGACTACAAAAGTACTTAACACTTTATTAGAAAAAAATGTTCAAAACATTGCATCCAAACATATTTTTGTATGATGGCAAGCTATTTTAAATATTTTTGATTTTGATATTGATTACATTAAAGAAACTAATAATTCAATCCCTGACTTGCTTACCTATGAATTACTGCAGAAAAAATGAGTGGAAAAAATAATAAGAAGGCAGTAGTCTCTCTAGCACCCCCAACAAGGCCATCCCTTCCTTCTACCTCATAGAGATTGCTCCTTCTTCCTCCCCCATAGAGATTGCTAACAGATTCATCTTACTAGGAAGTATTCTTAGACCTATTTCACCCAACTCTTTTGCTTCAACCCTCTCCATACCTTATGATCCGTATGCTACTACATTAACAACGGCAAGGCTAACTAATTTCTTCTTACCTGCTTCCAAAGTAGAATATTTCAAAAAGACATATTTTCAAAATCTGTTTTATATTGAACCTAACAGATCAATGAATACAGATCCATTCCAAATTGTTTCAAACTATTTTCCCTCCAATTTTTCCTGGATTCTTGAAAATTTAGCAAAAAACCTCCAATTTTATTTAAGGATCCTCTCCATACAAGATCTCTCTCTATTAAACCTATCTATTGCAAAATAGATAAATCAAAAATCTTTTTGCAAAATAGAAGAATGGAGAACTCATCCTATACTCCAAAAAGCATTCCACAATCAGAAATTCAATATAATTACTATAATTATATTGAAACCTCGTTCAAATTTCTTTTATTTCAAGCTTCTGATCACATGCATTTTTTGTTCTTTAATTTTGACAAAAAAATGTAAACATAGTTTTTTCCTTTGGTTCTAAAGATGATGGAATCAATTCGGTCCAATTCTAGAAATATTTCTTGATAGTCTCAAGCTAACTATCAATCATTTTCACATATCTAATTCACCAAAAATACACCGGTATAATTCAAAATTCCATTACTTGCTTCACCATTGCAAAAGATATAAGGTTCCTTGGATTTTTAAATGGAAATATGAAAAAGTTGAAGATATCTTAGTTCGCCAGTTTTTTGTCAAATGGTGGGATAAATATTCCTACACGGAAGACTTTATTTCACATATTTTCAGAGATTTTCCTCGGATTGTCCCAAATCTCCAAAGCACTGAGGAATTTCCTTCCCCCACCTCAAAAAATGCTTTACATAATTATCCAATTTCTTAAGAAATCATTTCAAAAGATTCACCTTCAAAGCAGAAGAAGACTCCTCCGTCATCTTCATCAGCCAAGAAGAATAATTCAAAAGCCAAGAAGAGTAATTTAAAAGATTTGGACAGTTCATCATCTTCTAAGTTTAAAAAGAAATCTCCACTCCAAGGATTAAAGAAGAAAGATTTGATTCAACTATTGGAAAAATCCATCCAGGATGAATGCAATAGTGATGATTCAACTGGAGAATTAAAGAACTCTACAAAAGACTCTGATCCTTATAACAACATATTTGGACATGATTCACCATATTATCCTCCAAAATTGGATGATGACTGATTTCTAGACTAGCCAGGTGTTGATTGATCCTGACAAGCCGACAATTATTTCAAAATGACTTCTTGTAAACTATTTCACTTGTGATTTCTTTCACTATGCTACTTGTGACTTCTTTCTACTATTTGTAAACTATTTCACTTGTGATTCCTTTTACTATGCTATTTGTGACCTCATGTAAAGGCAATTCATTCTTCTATAAAAGGAGACATCATTTCATAGAGAAGGCTGAACTTAGAAACTAAGATTTTTATTTCTGAACTCTGCTACTTCCCAAAGCTCTCTTCTTTGTATCTCCAAAATTTCCCAGTTTCCTTTGTAATTTTGTAATTATTATTTTCAGTAAAAAATATTTTGATTCAAACGTATTTGCATTATTTACTCTTCGTCTACTTTTATTTCATTTGAAATCCAGTTATCTAGTCCATTTATTTACTTGCATTTACTTTTGCACGCATTCATTATTTTCATTTAAATCCAGTTACCTGGTCCTTGCTTTTAATCTATCATTAATATTCCAGTTATCTAGTTATCCAATTATTTGGTCATTTTTAATTTCGTTTATTTCCTGATAGTCTCCAATCAACTATCAATCATTTTCACATATCTAATTCACCAAAGATGGACTAGTAAGACACTTCGTCTCTATCTCCTACAGCTTCTGATATGGTTGCTTCTGTGCATCACCATAGTCAATTAATGGTGCTAGATAGAGCATTTAAAATTGATATGATTTTTTTGTTTAATGAGTACAATTTTGTAGACAACCATGATAAGAGAAAAACTTATTTTGCGAATTTCTGTGCTTCTGCGAGATTAAGAGTTAAAAGAAAATGTATGCATCCAATAAGCATATATTTTTCTTTTATTTTCTAGAAAATCACTATGTTTCAAAAAAATAAGTAAATGTTTTAAAAATCAGTTTTACAAAGGATGAAGGCAGAGTTATTGTCAAAACTAGTCATCCCCCTCTTGAAACTATCTTTATTTCAACCAAAGGAGAAGAAATAAAAACTTCACCTTTTAAAATTCCAGAAGTTGATTCCAAGTCTCCCTTCATTTTTACTGAAACAATAAAGATTATTAAAAAATAAATTTGTCAACCAAACCCTCTATACAATAGGTCAACAATTATATCGTATAGAAGAAAATGTTGAAAAATCTGTTTTAGAAAAACCTACCTCTGCTTCATCAAAACTTTTAAAAATCATTAAAAAACCTTTGATTATTCTACCAGAGAACAGGCAAAAAACTGTTTTAAAAAAAGCTAGTACTTTGGATAAAATTGATCAAATGCTTGTTCAAATTAAGTAAGAACAACCTTCCACTAGTGTGTTTGATTAAAGTGGACAAGGAGTTGATGAAGTTTATATTTTTACAACTGATAATTCCTCTGATAATGATTTGGTTGATATTGATTCTATTCAAAAAAAAAACTTTTAGGACATTTCTTTAGAAAAGCCTGAACTGCCAAGCTTTTTTCGAAAGGACCTAATCCAATGAGTTTTACAAAAAATTGGTACCTGAGTCCTACTTTGACATCCCGATTTTTACTTTACAGGGTGGTTTTTTTTATGTTGATAAAATTATTATTTTTAGTTATGTTTTGGAGATATCTAGATAAGTCTATTTATATACATATATATATATATATATATATGTGTGTGTGTGTGTGTGTGTTTATTTAAACATAGATAGTTATTATTATTATTATTTATTTGTGTTAAGTATAGGTGTAGGAGAGTAATATTTGGAATATGGTGTAAGTGAAGTAAGGAAGTGGAGGAGGCACCTAGAGTGTGTGTGTAGTTTATTTTTAGATATTTGATTTGATGGAATATAAGAAGATATATTAGAATTATTTTTAGATGTGGAGCATATGAGTGGCAACGTATGAAAGATGAGAAGTAAAATAATATATAATAAATATGTATGTATATAATTCGGTGGAGAGGAGAATATTCTTTGGGGAGAATTGGTTTGGGCAATAGATAAGGATAGCTGGTTAGTTTGACTCTCTCTACTATTCTTTTCTTGCCTTTTTGACTTTCTTCTATTTGTTGTTTTTTTAGGAGGATTAGGGACGTAAAGCACTAAGAGAAGGGAAGGTTTATATGTGAATTTAGTTGAGTTTTGGATGAATAAAATGAGAAGGGTGTAGCTGATGGTTGCTTTGACTTTTCTTAGATTTGTTTGATACAAAAAAGTTTAGATAAAGACATGGGGTTAGTAAGACAACTACGTCTAAAAATGAAATGATGAAACCTAATTAGTAGACGGACACTTGGAATATTGGAAATAAAATTGAATAAATAAATTACATCCTAATCTAAACGTGCACGTTGATACCAAGGAAAAAGGAAGCAAACACTTCATATATATATATATATATATATAGAACACTTGACCATACCAGTTTTCTTCTTCTCCATCATTTTTCTCACTTCCCTCATCTATCAAACATAACTTTCTAGTGCTTGGGGTAAATGCCTTTTTCAAGGAAATTGGTAGAAATCTTCTCTTAACAAGGTTACCTTAGTATTCCTTACCTATATATGTGTGTTTGGTATTTTAATAATTTATTGACTCACACGTTGGATGATTACAATATGTATCTTTATGTTTTGTTAAGGTTTTATCCAAAGCATTGATTAATATATGTATGTTTTGATGGAATATATGAATCATTGGAAAGAAAAGTACACCATGGTAATTTTCGGTCATAAGGGGGAGTAGGTGATGTTAGCTTTGAAAGTAAGGAATAATTTGCTTTAGAGGACTATATCACTCGGCTCTAATGAAGTTCGAGAATAAATATTATAAGCATGTATTTTATAGATAAGAATATGATGTTGTTTTAGCATTTTGAAGAAGTTTAAGGATTAAAGATTAGATATAAATATTTAATTCTCACATAAGAAGTTTATAAGTAAGGAATAGGTATAAGAAAAATTTCTAAGATTTTATTATTCCCTTTAGTAGTTTGATGATTTATTTATTTATTTATTTTTAAGAAGTATGAACAAGTTATTAAAAAAAACATTATCAAATTATATATTAACATTTCTTTAAATACATGTGAAGAAATAAAACCAGATAAATTTTAAAAACTCTTCCTAGGGTTCGGTTATACATGTAAGATATATATATATATATATATTTTTACAAGAACTCCAAAGACTGTGACGAGAAAGTATCCTAGTATAACTCATCTGTCCACTCTAGAGTGAATAAAAATAGAGTGAAAATCTCTAGATCGATCAAGAACACTCGACAGGCCACGAATGACTCATTTTTAAAGGTTTTCGGAGCGTGGTCGCACTTAGCGCTGGTGGGTGCTAAGAACGACAAGGGTGTTATCATCTGCCATAAAAATTAAGATTATGATTATGATGTATTCATCTTAGTGTGATGCGGTAACCAGTAGGAAACATACGGTGTATAGGGGAACCGTGAAGTATCTCATATGATAAGTTATAATAATAATTGTTAACTTAAAGATTGATAAGAACAAAATGAAAATGATACAAAAAGTTATGAACGATAATAAAATTCTTGAAAAAGTTATGAAAAGTTAACAAGTTTTACGTTTTGCCGATTTTCTAGGATACAAGAAAATTTTTATGAAATAGCATTAAGCATAAATCATGCATAAGTCATTTTCTATGTTCTCTATGCATTTAATTAGTTATTGATGATTAATAATTTGTTGTGTTATGATTAATTGAGTACTTATTGAGATTCTGTAATCTCACTTTTTGTTGTGATTATTTGATTTAACTATCATTTCTTTTGAAATAATAGAAGCATTGGCAGATTTTAACAATGTCAAATCAGACCCCAACCTCCCCAACCTCCCAGGAGGATCTGATAAGTCGTGATGGCCTATCAGATCTCTTCCATTTTGATGATCTAACTAATTCAGCTTATGACCATTTGCGAGAAGTTATCATGCAGCAGGCCTCCATATCCTCTAATGGGTCTTTATTCCTGAACGACGTTTATGTGACGCCCTATGGAAAACACCTTCAGTGGGACTATGAAATTAGATCGAATCTTCTTTGTTATGGTTATGAGTATAAGGAGGTGAAGAAAGAGCTCCAATGTTAGAAGGGGACAGTGATAGTAGGGTTTATGTTTGTATTTTGGAAATTTTATGTTGTGTAGGAAAGAAACTTGATACTTTTGGTATTGTAAATATTATGTTAAGAATATTATAGTTATATTGACCATGTGATCATATTGTAAAGCTAGCCTTCTTTGCATGGTAAGCCAATCCGCTGGGAAACGCACTACATACTGTTAGTAAATTTAAGTACATGCGTAATTTATATTGTACGAACAAGGGATATGTAACCTTGTGTTATATTTTTCGACGCATTAGTCTGCGTTAAATCCCAAACGTAGATTGAAGGCCTCACAATGGTGGTATCAGAGCAATACATCTCTTGGTAAATTCACAAGTGTCATAGGAAAATGAATCACATGATATTAAGATAGATTTTGATCTGATAGAGATAAGTTGGATTGTTTAGAAAGATTGGAGTAGGCTAATTGATGGGTGAAATGCTGAGTGTGTTGGCCTGTAAGATGTGAAGTTATTAAGGCAAGGATAGCTTATGCGTAGTTGCACATTGTAGGAAGACAATATGGTAGAAACTCGTTGTGCCATCACTTCTTTGGGACGCACAGAGTTAACAATGGAGCATTCCCCTGTGATTACTCCTCCGAAAACTGAAGAGTGGGTGATGCAGAATTCTCCCTTGGAAAGGGGGATAAGTTATAGTAGAAGCTATCTGTCAAATGACGAAAGTGGTGAAACATCAAATAGAACAAAGTTGATGTCATAATCATGATGGAAATAGAGGAGAGACACATGGATGTCCATTCGAAAGATTTTTGGTATATCGGTATCCGCACTTTTTGGGAACTGAAGGAGCATTGAAGGTAGACAAGTGGATAATAGACTTGGAACGCACCTTCGAGACGCAGAAAGTTCAATATGCGGGGCATTTACTCCAAGGAGAAGCGGACCTATGGTGGGATACGAAGAGGAAGTTGCTAAAACAGGAATTAGGTGAGAACGTGGTGCCTTCTTGGGAGCAATTTAATAAAGAATTTGATGATCACTTCTTTTCAGAGTCGATAAAAAGGCAAAAAGTTTTGGAATTCACCACATTAATACAAGACAATATGACAGTAGAACAATATGCAGCCCAATTTATAGAGTTAGCAAGGTTTGCCCCTCACTTGGTAGCAACAAAAATGATGCGGACACAAAAATTTCAAGAAGAATTACAACCAAGAATTGGATTGGAAACTTTTAAGAATTAGTAAACATGGCGTTTATTGCGGAAGCAAAACAAATGAGCTTAATTATGTAAGCTCAAATGCACCGAAAAAAAGGGTTTTCATATCCTCCAAGAAGGAATATCGGAAAGAAGAGAAATTTACATCCTGCAAATAGAGGAAAAGAAAATATGGCTAGACAAGAAACACCGAGTCAAGGAGCATTGACTTTGTTCCCAACATGCAAAAGATGTGGAAAGAGGTATAGTGGTGAATGCCGTTTAGCTACAAGAGCTTATTTTAAATGTGAACAAGTGGTCATATGATTCGAGATTGTCCACGGAATGTTTCTGAAGGAATTACAGCACCAGAAGGGAAAACAAAGACCTCTGCTAAAGCTAAAGTGTATGCTATCACACCAGGAGATGTGGATGTGGATATAGAAGAGGTAGTTAATGCTGGCATTATCACTGGTAATATTATCTGACTTTATTCTGATTTAGTTATATATAATGATCTTCATGGAAGTAATGATAGAATAATTCTATAGGTAAGGTTATATTGAGGCAAAACGTAGCGTACGCTCTATTTGAGAGTAACGAAATCTTTTGTTTCTTATAATTGTGTACAGAGGTGTAAATTAGATGTGGAGCCTTTAGTTCAGAAAGTTTGGTAGCAATTCCTGATGGGAAGGTAGTTGGGTGTACTCGCGTCGTGAAAAATTGTCTATAGAGGTTGCAAGTATGAAGTTAACAGCCAATTTGATAGTTTTTCATTTGATGAGATTTGACTTAATTTTGGGAATGGACTGGTTGTCTCAGCATTATGCTAAGATTGACTGCCGTAGAAAAGAAATAACTTTTGATTTTCCCACCCAAGAGAAATTCTGTTACATAGGGAAAATAGTTAGTTTTATTTCTTCTATTGTAACAGCGAGACGAATTAAGAAAAAAAGTATAAGAGGTGGAACACTAACGTTTTTAGTAGTAGCATTGAATCTGTTGGAAGAAGTTAAGGGTATTAAAGGAATTCTAGTAGTGGAAGAATTTTCACAATTCTTTGCAGACGACCGACCCAGTTTACCTCCTGATTGGGAGATGGAATTTACCATAGAATTGGAACTAGCTACGACCTCAGTTCATAAGGCACTGTATCGGATGGTGTCAACGGAATTAAATGAGTTGAAAGAGCAAATTGAAGAATTATGGAAAAAATGGTTCATTCGGCCCAGTTTATCGCCGTGGGGAGCACCAGTCTTGTTTGTGAGAAAGAAAGATGGAATGATACGCATGTGTATACACTATCGAGCTTTAAATAAGGTTACTATCAAGATTAAGTATCATCTACCATGGATTGATGACCTATTGGATTAGCTACGAGGAGCGATGGTGTTTTTAAAGATAGATCTTAGAATTGGATATCATCAACTTAAGATCCAAGAGCAAGATGTGCCTAAGACAGCTTTCTGGACTCAGTATGAGCACTTTAAATTTTTGGTCATGCCGTTTGGATTGACGAATGCATCCGCAGTGTTCATAGATTTGATGAATCGAATATTTAGACTGTATTTGGATAGTTTCGTAGTGATCTTCATTCATTATATTTTGATATATTCCTAGAATGATATATTCCTAGAATCTTGCGGAAGAATTAACTTTATGCGAAACTTAACAAATGTGAGTTTTGGTTACAAGAAGTCAAGTTCTTGGGTCCTGTTATTTCTAGTGAAGGGGTTGCTGTGGATCCTGCTAAAATAGAAGCAGTTATGGAGTGATAGAGGCCAACGAATGTTCACGAAGTACGCAGTTTTCTTGGATTGGCTGGATATTATAGAAGATTCGTAGAAGGATTCTCTAAACTTTCTGCGCCTTTAACGACATTAACAAGGAAAAATGCTAAGTATGTTTAGAGTGATCAATGTGAGCAAAACTTCCAAGAGCTCAAGAGAAGATTAACGACAGCGCCAGTTTCGGCTTTGCCAGAACCTCACAAATCATATATAGTCTACAGTGATGCTTTAAGAATGGGTTTAGGATGCGTATTAATGCAAGAAGGACCAGTAGTTGCGTACGCATCCCGATAGCTCAAGAATCATGAGCAAAATTACCTTACCCATGATTTGGAATTGGCTACTGTTGTTTTTGCTTTGAAAATATGAAGGCATTACTCGTATGGGGAAAAATGTGAAGTATTCATGGGTCACAAAAGTCTCGAATATTTATTTAGCCAAAAGACTTTGAATATGAGGCAGAGAAGGTGGACTGAAAGAATAAGTGACTTTTAGTGTGAAATTAAATATCATCATGGAAAAACTAATGTAGTAGCTGATGCATTAAGTCGAAAAATTCGAACAGAGGATCCTTCAATATTATCAGTAATGCGAATTTTATTGATAAGAAGTTTTCCAAGAGATATTGTAATGACAATGGCACAAAAGATTATTTCGTTAACAGATGAAGAAATTCGGGAAGGACAACGTAAGGATATTAAGCTAGAAAGGATTCAGTAGCAGTTGTTAGAAGGCGGGCAACTACCAGATTTTACGTTTCGGATGATGGAATGCTATACTTTGGGAAACGAAAAGTGATTCCTAACGATCTTGACTTGAAGAAGAAGATTATTATAGAAGCCCATTGCATCCCCTATACCACTCATCCTGGTAGTACAAAAATGTATCAAGATTTGAAAGAAAAATTTTGGTGGGAAGGCCTTGAGAAAGACATTGCTCTATTTATCGCTAAATGTTTGGTATGTCAATTGGTAAAGGTAGAACATCAAAGATTAGCGGGAGAACTACAACTTCTACCAATTCCTAAGTGGAAATGAGAGGATATGTCTATGGACTTTGTGGTAGGATTACCCCGCACGACAGCAGGATGAATTCGATTTGGGTTATAATTGATCGATTAATGAAGAGTGAGCATTTTCTGCCAGTAGCTAATATTGATTCAATGGAGGAACTGTCGCATATTTATGTTAAGGAAATAGTTCGTCTGCATGGAGTACCTATGACGATTGTATCAGATCGGGGCCCAAGATTTACTTCTCGCTTTTGGCAAAGTTTGCAAAAAAGGCTGGGCACTAATTTAAATTTCAGTAGTGCATATCATCTACAAATCGATGGGCAAGCGGAACGGACCATTCAGACGTTAGAGGATATGTTGCGAGCTTGTGTGTTAGATTTTCATGGTAATTGGGAAAGCTTCTTACCTCTAATAGAGTTCGCTTACAATAATAACTTTCAGGCTACCATATAGATGGCACCCTACGAAGCATTGTATGGGAGGAATTGCATGTCACCTTTGTATTGGGATGAAGTGGGGCGAAAGTCAGGTGTTAGGACCTAAATATTTACAGGAAATCAGAAAACAAATAGAAATGATAAGAGACAAAATGAGAACAAGTCAGAATAGGCAGAAAAGTTACGCTGATAGGTGTAGAAGAACTTTAGAGTTTGCGGTAGGTGATTGGGTATACATAAGATCTCCCCTATGAAAGGTGTGTCACGGTTTGGCAAAAAGGAAAAATTAAGTCCTCGATATGTCGGTCCTTATGAAATTGTGGAGAGGATTGGACCGGTAGCGTACTGTTTGGATTTACCAAAACTTTTGCAAAGAGTACATAATGTTTTTCTTGTATCTTCCCTGAAAAAGAGTTTAGGAGAGGGACTAGTGGCGGTAATGAATCCAAACAACATTACATTGCGCCCTAATTTAACTTATGAAGAATGGTCAACCCGAATTGAAGATAAAAAAGAACAAAGATTCAAATATACACCAAACCTTTAAAGGATGAGGTTCCAGTTCGCCATTCCTATTATTTATAGGCTTTCAGTCTCCTCAGAAGTCCGCTCTTCTATCTTCGCAGAATTCACCTGGGTCTCTTACTCACCTTCGCGTCTAGGGCATGATGTCTTTATTTAAGATGGTCAATTGTCTTTTTATTCTCAATCAATTCTTCCAGGCCTCTCTACGGGATTGGAAAAAGGGGTTTTCGCCCAAATGAGTTAGAGTTCCTTCGAACCGTTTCATTCTTGAAGTATGGCACAACACTTTGTCGAAAACACAAGGCGAGAGTGCGTCGAAGCATGAATTTTACAGAATCGCTCAATTTCTCTTGTCAAAATACTCAGGAACAATCCTACTTTTCAAGAAGCCACCTGGGAGCGTGAAGATGTGATGATGGCTAATTACCCTCATTTGTTTGAAAATTAGTTAAATTTTGTTTGTATTCTAAAACTTTGCTATGGTAGTATGTAATTATGTTTGTTCCTCGTATGGATATGATTGTAGTTGTTTTCCAAATCTTTTGTTGAATTTATTTGATAGGGTAATAATTTTGTTATTCGGTATTAAACAATAAATGCCCCATATTAAAAGAACTGCATGTATGTCAGTATTGCCCGTAGATCAGTTAAGAAAAAGATCATAAGAGCTTAGACTTATGATCCAATTAAGTAGACTAAAACAGTTGAGAGTAGAGAGGTTAAAAATATTAGAATATTTTGAGAAATATCGTACACATAGAATGGATGTAGATGATCAAGAAAATGCAATATTTAGATGCGCTCTACCAAATGAGGAAAGACAACCACCCAGTAATTGGTTAAGAGTGGAAAGAGAACGGCTGGGCAGGTTAATTCGAGAAGGAAAAGAGAATGAAAGATTAGTAACATTAGAATTTTCAGATATTTTCAATGATTGTGTACGTCAGAAGGAAGAAGGACAACCAATTGAAGATACATGCTTAGAGATTGTATGTAGGATTCATGAAGAGTCAATTAACGATTTCGAGGATGAAATCTTTTTTAAGGGGGGAGAGTTATGACACCTCGATTTTTACTTTACATGGTGGTTTTTTTTTATGTTGATAAAATTGTTTTGTTAGTTATGTTTTGGAGATATCTAGAGAAGTCTATTTATATATATATATATATATATATGTTTATTTAAGCATATATTAGTTTTATTATTATTATTATTTATTTGTGTTAAGTATAGGTGTAGGAGAGTAACATTTGGAATATGGTGTAAGTGAAGTAAGGAAGTGGAGGAGGCACCTAAATTATATGTGTAGTTTATTTTTAGATACTTGGTTTGATAGAATAGAAGAAGATATATTGAAATTATTTTTAGATGTGGAGCATATGAGTGGCAACGTATGAAAGATGAGAAGTAAAATAGTATATAATAGATATATGTATGAATATAATTTGGTGGAGAGGAGAATATTCTTTGGGGAGAATTGGTTTGGGCGATAGATAAGGATAGCCAGTTAGTTTGACTTTTCTACTATTCTTTTCTTGTCTTGTTGACTTTCTTCTATTGATTGTTTTTCTTAGGAGGATTAAGGACGTAAAGCACTACGAGAAGGGAAGATTTATATGTGAATTTAGTTGAGTTTCGGATGAATAAAATGGGAAGGGTGTAGCCGATGGTTGCTTTGACTTTTCTTAGATTTGTTTGTTACCAAAAAGTCTAGATAAGGACATGGGGTTAGTAAGAAAACTAAGTTTAAAAATGAAATGATGAAACCTAATTCTTAGATGGACACTTGGATGGTTGGAAATACAATTGAATAAATAAATTACATCCTAATCTAAGCGTGCACGTCGATACCAAGGAAAAAGGAAGCAAACACTTCATATATATATATATATATATATATATATATATAACACTCGGCCAGACCAATTTTCTTCTTCTCCATCATTTTTCTCACTTCCCTCATCTATCAAATATAACTTTCTAGTGCTTGGGGTAAAGGCCTTCAAAGAAATTGGTAGAAATCTTCTCTTAACAAGGTTACCTTGGTTTATTTTTTTATAAGTGGTAAGTATTCTTTTAATTAGCTTTTGTATTTTTTGCCTATATATGTGTGTTTGGTATTTTAATAATTTATTAACTCACACATTGGATGATTAGAATATGTATCTTTATGTTTTTTTAAGGTTTTACCCAAAGCTTTGATTGATGTATGTATGTTTTGAGGGAATATATGAAGCATTGGCAAGAAAAGTATACCATGGTAATTTTCGGTCATGAGGGGGAATAAGTGACGTTAGCTTTGAAAGTAAGAAATAATTTGCTTTGGAGGACTATATCACTCGGCTCTAATGAAGTTTGAAAAGAAATCTTTTAAGCATTTATTTTATAGATAAGAATATGATGTTGTTTTAGCATTTTGAAGAAGTTTAAGGATTAAAGATTAGAGATGAAGATTTAATTCTCACATAAGAAGTTTATAAGCAAGGAATAGGTATAAGAAAAATTTATAAGATTTGATTATTCCCTTTAGTAGTTTGATAATTTATTTATTTATTTATTTTTAAGAAGTATGAACAAGTTATTAAAAAAAAAATCAAATTATATATTTAGCATTTCTTTAAATACATGTGAAGAAATAAAACCAGATAAATTTTGGAAACTCTTCCTAGGGTTCGGTTATACATGTAAGATATATATATATTTTTACAAGAACCCCAAAGATTGGGATGAGGAAATGTTCCAGTGGAACTCCTTTGTCCACTCCGAAGTGAATAAAAATGGAGTGGAAACTCCTGGGTCGACGAAAAATAGTCGACGGGCTACGAATGACTTCTTTTTAAAGGTTCTCGAAGTATGGTCACATCTAATACTGGTGGGTGATAAGAACGGCAATGGTATTATCACTTGTCATAAGAATTAATATTATGATTATGACGTATGCACCTCAGTATGATGCGGTAACCAGCAGAGTACACACGGTGTATAGGGGAACCATGAAGTATCCTGTATGATAAGTTATGATAAGAATTATTAACTTAAAGACTGATAAGAACAAAATAGAAATAATACAGAAAGTTATGAACAATAATAAAAGTCTTGAAAAAGTTACGAAAAGTTAATAAGTTTTACGTTCTGCCAATTTTCTAGGATACAAGAAATTTTTTATGAAATAGCATTAAGCGTGAATCATGCATAAGCCATTTTGTATGTTATATATTTATGGCATATGTATTTAATTAGTTGTTGATGATTAATAATTTGTTGTGTTATGATTAATTGAGTACTTATTGAGATTTCGTAATCTCACTTTTTGTTGTGATTATTTGATTTAACTATTATTTCTTTTGAAATAATAGAAGTATTGGCAGGTTTTAACGATGTCAAATCAGACCCCGACCTCCCAAGAGGATCTGATAAGCCGTGATGGCCTATCAGATCTCTCCCATTTTGATGATCTAACTAATTCCACTTATGACCATTTGCGGGAAGTTATCATGCAGCAGGCCTCAATCTCCTCTGAAGAAAAGATGTGTGTTGGTATTTGTATAGTTTTTGGTCCTTGAACGGCGTTTATGTGACACCCTATGGGAAACACCTTCAACGGGACTATGAAATCAGATTGAATTTTCTTCATTATGGTCATGAGTATAAGGAGGTGAAGAAGAAGCCCCGATATTAGAAGGGGACAATGATAATAGGGTTTATGTCTGTATTTGGGAAACTTTATGTTGTGTAGGAAAGAAACTTGATACTTTTGGTATTGTAAATATTATGTTAAGAATGTTATAGTTATATTGACCATGTGATCATATTACAAAGCTAGCTTTCTTTGCATGCTTTAATATAATGACAAATAGGTAAGCCAATCCACTGCAAAACGTTGCATACTGTTAGTAAATTTAAGTGCATGCATAATTTATATAGTACGAACAATAGATATGTAACCTTGTGTTATATTTCCCGACGCATCAGTCTATGTTAAATCTCAGACGTAAATTGAGGGCGTCACACCTACATCTCTTAATTTACAATTTGAGAAAAGAGTCTTTCGGTCTCAATCATTGTTTTGAATTTCGTACCGTACCGGCCGATACAGCCGGTACGTACCGTACCAGAGTAGTGATCGGTACAGAAATTGGGTTTGTTTCGTACCGGCCCAGATTTTGGCTGTACCGGCTGATACCGGATTTCGAAATTTTATTTTCATTTCTTTCTATTTTTTTATCCTAATTTAGACTAGATTATTTACATATATATATAATTTATTCATATATTGACTATTATTTTGAAATATAATTTATATATATTTTTATATATATAATTTTTTTTATGTATAGACTATTCCGAAACGGTACACGAAACGGTACCGGTACTGAAATATTTCGTTCCAGTGCCTTGACCGGTACGCTCACCGGTACAGTATTCAAAACATTGGTCTCAATTCTCTGTTTCTGCTGATAAAATTTATGAATGGAATATTGACGGATTATCTGAGCAAGAAGTCCTTAACACTTTGAATAAAATGTCTATGATTGCTAATACTTATATAAATAACAATCATTAACAATCTGAAATTGTTACTCTTTTAACTACTGGATTTTCGGGTATGCTTCATTATTGGTGGGATAAACATCTTACCTCTGAGGCTAAAGAAACCATTTAGAATGCTGTCAAGCATAATGATGAAGGGTTGCCCATTTTTTATGAAACCATAGGATGGGGAATTCCTGATGGTGTCAATATTTTGATTTATACCATAGTTAAGTATTTTTTTAGAACTCCTTCCAACATCACTAATCGAATTTCTGATTACTTAAATAATTTAAGATATCACAAAATGTCTGATTATTGTTAGTATCAAGATATTTTCATGTCTAGGGTTATGCTTAGAGATGATAGCCAAAAGCATTATTGGAAAGAAAAATGGGTATAATTTAAAGATGGTATAAATCAAAGTATTGACACCATCAGGGATTCCCCGTCCTATAGTTTCATAAAAAATGGGCAACCTTTCGTCATTATGCTTGACAACATTTTGAATGGTTTTTTTAACCTTGGAGGTAAGATGTTTATCCCACCAATGATGAAGCATACCCAAAAATCCAGTAGTTAAAAGAGTAACAATCTCAAATTGTTGAAGATTGTTATTTATATAAGTATTAGCAACCATAAACATTTTATTCAAAGTGTTGAGGACTTCTTGCTCAGATAATCTGTCAATATTCCATTCATAAATTTTATCAATAGAAACAGAGTATTGAGACTAAAAGATTCTTTCCTCAAATTGTAAATCAGGAGGTGTATGTCAGTTTCTGGCCAATAATCAGTAGAGTGTTTCTAAAAATTATCAAGGGTAGGGGTGTTCAAAAAATAGGAGAATCGAAAAACTGGTCCAGACCGGCTTTGAACCAGTCCGGTTCGGGACCGATTTCTAGAAGTGTGAAATCGTAAGAGCCGGTCTAGTTCTGGTTCTAGACAATTTGGAACCGGACCGGACCGGTCATATTACCTATATATTTAAAATTATTTTTTAAATATTATATATATGATATGTTTTTATATTATACAAAATTTTATATATGATTATATAAATTATAATTATATATAAATAATGTTATAATATTTATAAAATAAAATTTTAATTTTAAATATGAATACTTAATCAATCATATGTTTTAAATATAAAATAGATTTTTAAATCATATTTTTTAAGGAAAATATAAATATCTATATATATATTTTTTAGAAATTCACAATTTTTTAAAACTGAAAAATGTGACTAGAACCGGTAAAACCAGTACTACCGATTTTGGGAGGTACTCGTGCCATAACTAATTTTGTAAAAGATTTTGTATTTTACAAAATTGGTGGTACCGGTTCGGTTCTATATTTTGATTAAAATCATACCGAATCAGATTGGTTACACCCCTAATCAAAGGGAATAAGTAGTATAAAGCTAATCAATCTAGTAGGACCAGAAGTTTGGCTCTGATACCAAAGAAAGAGTGGAAGTAGAGCAGATAAGATTAGAATGTAATTAAAAAGTATACATCACTTTACTAAAATGCTCCTCATTTATAATATGGTTAGATAAAAAGTTATAAAAATGATTGTAATTCTATCATTTCTCAATTTGGAATAGCGAAACTCAATTGGATATAAATCTCATCTCATTTATTATTATAATTTTTTAAAGTTTTAATATAAAATATAATAAATAAATAAAATAATATTTTTTTTAAGTCTAAAATAATAATATTAAAAAATAATATTCTAATAATATTTTATTCAATTTTCATTTCAACACATTTTATTTTAATTCAATATCTAAATGACAGCTTAAACTAATATAAAATATCATATTAGTAAAATTAAATATATATAATTAATTTTAATATTTAATATATTATGATAGGTTAGAAATAACCCATTATTTGTGTTTGGACAGAATCTAATAATTTTTATTTTTAAATGAGAAGGATGGATGCGGTATGGTTGTTTTTTAGCAGAGTGAGACTGATAACAATGTTTCCAGAATGGTTAAGTTGTCATTTGATTTCAACATTCAAAAAAGAAATGTAATAGGTCTTTGGCATTCACTTTTCAGTCTGATTTGGCATTCCTGTGTTTTTGTTTGGATTAAAAAAAGTTAGCATCTCAGTTTATAACTTTAGGTATCAACATTCCCATCTTTGTCAAGCCTTTTGAAGGCCCAATTGTTTTAACTTGCCCCCAGATTGGCCCACTTCTTTGACCCATCAGTCTTCAACTTGCAATCATGGGTATTATTACCACCACAAGTGTAAAATTAGATTTTACAAAAATAAATTTATATATAAATGGATATGTATTTATATGATATGTTATATTTATTTTATAATTTAATAATACCATATCAAATTACATTAATTTATAAGTTTATTTTTGTAAAATCTCTTTCTTCCTAAAATAATGCATATGATTTGCACTTTAATTTCCAACTTATAATTCTAATCATTTTAAAGCTTCCTTCCGTTAGTACATAATCTATTAATTAAAAATCCGTTAGAACTCATTTTCTCTTATTCTTGCCTCTTCTATCTTTAAATTTTAGAATCTGGGTCAGGTATTGTGGCACTTGAGGGGGTGACCAAACAAAAATTAAGCTCACGTCCAATCACACAGATTGAGAATTAAGCAGTAATTAATAGCCCATTCTACCACCCCTTTCCCATCCTGTCCGAGAAGGTGAGGGCAGGGCGTGTTCTGCTCTTTAAGAGTGCAAGCAACCACATGCCTCTCTCTCTCTGTCTCAAACTTGTTAATTTGCTACCATTCATATATGTATTAGTATATATATGTATATATTTTTTAATTAATAACGATTCATTATCCTTCTTTATACACTGTTATGGAACTCCCAACATATCCTAACTTGTTATGTCCACCAACTTCTCACTTCTCAGCATATATTCTGTTTGAAGCATATGTTACATGTAGCTAGCAGACTCTAGCTCATATATTATAGCTTCAATTTTCTACTACTAGGTACAATCAAACCCGCGCAACCATTGGCGCACCAATGCTGGTGTGGAAAAACAAAAAGCAAAAGCAGAAAGAAATAGATGAAAAGCTGAAAAAGTAACAAGCGGGTCATCTTCTTTGCTAGTCATCTTCATGGATCTGTGCCATCTTCAAGTAGATGGAGCCTGAAGTGGTTTTCTTCTTTGTAACCACAGGTCATCTTCGTTGATGACTACAGAATGTTGATGAGTACAGATCGGTCTCAAAATTTGTCGTTTTTCTCTCTATTTTCATCTTCGTAAGTATTTTTGCATAATTACGAAATGTTGATGAGTACAACTACAATAAAGAAAAAAACAAACATTGAGTACTGACAAAAACCATGGAACATCGGTCTCAAACAGCATGCTTATTTGAGTGCACAACTTTGTAATGTCTGAATTTTCATTTGTCAAATTGTCAGATAACCCACAGGTGGAGAAATAAGATATTATCCATGGCAGTCTCAGAGAAAAGGCATTATCTATGCTTTGAAACCAGTTATTAGTTGATCCTCTGGGCTTTTTTGTTTAAAATTTATTTTTAGCTTTTTGCTAAATGCACCGTTCCAGTAAAAGTATCTCAAAATTTGAAGTCCCGCCATCAGAGTTTCATCCGCACTACAAGCTGTATCTCAAAATTTTAGTTGCCTTTTTTTTTATCGCCATGTTGGATTGGTTACACAGTAGGTGCGCAAAGTGCTTGCATTCAGAATTTTTCTTCTATTAGAGGATAGTCGATATTACAATCGAACTCTGGAAATCATTAAAAAAACTTAAAAACTTCTATTCTCGAATTAATAAGGTGAGATTAATATATCTCATTCACCACATTCTTATATATGCTAAATACAAGACATTATGGTTAAAAGATATTTGCATATATAATCAGTGTAATGCTAAATACAATACATAGAACAGCTGAGTGCACTTTATTTTTAAGTTGCTTTGAACATCCAAACACATATCAGTCATCAAGTAAGTGTAGTACTTGAAGTTTGAACCCATTAGCTGGGCTCCACAACTAGCAAATTCACTTTCACCTAAACCATGAATTGTGAATAGCGCTGACAACTCAAACTGAAAGGGATTTTATGGATTCCTAGCTCTAGAACTGACATCTGACATTGGCTAGGCCCCACAAGTGAGTGCAATTCAAGTTTACATATGTTGGCTGGGCCTAACAATTCAAACCCATAACTGACATTTGTTCCTTGAATCCTTGCGCTAGAATGCAAGTATAGAAACTTTTTTTTTTTTTTCTTTTGCAAGGTTGGCGCACTCAGGGAGCGACAATAATGTCAAATGAACAGTAGACATTTATGATATGACCCAATTATTTTACAATTTCTTATAAATATATTTAAATTATCTTAATATTGAAACATATTTAATAAGTCTTATAAAACTTGCTTAATTATTTCAACTTATTAGTATTCATTAAAAAAAAAAAAAATTCGATTCAACTCAACATCTAAAGATTACATCTTTATCGTTTAAATACATTTCAATGAATTCATCTCCAAGAATTAAAACGAGCAAGCGAGCTATCTAGCATATATATTTCCCTCTTTAATTTGCATAACTTAGGTTCCATGAAAGAGAAGTACTGTTTCCAAGTTTTATTTTGTTGGATGGACATGAGGATATTGACGAGGACATCAAACACATATAAAAGTCAAAGCAATAGCAAAGATATGATTGCGAAACGCATAATGAGGGAGAAGCAAAAGCTGTTATAAAGAAAAAAAAACCAAAAGAAAATCATTGGATTCATTGATCATGATCTTCCAATTAAATTAACCAATTAAGGAAGAGAACCATAACCAAAGTGTTTGCTCCTCCTTGTGAGGTGCATTGAAAAATATGCATAAAGAAAAAAGCAACCTTATCTCTAATTCGCTTTTCCCATTATAATCCTACTTGCATGCTCATGGCCAAAAGACTTTTGACTATATTCCCATCCTTATAATAGTATTTATATATCCACACTAGCTATGGCTTTGTCTCTAGATCTATGCCCTACCTCCGGGCTAGCTAAATACATCCTACGTACCATATATTTACATGCTATCATAATTTTTGAAGTAGGAGTTAATTTGCTCTAATTAATTTGTTGAAACATATATCCCACTATAAAAAAATTATTTATCTGTAGCCAATTATTTTCTGTCAAAATAAGTCTACTTTCGTAACAAATAGTCATCTTTATCGCAAATAATCTGTCACAGATACTCTTTTTTTTGTAGTGTCCAATCTTGCAGTATTAAATAATATTTGATCATCATGAATTTTGATATATCTTTGAAATTAAAATAATTTGAAAAGGTTATACATATAACATGACTTCGTATTTCTTCCTTGCGAGTACTAGAATAATGCCACATTTAAAAAAAAAAAAAACACCACATTAATCAGGTTATAAAATAAAATTTTAAAATTGATAATTTTCTCGTGCATCACAGGGATATGTACTATTATATATATGCACAATTAATATATGTTAGTGTTAAGGATAGTTCTCCTGCTACGGAAACTTGCAGCAAATCCACAGATTATAATCACGCCTCTGTTTCACAAGTCAATGCAGCCACCATGCTCAAGAAGAAAACTAGTAGAAATATCTCTTTGTAATCATTTTCATTTCTTTTCGAATATTCTGGCATTAAGTCCCTTAATTGTAATATACAAAATAAATAAAGGATGCAATCTATAGCAATACATGATGCTAAGGTTCTCAAACCTTATCAGTTAGCAATTAAAGAAATAATTAACCAATACCATATGACACATTTCTCCCTCAAACTATATATTAAGATTTTTGCACTTTACATATCAATTTAAATAAAACTTATTATACATTGGTCGTCTATTAATTATATGAAAATAATTAACACTACTAATTTGGACTATAGTTGGACCTACGAGATTAATTTGGAAATTAATTAAACAAATTACAGAGTATAAAACTTTTGGTAGTTAATTTGATTATGTAAATTATAATGGTCAGTTTTAATAGATTTGGTTGCAAAGTACGTCAAATCAACTAATATTTCTTAAAATTTAAACATGTAAAAGTGTATGTGTTTAGTTTGAATATGGATAATTAACTTAAGAGGCCAGATGGAAACAAATAAAGATGGGTTCATAGAAAAGGAGTACTACTTCAAAGTATATTTTCTAGTGATCCTTGATCAGATTCGCCATATTAAGATTTAATATGCATTAATACGACTGACAATATATATATATATATATAGCATCAAGCTAGATAATTAATTAAATACTCATATTAATGGAATTCAGATCAGGTATTTGATTTTAGGTAAATATATATTAAATTGGGAATAAAGTGCATTCATGCACTAGCTAGCACTGCACATTTTAAAGTAGATGCATTTAATATCTCATGATCTGAAAATGACATCTACTAAACAACATAACATATATTGGACTCTTAAATTCAAACATTAACCAACCAACCTAGCACACATGAACTGATCATACCCGTGCACTTAAACAGTAATCTTGGAATTAATATATATATATATATATATAGAGGTTTTAATCCTCATCATCAATCTAGATCCGTTGGATCATCACCTTCATGCAGTATGTATATATATTGCATGTATAGTGAAAATTATGGCCATTTCGATCGTGGCACCCACTAGGGCCAGGTCCTTCAACTGTCCTTCAGGCAGGCAACACGTGTTCTAGACCATTGTTATTTTTATTATTAATTATTATTATCTTTCGTTTTTGCTGCAAAGACGTACGATAGGTAAGAATCTCATGTGTCCAGCCAATTAAAGTAAAATTAAGTGATTGATCCAAAGAATAAGATGCCAATCATGAGATCATCGGATCAATACCCTAAGCCCAATTATATGTAATTAATTAAGCTTGCGAGCTAGCTATCTAGTGCAAATTATACATATTGCAAGCTAGAACTCAGATCGATCATGATTATGATAATCATCATGGACTGTATATATATATATATATATATATATATATATTATATCAGTTTTAAACTTAGAATGGCATACCCAATTCTCAGCATTAATGTATAACAAGGGAATTAATTAAGTTCAATCCCATAATCATTGATTACACATTAGATGCGCTTTCAACTACCATGCAACTGAGATATATTTTCCATAAGAACAGTAGAAACCAAAAAGGTAAAGAATTACATCATTAGAACTGCCTTTAAAATGAGACCAACCAAAGATTAAAAAAAAAAAAAAAGCCCCATGTTCATCAAGGGCAGTGGAAAAGCAAGAACTTCAACCAAACATGGATCCGGAGAAAGTGTTCCACATGACTGGAGGGGCTGGTGTCACCAGCTATGCCAGAAATTCCTCACTTCAGGTGAAACTGATCTTAAATTTTCTCAGTTTTCATGACCGTTTCCTTTCATGATTTCTTTTGTCAATTCTGAATATGGTTAATTACAGAAGAAGGCCTCTGATATGGTTAGACACATCACGACAGATACTATCCAAGAACTTTTCATCAAAACAACTCCAAAGAGCATAGGAGTAGCTGATTTGGGTTGTTCTTCTGGACCCAATACCTTAACTATCATTAAAGATATTGTCGAAGCTGTTGAAGGAAGTAGCCATAAAATATTGCATCCACCCCCAGAATTTCGTGTCTACCTTAACGATCTTCCAACGAATGACTTCAACTCAATCTTCAAAGCCTTGCCAGAATTCTACAGGGAGCTTAGGCAAGAAAAAAGCTGTACTGGATCATCATCATGTAATATTCCCTCTGTTTTCATCGGAGGCTATGCTGGCTCCTTTTATGGAAGACTTTTCCCCAACAATTGCTTGCACTTTGTCTATTCATCCTACAGTTTGCACTGGCTGTCCAGGGTACAGAAACTGATTATTTATGATGAATAAGACTATTTGTGATTAAAATATATTCATTTTAATAGAAAATCTATAATTATTTTAATTAAAAATAAAATAAATAAATAAATAAGCAGTTTTCTTATGACTTATGACGCATGCTAGCTTATCATTCATTGGTCGATGCAGGTTCCCCCGGCTCTTTATGATGAGAAGGGCCGGTCAATAAACAAAGGCCACGTTTACATTTCTGAATCCAGCCCTCCACAGGTTTCTCAAGCATATTACAAGCAATTTCAGGAGGATTTCACGTTGTTTCTCCGGTCACGGTCCGAGGAGCTCATTGTTGGAGGAAGAATGGTGCTAATCTTCCTCGGAAGGAGAGGTCCAGATCATGTTGATAGAGGCAACTGTTTCTTCTGGGAACTGCTCTCACAGTCCTTTGCCCAATTAATCGCCAAGGTACGTACTATAATCGTGCGTGTGTTAGAGTAATCTAGAATATCATCAAAAGTTGCAGTACTAGCAGTTGAAGATCATACTAGCTATCACTTTAATTATATATATATATATATATATATCTTATATTTAATTGGAAAGAGCTAGGGTGTTTTCTTTTTCTTGATTTAGGGTTTTCTCACTAACTTTAGGACCACTTTCTATCTTTTTCAGACGTTTTTGCGAAGTAAAAAACTCTAGGATTTGATTTTGTGCTTACCTTTATAAAGCTTCTGCTTTATTTCTTTTCTGGAATTTTTAATTAGTAGCATTCATAGAATTAGGGTTGTAGCCTTGTACGTACGTACGTCAAAGGTGCATGCGTATACGTAGTTATATAGGTTTGTCGTACGTGGTGGTTCTAATGATTTCATCATGAGATAATTGAAGTTTTTGAGTTTATTATTAGTGTTTCTTACTTTTCATACGTACGGTACTCTTCGTCAAGAATTCAAGAAACAGCCACACGACGGTGAAATATCTTAGAAAACAATAATATTTAATGTAAGAGATCAGGGGCTTCCAGCTAGGAACGAGAATATATATATATCTCATGAATTTCAGACGTAACTTATCAAAAAATAAGTTTGCAACAGATTTTGCCTGATTTTTAGACAAACGTTTGATTATCATGGTCCGTGATCATGATCGATAATTAATAACGTTTACCAAGTAATTTTGATGTTCATGCTATATATAAATATGAGGATCCTGAATGATCCTGAGGACCAAATTAAGTGAGTGTGATTGGAGTCAATATTGGACTATTATAATTATTATTATTATTTCTTAATGAAATATAGGGTCATCACTGATTGGTTAATATATGTAAAAGGGTAATTAGCTCTGCTTGCGATCGAAGATAAATGCAAATATGAAGGAGTACACGATATAAAAAGATCGAAGATACGAGCTAGTGAGATCATGATGGATATAATGAATTCCTCTGATCTCTATATAGATGTGGATTTTGTGCTGCAAAAGAAACTGAAGAAAAGGCAATCATTGATCAAGAAGTATTTTGACAGGAGAGTATTATGTAGTAGTACTCATAGCAAAACTAGTTAATGGTGGATGCTAGGAAAGAGATTTTTTAACTAGACTAACAAAGCTCAAAGAAGATGATCATTATATTCAGGGCGATAAATGCATAGAATGGAATCCATCATTTGTTGATCATGATGTTGGGGTTATCCCACATCGATTATGGAAGAAGCTAGTGGGTCAGGTTATCAGTGTGACAAAAAACCTAATCTCTTGAGCTAGTTTTAATTAAGGTTAAGATAGGCTCAAGATCACACAATACTGGTATCAATGTTAGATTTACCAACAGTCTAAGGGAGAAACGGGTTGTCGCTATTCCGACTCAGGGCTCGATGTATGAGAGAAATTGTTGGAGTTGTCCCATATCAATTGTGAAAGGAGCTGGCTGTGGTCAGTTTATAAGTGCGAGGGAAAGTCTCATATCTTAAATTAGCTTTTGAAGTTGAGAAAGCTCAAGACTACCCAACATGACATGAACACAATCCTGAAGATGAATTCATTAAAAAGAGTTCATAGATTAGGAATAAAAAAAATCCACTTATCAAATTCTTGTCTGAACTTGAGAATCTCAAGTAGAAGATGGGAGACACATGAAGCGAACCTAGTATATATGCCTACAGCTTGCCTACATTAATAAGCAATAAGTGTGGTAGAACTCATTTCATACATCTACATATCTCTGATGATCTCCCACTTAAAAGGGATGATCAGTACCTTAATTAATTTGAGTAGGAAATATGAGCAGGAGTTCTTTTGTTTTAGGTTTTCCTAATAATTTTAAATATTCTTTTTTTTTTGTACGTAATAATAATTCTCTTGGATTTGTTTTTCTGGCGGCCATTGGCCCAGTAGGATAGGACGTATTATATCGCCATCATGTACTTTTTAGAGTTTTCTAGTAACTTTAATTTAGGACTACATTTTTTTCCCTTTCTATTAGTTATAATATATATAAAATCTGCAATCTTAGGGTTATGGCCGTATATGTATATATTTATAACGCCTGATCCGCACAAAATGGAATAATGGATGTTGTAGTACTGATGGCCGGCGGCCAGCAGCTTATCATGACATAGAATATTATCGATCGATATTGAATAATTGAAATTTGAGTCTATGTTGAATGTTAATTTTATATATAGTAAAAGGGATAATATTCATGAGACAGACTTATTATTCAGTTTCTCACGTGTGTCACTGTGTGTGTGTGTGTGTGTGTGTGTGTATATATATATATATATATATTAGATGCATGCATGGTAATTAATCAAACTACTAATTAGATAATTCACTTCGATCTTCCCATAATTTGCTGATCATGATTTCTGGATGGATGGTTTCTGATATAACAAGTTATATGCAGCATGCTGTAAATATTCTAGCCAAACAACTTGACACATATATGTAGCATCAATATATTTTATATATATAGATCATGCTAAAAATGATCAGGCTTTCTGAATACATACATACATGATATTACATATATATATATAAATATATATGAAAAACTCTAAATGCAAGTAATATTGGGCATCTATATGTACACCAATGTTGAGATAAAAAGATGGATTTAATAAAACACTTAAATTCAAAATGAAAAATATGAAAGCAATTCCAATCAAAATGTATAGATGCGCATATGGGTGCACAATGTAATTTGTATGTAGCATTACTCTCTGTCTATATATATATAATCATATAGCGCGTGATCTATCTCGATCAACAATGTTAAAAAAAAACCTAGTAATTACCAACTGTTTGTTTCAATCTCTTTCTTGTTTACAATTTCCATTAATTAGAATTCATTATGCCCTGAACTTAGTGAATTTCTAATTTGTTGCTGTATGATAAGTTTAATTAATTTCTTATAGTACGGTCGAGTACTACTAATCTTAAAACAGGCCAGGCTACCTGACAAAGAACAGAAAATATTAAGACCGATTGTGCTTGTAACATCCTTTGAATCTCTTTAACTCTAATTAAGGTTAATCTTTAGTTTATTAGTTGCGGTTACTGTTCTATTGGTAGAGTTCTTTTTTCCGGATTATCGTGGGCTAATTAATTCTCAATATTGTGTCAAAAGTCTGATGGTCTGATGACATGTAACCCGGTTCTCCAAATGAAAAACCTAGCTTTGAAACCCTCCGCCCCTTCTATATATATATAAAAAAAAAAAGAACTTAATATATATTGTCATCTTGTGATCAGTTATTTAGAGTATTCGATGATCTATTAGATGGTCATGTAGCTATCTTATGCAATATGTTTATTCATGGTATTATTTGAATGTGAATATTGTGATATATATATATATATATATATATATATACATTGACAACAATAATTAAATCCATCGAATCTACATTGAAATTCAGTTAAATTAATTGTACTAACAATTGAGATTTGAACAAGTTCTAATTCTGATCAATTGATCTTACCTCTTTCTTCCAAATTGATCAAGCTTACACCTTGAGTTTTCTGGGATATATGGTAACATAAATAAACCCTAGCTAGAACCGAACAATCCACCAACAATATTTTTACCACATGATCATAAACCCGCTCTATTGGGCTGCCCTACATACAATCCACATAATAGGACTCCTTTGGACTATCCAATATAGGTATAGACGAAAATGCCTCCATTTTTCACTCAAAGATAGATTTTTCACTTACAAGTGATTTGCATGTCCTTAATTAGTGATCAAACGCTCCATTTGATATATAATGAAACATGAGCATTTCATTTAGGTCTATATTAAGAATTATATTCTTCTACTATATTATTATATTCTTCTACTATATAGAACTAGTTCTACTATATTCTACTATATTTTATCAAAGCAATCCACAGAAGTGGACTATAATAAGAAGTATTCACAGAAGTGGACTATATTAAGAATTATATTCTTCTATTATATATGGTCAAAATAAGCCTCTAGGCTGACCAAACCGCCACTACAAGAAAAATAGGAAATAGTGATCTACCATTAGCGACGAAAAGGACTATTAACGACCAAAATAGATTATTAACGACTAAAATAGACTATTAGCAACTAATAAAAATGCAGCAAATAAGTAATTTTCTTGTAGTGCGCTTACTTAAATTATTGTCTTGATCTCCTTAATTTCTCTCTTCTCTCAGCTGAATGTTTTGATCATATTTTATTATTTCTTCGATATTTTATAGAACTAGTTCATCTACTGATATTCTTTTTCAAAATTCACATCATTGTTGATCCAGACATTATAACTAAGTTAGGAGTGTTTATCTCTCGAGCATTATTTAGATTCACGCATGACTAGACTAGCTAGATTAGCGTCGGCCTTTTTAATTTCCCCCTCCAAATAAAACAAGCTAGCTAGGGAACTAGCTAGAGATACAGGATTTCTATTTACTATTTTTTCACTCTAATTAATGTTATGTTTGGGTGTTGAGATGATATTAAATTATTTATAAATAGTAATAAAAAACAATGAATAGTAGTAAAAAAAAGTGAATAGTTTGTGAATAGTACTAGTGAGGTAGTTTGAGGTGTTCTGACCTCATGCACTAACCAAACATAGCCTTAATTAATCCTCTTCCTGATCTTAGGAATGATTTAATGCCTCAAAATTTGGCTTATAATTACATTAAATAGCCTCATTGCTCCTCAAAATATGGTATTTAATTCATATATATATATATATAGCTCTCTAATTACTCGATTAGTTAATATCTTAGCACAGCTTTGAAAATCATGAAAATATGAAACAATTTCACTTTCATTGATTTTGTTTGAGCCTTGAAACCCTTCCCGCGGCAAACATTAATATTCTTGGTAATATTTGCAAAAGTTAAAACTCTTGGGTAAATTAATAAAGTACTACTATTTTTTATAACTCGGTGGCTTATCCTTCGGGTAGGAGCATCTCTCAATTCTTTTTTTTCACTCATCCCATTTATTTTTGCTTATGTTTGTGTTGTGGATACTTAGAATATCTCACTATACTTATATGGAATATCTTAATATATCTATGAATAGTAATAAAATAGTGAGTTAAAATGTTTTATTTGAGTTTGAAAAATGAGAGAATAAAAGTTGAATAAAATTATTATAAAGTTAAAAAATTGTTTGAATATAATATTTTCATATAATTTTTATTTTGAAATATTTGAAAAGGTAGTATTGTTTTTTGTGTTAAGTTTGGGATTTTGTGAAAATTGTAATGATTAATAATGATAATTAGATGAAATAGTTGAAGATTTGAAATTAAAAAATGTTTATAATATGTTTTCCAGTGATGTTTGGGAAGGAAGTATCTGAAAATATTTGAAAACAATTGTGTTGCCAAATGAACCCTTAGTGACTGCATCATCATGTTGTGGTTTCTGAAACTGTTAGTTTTCGATTATGTCCTATATCGATCATCACATCATTTCCTATCATTATTAATAATTAGTATCGAAGATATATAAATATATATATATATTATATATATAGAAACGGCCTGATTTGGGAAATATATATATATATATATATATATAAATGTAAGTAAGATCGATATTGTGCTATCCTAGATTAATGTGATAATTAAGCCCCGGATTAGATGGAAGGATTAATTGTGATGGTGTTAGCAGTTACATAGTGTTAACTCGAATGGTGAAATTGGACTATATTATAAATGATTTTAGAAAATTGCAGTTTATACACAAAATTATAATTTGCACTTTGTATACCCCATTAACACATTATATATTGGTGCCATATATAGTGATTACACATAAGGTGAAGATCATATGGTTTTAAACTTTTGAGGAGCATGTTATATAGGCTATCAAAGTACGCAGACAGAGTACATTTATATATGTGTGTACATGTGTGTGTGTGTGTGTATTTTTCAGTGAAGAAATGGTAAGATCAGGAGATCAATTACCAGATCAGTTGGCTTCTTTATCTGGGTGTGAGAAAGAACTTATAAGAAACATGCATTTTTTATGCCTAAATAACATTAATTTAATAAAAAATCATTTTTGTTTTATGTTATTTGTGTCTGACTTAAAAGGGGGAAGTTGAGGAAGAGAAGCTCGACTCTTATGATGTACATTTCTATGCACCATCGAAGATTGAAATAGAAGATGAAGTGAGAAAGGAAGGTTCTTTTGGGTTGGACCGTCTGGAGATGTTTCAGATAGAGATCATCACCAATAATCATGAAGATCATCATGATCAAAAGGATGATATTGATGATGATGCAGGTTATAATAAGATCATGAGCTATGGAGCAGAAGTTGCAAGAACAGTGAGGGCTATCCAAGAATCCATGATTTGCCATCATTTTGGAGATGGGATTTTGGACCATTTGTTTGAGCACTATGGAAGATTGGTGGATCAAGAAATGGGTATAGAAAAAATTGAGCCAATCACCTTTGTTATTGTTCTAAGAAAGTTATGAACCGAATTAAGCTAGCCATGAATCCACGAACATGATGATCATTGATATCATGGTCATTATTAATGTTAATATTATTGGAATTTCGGAACTGCGTGGACGAGTGGGGATCATCACAATTATCTTATATATGCTAATGTGATGATGCTTAGTTTTTCAAAGATCAATCATTAATATTATTATATAAAGAAAATTATATAACAAACATAAAGAATATTATTAAACACTGTTATTGTGATTATGAGATTGTGGGATAATTTCTCAGTGGAATAAATGAAAAACACACGGACATGGTAAAAATAATTCGCTATTCTTTATATATAGGCCATAGGACACGCAAACATCCTCCATAAATATATATATATATATATATATATATGTAGGGGGTGTAAATTTTTAATTGATCCGATTTGATCTAGTTTTAGACAAAATTTAGGACCGAACTAGGTATATGTACTGGTTTTATATTTTCAAAAACTGATTATGCATCGGTTATTCCTCAAACCAGTGCTTCTTCGATTTTATCAGTTTCAGTTTCAGTTTAATTCTGGTCCAATTTTTCGGTTATAATAAAATGCAAATTTGTACCCAGAAAAAACTATTTATTAAAAAAAAAAAAAACTGCCTTTAAAAAAATGTTAATTTTATTCCCAAATCTGTTACAACTTATATATACTATTACAAAAATCTATTTTATTAAAAAAAATCTGTTTTACCAAAATCTGTTTTACTAAAAATTGCTTAATTTACAAAAATATGCTTTACTAAAAAAAACTGCTATAAGCTTATAAATATAACTACTATAAAAACTGAAAAAAAAAATCTGCAATAAAAAGAATCGGCTATGCAATAAAATAAGTTCAAAAATCTAAATTACAAGTCCAATAAATTACAAGTCCAAATTCCAAAAGTCCAAATTCCAAAAGGCTAAATTACAACTCTAAATGTCCAATAAATTACAAGCCCAAAAGTTCAAATTAGTAAATTATAAGTCATACAAATCCAAATTACAAGAACATCCAATAAAAAAACTTCAGAACTAGAACAAAATAGCCATGCACTAAGCCACAAAGTCCAATAGTCTACTCAATAAACCTTGCAATTGTATGAAAATAAATCAAGCAGTTAATTCCAATAAAAAATTATTAATTATATTAAACGGAAAAAATTTAAGGAAATATGTTATACAAATTGACCTACCTTAAATTTAATCATCTCCAACTAAAGAAATAGGTCTTGAAGAACTCCCTAAGTCTTCCATGAGCTGATCTACACAAAAGGGAAAAAAAAATCATAAATATTAGTATTAGTTATAGTTATTAGTCTATATAATAGTATTAGTATCAAACTATTAGTATAGATATTTATTAGTATTAGTTATAGTTATATTAGACTATATAATAGTATTAATATTAGACTATTAGTATTAGTACATATATTAATATTAGTTGTAGCGATTAGAATAACTATATATTAGTATTTGTTATAGTGAGTTTAATTTATTATAACTATATTATTGATAGATTATAATGATAGTATTAGTATTATTATATCATTATTTTATATATAATTATTTAATATAGTAATTTAGTAATTTATATATAGATCACTTAAAAGTATATTAATAATAGTAATATGGTATTAGACTATTAGTACTAGGCCATAAAATATAAATTATAATCAATATACTTTATATACTAATAACGTTTTTTAGCATTACTAATTTACTAGTGTATTATGTACTTATCAAAAAGAACATGTTAAGAATTTCTTAGGCCATAAAAACTGGGTAAAAACATTTAAGTGTTTTTCTTTCTTTTTTGGTAAATAATATTTTAGCGATCTTATTTACTACTTTGGTATATAAATTCATTTTTTTTTCCAATTTTAAATGATTTTAAGTGATAAAATAAATATTGGTGTGATTTATCAATTTCACCTTAAAGTCTTACAATTTCAATATATTTTTAAATTAATTTATTCTTTATCAATCTTATGATAAAATATTATTAATATATATTTTATGTTTAAAGCATATGATCAATTAAATTTTCATGTTTAAGATTAAGATTTTATTTTATAAATCATAATAATATTATCTTATATATAATTATAACTTATATAATTATATATTACATATAAAAATTATATATAATATTAAAAAATAATTAATATTATATGGAACTGGTCCGGTCTAGGCCAAAAAATCCTAAATCGGAATCGGACAATTTTGTCATTACGAAAATTAGTTCCGAACCGGACCAGTTCAACCAATTCGAGTCGGTCCCAACCAATTTGCTAGATTTTTTTATACCCCTATTTGTAGGTATCATATATGGCTCTAATTTCTAATTTTACTCTTTCCCAACTAGTTAATATGTCTATAAGTTTCATTACAGAGGCAAACACAAAACCAAATTAAATTTAGGTTTTGGCTTCCCACAAAAAATATGTACCTAATTAGAACATCGGTTTATTTGATGCTGGAAAGATATATACAGACAACCCAATATAAGCAAACTGTCATTTATTTGCTTTGAGTTATTTCTTATAAAAATATATCTCTTCTATCAAAATGAGTCTATTGTCACAAATAGTCATTTTTTTCACAAATTAGTACTTGTCATAAATGCTCTTTTTTTTTTTTGTAGTAGCCCCAATATTGTATTTAATATTGGAATCCACATTATGCCTATGGCTATGGTCAACATTTGTGCATTAAGATGAGATGAGTTAAAATAAAAGTTGAATAAAATATTATTCGAATGTTATTTTTTAATATTATTATTTTATGAATTCAAAAAATTAATTTTTTATTATAATATTATAATTTAGAAAGATTATAATAATGAGATCATGAAATACCTTTTTATATCCAAACATGGCATTAATTATGTACATGGAGGCTAAAACTACAAAGTCTAGACTATGTCAATTTAGATTAAAAATTATAAAAGATCATCTCAATCCTAGTAGCCATTATACATATTGTTTTTATGTAGAAGCTACAAATCTAATTTAGGGGAGCCAAAACACGTGTTGAAGCTTGTATAAAAAAATTACATAACTCCATAGATATTTATATATTATATATAAAACATACATGTTGTCTAAGTACAAGCTGAATGCATTATTATAATAAAATATAATAACTATGCTAATTATGCTCTTTCATTAAATATATATATATATATATATACATATATATGCGTGGCTCATATTACTGCAAAAAGTTTCTTATAAATGTTTCCAGAAAATAGGTCCACCCTGAAAGTGGTCACATCTGCAACAACTTCTGATAAAATACTTTGAGATTGGGAACACAATTTTCCTCTATGTTTTTTAAGATGAAATAACATAAAAATTAAAAAATATATATATTAAAAAATATATTTTTAATATTAATTTTATTTTGAAATTTAAAAAAATTATGTCGAAATTTAAAAAAATATAATAATTTATTTAAAATAAGATCAATCTTCTTTTCATCCCAAAATCTCTGCCATCCAAACTAACTGTTAAAAGGGGAAAAGATACCCCGCTTTGGGGGCCTTTATTGTTCTGAAAAGCTGAAACATGGAGACCACAATATATATTGCTACTACATCAATTATATATATATATATATATACATATTATCGTGCTGGTGGATCAAGTTTTTGAAGTTCTTGCATATATAAGTTTCTTGGTTCTGGAGAGAGAGAGAGAGAGAGAGAGAGAGAGTTCAATGTCCCCAATAGGGCCTTAGAAATAAAATAGGCATATTAAAATTAATTAGGAGTAGAAGGAGGATCATAGGAATAAGATGCTCAAAGTCCTTGTCAAGAGAGGTACTCATTCCTTTTATTGGCAGCTATGATCATAAAAATTAGGGGTCCTCTCTTTACCGTACAATATCTTTTTAAACATAACTTATATATCGAAATTTATAGGTATGATTATAATTTAAAATTATGTGATTTTTAAATTTGCTAGTGCTATTATATATAAATTGTAGTATGGTAGAATGACCCGTTTATAAATTGTTTTCACAATACAAATCTAACATTTAAATAATAATGTAAGAGTCTTATTGTACTTAATAAATATTATTATATTTATATACAGTGTAAATAATAAATATTTGTAAATATATAATTATATATAATATAAAAATATTTATTTATATAAAAATAAAAAAGTAGGTGCAGGATGGGGGGCAGAGTGGGGCCCATTGTGGCCATGCCACTCCCTCGTCTTGGAGACCAAGCGTGGAAGGCCCATTGTCCACCCTTAAATCTTGATTGTGAGAGCACTCTTATTGGATTGGCTAAAAGTTATTCTTTAAAAAGTACACTTTTGCACAAATGTCAAAAAATAAGTGTCATATTTGATCAAATATGACAATGAAGTGTGTAAGAAAAAGTTCAAAATGTATTTTTGTGAATAGTAAAGCTAAAATAATTACTAAAAAACTACAATAATTGTCAAACAATTATTTTAGCTTTTTGGATAAAGTTTTAGCTTTATTATTCACAAAAAGTATTTTTTGAACATTTTTTCATACACTTCATTGTCATATTTGATCAAATATGATATTTATTTTTTAGTATTTGTATAAAAGTATATTTTTTAATTGATGACTTTTAATCAATCCAATAAAAAATACTCTGACTAGTAGCCACATTCTGTCTTCTTTAAATTATCTCTCGTCAATTTGTTCTTAGCTGGAAATCAAAGGGCTCCGATTCCTAATTAAAGAACCATGAGAAGAAACATCCTCCAGTCCTGTAAACATGCCAGGATCTTCCACACAAGCTTATGCTGCTTAAGATATAAAGAATTTAATGTGCATGTGGTGATTTCACAATACTGCCTCCTCTAAATTTGAGTTCATGCAGCAAAATCCAAGGTAAGATGAGAGAGGAGTAGGAATGGCCAATGATTTTAAATTCCCAATCGACAATTATAAAGATTTGATTTGACCTCAAAATTATATTATATATAGAGTAATGCTTATGCAACTTTGTCCATCAATCATTATATCAATTTTTATTTTTTAAGACAACAAATTGAAAAGTTGATTGATAATGATAATAGAGAGACAATGATATATAGCCTATAATACTTCTTTAGAGCTATACATAGTTCATACAGTTTTGAAATAAGGAATGTTCATGTAACGACCCTATATAGTTATATTTTAAAAAAATAAAATTACAATTATATCTTTTTAAAAATGATTTTTTTTTTCTTCTTTTGCCTCCTTACATCAATCATTAATGGATTGCATAAACAGTCTCCTATTCAAAACTACAAATAAAATTCTTCTACTTTTTATTTATAAACAAATTATATTGAGTACAAATTCTCTATATTCTTATACAAAGCCTTTGAAAGAAATAAACCAAATAATCAAGGAAGAGAATGGCCTCTCATTACTCCAATAGAAAAAGGCAGGAATGTCTCACTTTTGATAGAATAATTGAGGAATGGATAAGAGAAAGCTTTATTGTGATTGGATGTTGAGTGGAGTTGAATTGAGTTAAGTTGAATAAAATATTATTAGAATATTATTTTTTAATATTATAAATATTTAAAAATTTAAAAAATTGAATTATTTATAATATTTTATATGAAGATTTTAAAAAATATATAAGAATTTGAGAAAATTATAATGATAAAACGAGTTGAAGTGAATTTGAGAACCAAACAGGACAGCTCTACCTATAATGTACAATATTCGTTCACAGAAAGTCATAGTCTGTTGACACCAACCACTCCATTACAAACATGCTCAAACATCTTCCCCTATTCCAATTCAAACAATCTAATAACAATAAATTAATTTACTCTCTTGTTTGCTACAAATAAAACAATAAGTAAATGACAACTGAGGAAAAAGACATTAAAAAAACCGACATAAAAGAAATTAATTAGGAAAAGAAGACAGAAGTGCATGGCATGTTCCTTGGGAGAGCATTAAGGAAAGCTAAAGTCGTATTATTAGCATCTCATGAGTTATAAAGAATGCAACCACACCTATATACAGTCATTTATTGTGGAGATAATCATTACTAATCCACCCAATTAGAAGAATAAAAAATGAGATAAAATACTAAAAATAATTAATGAAGATCAAATAATTTATATAATTTTACAGTGCTACTCAAGATTTTAAATATTGTATCGTATTGGCCGGTATGTCAAAAATGTGTCGTACCAACTATCTGGCAGATATAAAAAAATATTTTATTTTATTTTGCTCAACTTTTCGATTGTTTCGACCAATAACAACCGAAATACTAGATTTCGACCAGTATCTATTAGTTTTAAAATAGATTTGTATTTTTTTTTGTATGAATCACAAAATGATTAGTAATGTTATATTTTTGTAATTAATGTGTGTATATCTATAATTTATACATATATAAATTATTGCAAAACAATATATAAAATAATATTAATATCGAAATATTTTATTCCAATACTTTGATCAGTATGACCTCCAATACGGTATTTATAACTTTGGTGCTAATTGCTTTAAAAATAATGGATAAACGTTGAATATATATTTGAAAAAATAAATGAACATAGAACACATGAAATAATAGTGTATGATACACAAAATTTGCACACTTTAAATATTTAATATCCAGCATTACTCAAAATAAGGGAGATTTGTGAATAGTGAAAGCAAATTAATTAGAATTTGAAAATAATTACCCCATAATTACCCCATAATTTGTGATGATCGGTACTAATCTCCACTAGAGATTAGCATTGCTTTAGCAAAAGCATAACTTAAACTCATCGTATAAATTAAAACTGTGTTCATGAACGGAGTCGGAGATGTCAAAATTCGAGTCCATGAACACCATTTTCCGACCAGAAACTAATGTACAGGAAAAATCCGCGGCTGGAAATTAACTTTGCACCTAAACTGTTGATAAAACCGTAAAGAATTATCTTTATAGTTTTTGTAGATTCATTAAAATTTGTCCGCTAATTGCCTACAGTACAGGGACGCCGATCTGGTTGTGAACAACCATGGGAAGTGACTCTTGGCGACGGAACTTCCACTGCTTAGCAATGAAGGCCTCTATGGTGCGCTGGAAGTCCTCGTTGCTCATCTCATCCTCCGGGCATGGATTCTCCGGCCTATTCTCTTCCGAGTTCACAACTGTCAGGCACTTCTCCGTCTCCGTTCGCCGGAGCTTTCTTGTATACTTCTCCGAACCCTCTCCCTTGAGCTTCTCCGACTGAGTCCTCTGGCACGCTTTCGGATGCATTAGATCTGTGCCAGCTTTAGAGTAAATTTGAGAGTCATCTTCCTGAGCAGTTCTGTTCACCTCACGGATAATCTGCTTGTCATGGTACTCGACTACCTCCGGCGCGTTAGCCGGGGGATCGGTTTCGGACTCCGGCTTCGTAGAGTATACATCGCTGTTTTTGATGAATTTTTCGTAGAGTTCGGTACCTGCATTGTCGCTGGTCTGGTTATGGCCGGGGAACCGGCCGGACTTGGTGACAAGAAAGGCGATGATGACATTGCATAGCATGAAAACGAAGAGAGGGCTGGCGATGAAGCCCGAGAGCTTCCAGAAGTACTCACCGGAGATTTTGAAGGCGAGAGGGACCCGAGGGAAGCTCCACGAGATGAAAACCAGAGCCAGAAAAAGCTCCACGTAGCGGAAGAGTTTAGCGATGCGAAACATGGCGCTAGCTTCTTGATTGGAGGGGAAAGCTAGACGGGACGCTTTCTTGGCCAGGTGGTTGTCAAAATCGAAAAATTCCATCACAAATGCGCACAAATTAGAAAGAGGAACGAAGGGAGGTTGGAAGTTGAAAGAGTTCTAGGGCATTGGAAATGATTTTCCGAGAAAGTTGAAAGGCAAAAAAAGGGCGGGACAGCATGGTAGAGAGCATGGAGACAGAGGTCGATTGAAGGACGAGATAGCAATGACAGTGAGGAGTCGGTGTCTGGGCTGTGGACTCTGGCGGCTGCCCAGTTTTTAACAAGAAAAATTCTAACGCTTTGCAGAACCGAACTCCTTTATTTTGTGTGAAATGGACCGATCACAGAGCTTATAGCACCGTTTTATAGATTTTTATAGATAGACGGAGTCATCGGGATTACATGGCCACATGGGTACGTATCGTAGAGGGAAGAAGACAAAATTAAATACTTACACCATGGTTTTTTTTTTTTTTAAATGATACTAGTTTAGTACATATTTCACATTGTAATGAGAAATATTATTTTTAATTTAATAATTATAATTTAAAATTTAATATAATAAGTTTTATTATTAAAAAATTATTTATTATTTGAAATTTATATGTCTAAAATATTTTTAGAATTAATTATGATAATTTTTAAAAAATATACAATATCTGTTAAAACTTTTTGATAAAAATTTTAATTTGATGTTTATTAAAAAAGAAAGTTGATTTTTAACTATTTTAACAAACTAAAATATTTTTAATAAAGTTATTTAAACATGTCATTTTTTTTTAAATATTTTTAATTACTTAAAAATACTTTTAAAATTTTGAAATGTAATTTTAAATATGATATACCGTCCAGTGTTATTAGAAACTTTTTATATTATTTTTAATTTATATTTTTTATTTAATGATTAAGAAAGTATTTTTTAATAATATTATAATTTTTTGAAAAATATATATTTAAAAATGTTAAATATATATATATATATAAGAAAAAGTAAAAAAAAAAAAAAATTACCGTCAACTAACAGTAGATCCCAGCGAGTGCTGAGAGAGGTGGGCGTAGAAGGGTCCAATAAATAATGTGATACACCCACTTTCAAAAGTTTTTTTTAAATCAATACTGTTATTAACGGCTTTCGCAGTACCTTTCACGTAATCATCTTTGTATGTATCATTACCCATAATTAAAGAGGCAAAAGTTTTGAAGAATTTTGTGAGAATGCATATGATAGATGAGACTCATTTGTATTTGTGGGTGAGCTATCTCATTTTAATTTATTTTAAATTTATTATTATATTTTTTTATATTTTTATATAAAATATAATTTTTAAATATAATTTTTTTAATTTTTAAAATAATTTTTATAAATTTTAAAATAATAATAATATTAAAAAATAAATTTATCTTAACTTATTTAAACTCATTTTATTTTATCTCTAAATTTAAACTTGAGCTAAATTAATATGGTAATGGAGATTTCTTTAGTGTGTGAAAAGATGCGTCACGGCCATATCCGGAAGATATAAATAGAGCTCCTGATCATATCTTATTTGATGTGATGACCGCCTAATCATTCATTTAAAATTCAAGTTATAAGATATACAAAGCTTCCCCTTGCTAAAAATAACAAACTGATAACCTCTCCCTTGAGTTTTTTGGAATAATTATCCTTTCAGTGGGTCAGTAAGCCTAGATATCCAAAGTTTAGTACAGGACTAGATTGTCGTCCGGGCTCAGGCCGATAGGAAGGGAAAGGCCGGTTAAATAAATCCCTTCCAAATACTGTTTTATTTATAATAACCTCCACTGTAACGAGGAATGCAGCATACACAATTATCAGCATTTAGGTCTCATTTGAACTGAAGAGTAAGTTGAGCATCTCAATTTATTTTTATTTTATTATTATACTTTTTTAATTTTTTATATAGAACACAAATCTCAATATATATTTTTTTAAATTCTAATACATATTTTTTAAAAGGTGACGTTGGGGATCGGTCGGGCTGCCCTCAGCATTAAAAGCAGCCTAGCTGCTTTTTGACAATAAATATAATAATAAAATGAAAAAAATATAATAAAAAATATAATAAAAAAATAAAATGAAGAAAACACAATAAAAACATAATAACATAAAAAAATACAATAAAAAAATAAAATGAAGATGATTTTAAGGGAGATTCGGCCCTCAGCCGAACGGAGTCGCCGCTGGTGGTGGTGGGCTACGCCGCTGGTGGCGGTGGGCTACGCCGTTGGTGGCGGTGGGCTACACCGCCCATGCCATTGAGACCAGCGGGCTTCGGTAATCTCATTCTTGCGACGGTAATATCTAGTGACCTTTGACGAAACCCCGACAACCTTAAACCTGAAATAGATCTGTATAGGCGGTATCACCCGCCGTCTCGAGCTATTTTTATAGAGGAGTCGGCCTTAAGATATCTATTTTTTAAATCACAATTCCATTTTTTTAAATTAAACTGATCTCAATAGTAAATACCAAAACTTTATCAACAATTGTCATTCAAAAAACAAAAAACAATTGTCATTGCAACGATTGTTTAAAAAAAAAGAGAGAGAGAGAGAGAAATTTGTCATTGAGTAATTCTAGACTCACACTGGAATTTTTGACTTGAGAATTCCGCTGTAAAATTATTATTTCTTTTCTTTTTTCTTTTCTTTTTTTAACACTTTTAAAATTTAAGAAAAAAAATGAGAAAAATTATAATATTATCATAAAAATATATCTTTAATCATTAAAAAAAATAAAAATATATAAAACTACAGTCGGAAATCCCGGTCTATGCCTTAACATTTCTCTTTGTTATTTATTTAAGACGGGCATGCAGGAGGTACGGAGACACAGTGAATCGTAGCCAACTATCTTTGAGAGGTCACGTCCGTGTTCCTTAACTCATAGTACGGCGAGTTTTTAACGGCTTAAAAATATTAGTGGTGCTACACCGCTGCATGTACCGCAGACAAAAATTAACTTTTTATTTTTATTTTTTAATTATTTTAAAATATATATTTTTTAAATATAAATAATATCAAGATACTAATAATTATTTTTTTAATTATTCAATAAAAAAATTAAAATATATAAAATGTCAAAATAAAATATTAAAATAGCATTATCTAAAAAGTTCACACACCATATTTTTTTAATCTTCAGATATTTAAAAAAAAACTAAACTTATTCTTTTACAACTAATTAAAATTTTTTATTTTTTATTTTTATATCAAATATTTAATAAAATAAAATAATTTATAATTTATAATTTATAAAAAGGTGTGATGTTTAAAAATTATGTAAATAGTGAAAGATTGTATATATATATATATATATATATATATATTAAAAGTTCTTAACCCTTAATAAATTTTCTGAAAACTGAGTAACAGAGACTGCTGCTGCAGATAAAGAGAGCGATCCAGTACTTCTTCACAGACAGGCGATTATTATTTTTATTTTTTGTGATGGAATTCAATTTATATTAAGTAAAATATAAAATAAAATAAAATAGTATCTCTTTTGACGCGAAGTCCAGCATGTCTCTACTAATAATGAATTTATTAAATTATTTTTTAAAAAAATATAAATTTATATATATATTAAAAAAATTCGTTATATTTGATTAAATATAAAAAAAAAAAGTGAAGAGAAAAAAATAAAAATATTTTTTATTAAATTTTTGAATAGTAATTCATCAAAAGTATGCAAAAAAATAATTATATTTTAATTAAATTATGAGTTTAAAAAAATAATTAATAATTATATTATATTTAAATTAAATTAATAATCAATATTTAAAAAACAATAATTTTTACTTATTTTTCATCCAACTAATTTTTTTACTAACTTAATAATAAAAAGAGAAGAGAATAGAGTAAGAAAGAAAATAATAAAATAATAAAATAAAGATTTGACCAATCTTAAAATTTGTTATATTTGACATTATTTTTTATTTTATTATTTATTATAGTTAAAAGATTTAATTTTTGATCAATTCAATATAAAATAAAAATAAGATTGATTATTCAAAATTTTATTAAATTTGACTTTTAAGACAGATTTGGAAACAAAAAAAACTTTCAAATATTTTTAAATACTTTATATTATTATTTATTATATTATAATTATTTTTTGTATATTTTTATTACTATTTATTATTATTTTATTGTTATTTTTTATTTACTTTTTATTATTATGTACAAATAATATCCAAACGTACCTTAATAAATCTAATGAAAGTGCTTGATACAGTAAAGGAGAGAAACGGTCAAAAGTGAGATTTGGTGGGCGAAGTTTTAAGTTTAAAGAATAGAAATCGTGTTGCCCGTGACCTTCTTCTACATTTGTAAGACTGCTGTCAGCCTGTGTTTCCTCTCTTTTGCTTTTCTTCTAAACTTTTGCAAGATTGAGTTGACAGAATGATGGGCTCCTCCTCCACACTCCCTTGCTCCCACCTTCTCACAGTCACAGTATATAATAATTAATGTACACTGATAATTTTAGGTCAGGTTGAAAAACGAAAGTTTTCTAAATATTTTTTAATATTTTTTAAATTATATTTTACCCACTTTTATTATTATTTATTATTATTTAATATTTTATTATTATTTTTTTACTTATTTTTTATTATCATTCACAAATCCTTTTAAACATTCTTAACATCCAAACGCAATTTTATTAGTATTGGGAGATGTAACACGAATTGGTAAGGAATAGTTTTTTTTTTAATGTTTTTAATTATTTTTTAACATTTTTACATGTTTTTTAACAATAAAATAATCATAATATTATTTAAAAACATTTTCTTAATAATTAAGTAAAAAAATCATTTTTTTTCCTATTCGAGTGATGGATTTGGGAGATATAAAACATTTTCGATAATTTTATGGGATCCCACATTTGAGACTTCTTTACTAGCCCATAGTTTTTTATTAGAAAAAAAAACTAAATATACTTTCTTGCACACTCTCTTTTATCATTTTTCAAAAAAAAGTAAATCGTAAAAAAGTATAAAATAAATTATATCTATAAAGACGTAAAGAGACCCCAACTGTAAAACCCAATATCATGCTCTATAATATATATGTAGTGATAAAGATTACTATCCTCTCACTATTAAGATAAAAATGGAGTGATCGTAAGGATTTTAGTTCATTTGCAATCACTTCATAGGTTTCTGCGTTAGGGTGACTTTTAAATACATGTTTTGCATTGTAGTGAAAAATATAATTTATAATTTTAGGATTTATAATTTAAATAATAAATTATATACTTTAAAAGTTATTTACTATCTAATAAACACATATCTAAAACATTTTTAAAATTAGTTATAATAGTTTTTTAAAAATATACAATTACAAAAATTTTTTGATAAAAATTTCAATTTAATACTTTTTAAAAAAAACAGACTTTTACCTTTTTTAAGTGATTAAAATAATTTTTATAAATTTATCAAACATGTTATTTTTCTTTTAAAAAAGCTTTTAAATAATTTAAAAAAACTTTTTACACTTCAAAACGTAACCTCAACCAGGCCTAAGTCTACATAAAATATTTGTAATATGTGATTTGCTAAATTTTTTTGGGTTTTGTGGGTGAATATGTACGGGGGTTGCTAAGATTTGATTAATATTGTTAACTTGATTATTTCGAAGATTCAGATTTTTTTTAAAAAATAATTAAATATAAATAATTTTTAATTTTTAATTTTCTAATTTTTTATTTAACTATTATTTAATCATTATATCTTGATGAATGAGCTGCAATTCCTCCACTCCTCGAGAGTCGAGAGTTGGGATAATAAGTCCTGAAAAAAGAAACCTCATATTCAGCTGCGAACACTCTGATTGAGTAACTATTTTTTATTCAAAATAAAATATCTAAAATCTACTTTTTTTTTTAATTTTTTTAATTATTTTTACATTTTATCATCTATCAACCTTTATTTTTCCTCTATATCTTTTAAAATATTCATATTTTATTCTTAATAATATTTATTTCACAAAAAAAAATAGAGACCGATGGAAACGACAAAACCCATGAATGTTGAACATGATGGCTTAGCCTTCATGTAGCGATGGAAACCAGAGACGCATGATTTCGAACACGATTTCAAGCGATGGCTTGGCCTTCACAGAGAGTGATCGAAATGACGAAGATTGAACTTAGGGGTGTTCATCCGGGCCGAGTTGTACTCGACCCGGTTTAAAATTTTATTTATTTTTTAACATTTTTTTTTTAAATGTTTAAGGAAATTTTGAATCCGGGTTCCGGATTCCCAAATCTGGAATCCGGATGAACACATCTAATTGGACTGGCAGACACGATTTCATAAAAACTTGAATCGCACGAACTAGAAATGGCGAACACAATGGCTCGACCTTCATGTAGCGAAGATTGGACTGGCGATGGAGTCGATTTCGAACACGATTTCGTAAAACCAGAAACACATGAACGTTTCCCTACATGTAGCAAAGCTCTGTAGGCCTTAGCAAAGCTCTGAACACCAAGAGAAGCAGCTTACAGCACAGCAGGAAATCTGAAGGCACTGCTAAGTAGTAAGGTGTGACCAAATTGTAAAACCATGCATCGGGCTAGTGATGAACACATGCAGGCCAAATTGTGGAATGAATATATATGTATATATAAACATTAAGAAGGAAACTAAATGCAAAAAGGAAGGACAATACAAGGAAAAATAACATATGATGAAGACGGTACCTTGATCAAAACGGAAACAAGGTACCACCGAACCATCTTAATCCTTAATTTCCATTACATCATCTCTTCTAATTTCTTCCATCAATAGCATCTTTTTCTAAGTTATTTTGTTAAAATATATATATATATATATATATATATATATTATATCAACAGGTAATAGCTAGCTCCTCATCGAGGCGAATACATTCGTGCAGTCAACTGACCTGAAGACATTCCACTGAAGCTGGCTTTCCTTTAATTCTTCCTCCTGTATTTTCACTTGTGCAATACACTTTTCTTCGAAAGCTTTGGCTTCTTTTGATTTTGGTTCTGTCACGAAAACTCCACATAAGTTAGTACCAAAGATTGAGCAAAAAAGAAACTTTCAACCACGCAAAGCAAACCATGAGAAAACAAAAAAAAATATTGCTTTACTTTTTGTCTTTCTGCTGCCTCTGTGTCTATCCTCTCCCTCCAATTGCTCTTGCGTAGTTTAATTGGCCGATTTCCAACATATTTACCTGACATCAATTAACATTAATACAGCAACTCAATAAATAGTCCAACCGATCAAGGGTGACTTGTGGTGAACAGAACACACAACTCACTCAAACATATGTTAATTTCATATAAAATTATATAACCTGCTTCGATACTAATCCATGACGACGTATGAGTATTTCGTTGTGCTAAACAAACAATGAATAGCTCCTAAAATAAGCAATTCCAAATCCTAGAGCTCTCAAGAGTACATTTCAGGTGCCGATGTGGATTGCAAAATTGATCCAAATATTCCTATTTGCACCTCCATAATGCAAAACTAAGTCATGCAAAACATGGTGTAGATATTTCTATTATTCCAAGAGTAAACTGCAAAATCAGTGTAACATATGGGAAACCTCACCTTTCTAATTTTAGCAATTAATTCCCTCATGTCTGTCTTCCATCCAATTCACTAACAGCATGGTTGCCACCTGGCAACCAATCAGATTTTGATAGATAAGACTGAAATAGGCAAAAGCCCAAATACACAAGAAATATACAAGAGGGTACACACCTAGCTAGGAACTAGAGATAGATGCAAGGAAATCACGAAAGGCGAGAGCATCAAAATCTATGACAACAGCCTACATAAACAAAGCTTTAAGAAAACATTCTTTTTCAGCGAGCGCTCCTGATCCTCAAAGTTCAGGTCATTCTTTTCCCCCCAAATACACCATAGTAAACAACTGGTAACCATCTTCCACACAGCTACAATTTGGGAGATACCTTTAAGTCCCTGTCCAACTAGCTAGCAAATCAACCACCTCCAGGGCATGCTAATCCCACCTTACCAAAAAACCCATGCCAAAGGGCCATGGCAAACTCACGATTTAGAAGTAAACGATAAACTAATTCACCACCCTTATTATATACTGCACCGAGAAATAAGTATAAACCCACGTTTCTTTAGGTAGTCTAATGAATCTTCTCTAATGATGCTGTCCAAACAAAAAGGCATCCTTGTAGGCGCCTTACTCCACCAAATACTCTTCCACAGAAAGTGATTGCTATCCTGAGTAGTGAGGGCCTCATAGTATGAGCATACAGAAAACTTCGCTTTACCAGAACGAATCCAAATAATCTTATCCGCCGCCTGTGTGACCAGTACAAAAAGGTTCAAAGAAAATTAAAAAATTCAGGGAAAACAGAGATCTCCCAATAGTGAGCTTCCCAAATGAAGCTGACATTCCACTGCTAAGTCACGTGAGAACACCCTTAACTCAGAGCTACTGAAGCCTCCTGTTCCTGTAAAATCCAAAATCCTTCAAAGCTATATCCCCAACCCATACATCATGCCAAAAACTAATATTGTTACCATCCCCCACCACCAATCTAATGAGTCTCGAAAAAGACCCCCAACCTTTCTGAATATATTGCCACAGACACACTCTGTATGTCCCCCGTAATTCATTAGAACACCAACCCCCTAGCACCCCCCATGCTTAACTCTCTATCACCACTTTCCACAATGCTTCCCTCTCAGTTGAAGACCCTTAAATTGCGAATCTCCAGCCCACCCACCCCTCGCTGAAGAGCACATCTTGACCCAAACAACTAAATTGAACTTAAACTCCTTACTTAATCCACTATAAAAAATCTTGATTAAGCTTCTCAATCTGGGAAGCAACACCAGCTGGAAGACGAAATAATAATAGATAATAGGCGGGAAGATTTGGAAGTGTACTCTTTATTAAGGCAATCCTACCCTCTTTGACAAATACAGCATTTTCCAACCAGCCAGCCCGTGCTCAATCTTCTCCAACACCTCATCCTAAATAGTTTTAACTTTGAAGGATGCTCCCAAATGAAGGCCAAGGTACTTCATAAGCAAAGAAGATATCTTACAGCCCAATAAACGGGCCAGACCCCATACATTGCAAAAATTGCCAACAACCACCAGCTCAGATTTTGGAAGGCTTACTTTCAAACTAGAGACAGCTTCGAAGCAAAGAAGGATACCCCTAATGATTGGATGTGGCGTTGGTTTGCCTCACATAATAACGTATCATCCTCAAATGAAATGTCCCCCCTTGGGAAAAAAAAAATTCCAAGAAACCTGGAAAAAACCCACCCTCAACTAAAACTGACAACATTCTGTTAAGAGCCTCCATGACAGACAAATAGAAGAGGTGATAGAGGATCACTATGTCTCAGTCCCCAAGTACCATTGAAAAAACCCTCGGGGATCACCAATCGCCAAAATTGAGAACCGAACCATCGATAGATGCACAATACATAACCCACAACCTCCATCTCTCCCCAAACCCACATATCCCCAGCAAATAATGTAGGAAGTCTAAATTAGCATGATCATGTCTTCTCCAAATCTAGTTACACAAATACCAAGTCCTCTTGACTTGATCATGCCATCCAAACATTCATTAGTAATAAGGACCGAATCCAATATTTGTTTACCTTTTATGAATGTATTGTGACGTAAAAGTGATTCTTTCCATAACCAAGTTCATTCTATTAGCAAGGACTTTTAAAAGTATTTTATACATCCCATTCACAAGGCTAGAAGGACAAAAGTCCTTCCCTTACATAGCAACTCGGCTTAACTATTGATAACTTGAGGCCGATTTATAATCACAGATTGGTGTTGCATGTGTAAGAATTCTGGAGAGTTTGTGGATCACCTCTTACTACACTGTGATATAGCTAGACAACTGTGGATTAAAGTTTTCAGCCGAGTTGGTTTGATCTGGGTAATGCCAGCTACAATATTAGATTTATTGGCTAGTTGGACATCACTTGGAGGTTCTACTCCCATTATACAAGTTTGGAAGATGGTTCCTTTTTGTATCTTGTGGTGCATTTGGTATGAGCGAAACAATCGAACTTTTGAAGATAAGGAACGAACACTTGAAGAGCTTGTTTCTTTCTTTTTTCGTACTTTATCATCATGGGCCATAGCGGTAGATTTCAATGGTCTCCATCTTCATGACTTTCTTGTAGCTAACAATCCATTTACGACCTAGTTAGGTCTTGACTCTTGTATCCATCTTGTGTACTTGGGCTTGGCCTATTCTATCAATACAATTGTTTACTTATAAAAAAAAAAAAAAAACTTCTTTTTTGGGAATCAAAGTGATGAAAGTAGCACTAAGACCCTTCTCAAACTTCCCAAAAGAGAAATCTCATGCAAAACTTTCATAACATCTTCCTTCACCACCTCCCAACAAGTATGAAAAAATGCGAAATTAAAACCACCAGGGCCTATAACATTATCACTATCCATTCTTCTAACAACTTGATGAACCTCGTCTTCTTTAAATGGTCTCTCTAACAAAGGGCCTGCATTATCACTATCCATTCTTCTAACTACTTGATGAACCTCGTCTTCTTCAAATGGTCTCTCTAACAAAGCAATACTTGACTGATCAATTGTCTCAAATGATAGACCATCAAGGTTCAGCCTCCACGCAAATTGTTCTGAGAGCAAATCTTCCGAGTTTCTAGTAATATGATCCCTAATCACTGAGTGGTCTAGGAAAGCAAGACCAACAATGTTGAGTGTCTCAATGACACTGTACCTCCAATGCGAATTAGCTATCTAATGAAAGAATCCTATGCACTCACCCCTACCTAAGCCACAAGGCCATTGAATCTTGCCTCCAAGAGATCTCTTCTATCAGAGTCACCCTCTCAAGTTCATAAACAACTTGGCTTTTTAGGAGCTTTGCTCCCCCCCAAGAGTACTCTTCCTTCTTCACTATCCAAACTTTTAACTTTTGCAATGATTCCCTCTCCTATATTCCACATTGCCAAAGACCTGCTTGTTCCAGGTCTTCAAAGCTTTCACTAGCCAAAATAAGGCTCAAAATGCCGAGGATCTAGTAAGAAGACCACCACTGACTAATCATCTCCACAAGCCGTAAGCTTTTAACCACACGTTCTCAAATTTAAAGTACTTTCGACCCTGTTGAATACCTAGGGGTGTAAATGGTCCGGTCCAATCCAGGAAAAATGTGGACATTCCAATCGGTCAAAAAATTTTCCCACCCTGAACTAGACCGAATTCCTATTCGGTCCATACCGGTCTGGTCCATACCGGTCTGGTCCAATTCGGTCTAGGGGCACTTGATATGATTTAATGGATTAAATTTAATCCAAAATCTTGCAATAATGAAAATTAATTTTTAGCCCAAATTTAATTATTTTCAGTCCAATTTACGTATTTATCACAGATTTAAGTCAAATAATATTAAAAAAAACTTACCCTTTAAACAATTGGCAAAAGAAAAAATAATCTAAATAAAAAAGTAAAAAAAAAATTATAAATTATAATTTTTATACTATAACTAGTCAACTACTATAAATTATATGTTAATATATTATATTACCACTCTTAATCTATATTAATATTAATATTATAATTTATATACTATTATTTATATATACATATATATATATATAAAGTCATTCAGTTTGGTCCAGGGGAGAAAATACCATGGACCGGGACCGGACCCGGACCAGGACCGGAAATGTTTGGTCCATGCAAAAAATGGACCGGACCGGACTGGACTGAATTTCATCCGGTCCGGTTAAGTCTTACACCCCTACGAATACCTCCACAACAAAATAAGATAGGAAAGTGGTCCAAACATATCCATGTGATTCTTTTTTTGGCATACCTCGAGAATGCATCTCCCAAGTAGGATTTAAGAAATCCATCCAATCTAGACCAAGCATGATTGTTAGGCCTGGTAAATGTTCCCCCAATAAGAGGGATCTAGCTCATATGAAATCAGCAAATTCTACAATGCTTGGCTTTGGTGACCCTCACCAGATCTCACAAAAGTACCTAGTCACATTGAAGTCTCCAACTTTATGGGATGACATCTTCACTAGGCTTGGTATTGCATGGGTAATGCCCAGGAAGATATTGGTCTTATTGTCATGTTGGAGAGGGATCCATAGCCATTATCACATTGCAGTTGTTTGGAAGATAGTGCCTCTATGTTTAATGTGGTGCACATGGATCAAAAGAAATGGTTGATGTTTTGAAAATAGGGAAACGCTCTCCAAATGGTTTTAGGGCATTTTTTTATTACACTTTGTTGCTTTGGGCTTCTTCTATTGTATTGAATGGTGCAAGTTTTTTTTTTTTTTGATAAGTAAGAGATAAATTCCATTAATGAGAGTAAAAAAGGCCAAGCCTAAGTATACAGGAAGTATACAAAGGAGCACCTAAGTACAAGCTAAGAGCTGGAAGTTAAAGAAAAGAAATCATGAACATTGTTCCCATTTAATACAATAGCGGAAAACCACAACAATAAAGTATGCGTAAAAAACTCCTGTAGCTCTGCCAAATTACACTCCTGGTTTTCAAAGCAACGTTTGTTTCTTTCTGCCCAAAGACACCACATTATGCATAACGGAACCATCTTCTACGCTGCTGCCACTTTTATGCTACTTTCCATAGCGAATAGTTTGTAACTAGGCTCTTGCGTGTATACTTCTTGTGTACTCGAGCAGTGCCTATTTACGTGGATTAATAAAACTTCTTACTTATAAAAAGTCCCCACCAATACACCATAAAACATCCCGACAACCACTCAAGCCTATAAGCTCTTACCACATCTCTTATTGCTATCCAAATTTGGTCCATAGACCCCAACAAATGCTCTAAAAAAATAATCATAAAATTTTTAAAGTACACGCCACCATGTATTCCCCGATAAACTCATCAAGATTCTCCACCCCGCCATTTATCCCAAATTACTGAAACTCCACCGGCAGCTCCATTAGAAGCTATATATGACCACCCCACATGCTAATAACCCAAAATACTCCAAACAATACTTCTAGCAATGGAGATTCTGGTGGACATTGTTTGATGGTTTTAAACTAACAATTTGTTTGTTATTTTAATATATTTTTTGTCGAATTAGTTAATCCATTGCGAGGTGGGCCACCCCTCCACCTCCCAATGGATAACAAGATGGTTGTGGAGCCACCTTGCAAATCCTGCTCCCCCCTTCCCATGGGTGCTTCTACCCAAGAGGAGGGAATTCCTCCACTCAGATCCTTTTTCTTTTTCTTTTTTGAATATTATTTATTAACCTATAAAAAACACTTTTTTTTAAGTTTCATTTTTAATACTTGTGAATTCCTTTATACAAAAAAGAAAAAAAGTTATAAAGTGACATTGTTGAATTAATTAATGAAATTTGTTGTTTTAATAATGTTTTTATTTATTTTAAATAGTCAATTAAATATACTTTGTTGTAATAGTTTATAACTTTTATGATTTTAATTTTTTTAGATTAATCTATTGTATTATTTCAAAATATTTTTCTTAATTTTTTTAACACTTTTAAAATAATTTGAGTTATTAAAATTATAATTATTTTCTGAATGGTTCCCACCAGATGGTTGCCCAAGTTAGTTAGATAGAGTATGGACAAAGGAGCTAAGCAAACTGAAGCTCAATGAAGTTATTGCTAAAATTAGAAACCCAGGTAGTTTTTTTTTTTTTTTTGTAAATCTGTAACAACCCGGGACTAATTTTGCAGCCAACCCTTATTACAATTTGTACTACCATAATACCTATAAAAAAAAAAATTTGTACTAACATAATGAGAAATTCATTCATGCAAAAATTCAGTAAGCTACCAACATCCATTTCGTAGCTCATCCTATTTTTCATTCAACTGTAAACTATTTTTTGAAAACTCATCCATGCCTAACATCAACATCCTGTTAGAAACCTTCCGGCACAAGTATTTAAGCCATTTTGATCTTATGGTTTGTACTGAAGCTCAATGAATTTATTGCTAAAATTAGAAACCCAGGTAGTTTTTTTTTTTTGTAAATCTGTAACAACCCGGGACTAATTTTGCAGCTAACCCTTATTACAATTTGTACTACCATAATACCTATAAAAAAAACAATTTGTACTACCAAAATGAGAAATTCATTCATGCAAAAATTCAGTAAGCTACCAACATCCATTTCGTAGCTCATCCTATTTTTCATTCCGCTGTAAACTATTTTTTGAAAACTCATCCATGCCTAACATCAACATCCTGTTAGAAACCTTCCAGCACAAGTATTTAAGCCATTTTGAACTTATGGTTTGTACAACAAACTATGAACATGGATATTAACCGGGAAAGGCTAAAGAGGGTAAATGATCCTACCATCTACACGTCACAAAAGATTAGAATCTGAAAACCAGTCAACCATATTACATATAAAATCATATTTAAATCCAGGAAGGAAACAGGCTCGTGAACATTATGTTATGATACTTTTTATTGTTTTGACCTCGTTTTACAATTTTGATTTTTTTTTTCCTAATTAAATATCCTGGAGCAAGTCATATGAACTGGACATTATAGGTTCAAAACTTCGCATTCCCACCCTTGGGGTCATTGGACATGTAGATTTCCTTTTTGAATTACATGAAATCCACTTGCGGTAAATTTCTTGACGAGGGCCTGCACACCCTGAGATTAATTGGAACTTTGATCCACTATACCCGGTCGCAAAACAAAAAATTAAAAAGAAGTTATACTACAACTCATCTTCTCAAAGAAGACCATTGTGCTACCACTGTTTCAAGGGTTTGGCCTATTAAGCATGGCTTAGGCCTAGTAACAATAAAAGCATATTTTAAGGCAAAGACATCAACTATCAAGTGTGCATTTTAGTTAAAGGAACAATACCATTCATTTCTTTGAGGGCAGCAGCAAGGTCAGAGGGGTTGGCAAAGCTAACAAATCCATAGCCCTTGGTCTTGCCCGTCCTCTTATCTCTAACAACCTGGAATTTGGAATACATTATTAATCTGCATGAGTAAAAAGAGGATAACAGACAACAAAAAGCCACAAAGATGATAAGAAATTTGCTGCGCAGGAACAAAAAAAAACAAGCAATGCACAGCCTGAACAATCAAAGCCTAATGCCACCACTCACAAGATGAAATAAACCATCTCCTCCAAATATAAAAACATGGTCAAAGTATTATAGTGTATAATGTATTGGTCAGTCCCATATCACAAGCCTGATATATTTGGGCATTGCCTACTTTTATGAATAAAAAACTTTGATTACCAATCAATATATATATATATATCACCAGCACCTGAGTCATGATTAAAATGCCCTTTAAAGAGAAAGTTCTTAGTCTCAAACCACCCTTCTCGTGTTTTAACCATTAAATTCTTCTTTTGTTTTGCTTTTTTTTTTTTTTAGTTAAATAGACAAATTTTATTGATCAAAGAATGGCAAGGCCAATTACAAAATTCCGATGCCCTAACCAGGTAGGCACATTAGAGGCAAGAAAATCATGAAGGACCATGACATTAAAATCCACAACAATGGCCCAATTACAAAGAGTTTTAAAAAGTAACACTTTCAGCTCCTCCAACAATCTTTACTGGTCTTCAAATGTCCGCTTATTGCGCTCCTACCACAAGCACCACATAATGCATATAGGGATCATCTTCCAAACCGTTTCCTTGGTTGCCTGGCTCTTATGTTTGTCCAGCTAGCCAATGCTGCCTCCACAGTCTTCGGCACAACTCAAGCCAAATCCACTCAAATGAACACCTCATTGCAGAGAATCCTTGCTATATCACAATGCAAGAGGAGATGGTCCACCGACTCACCCTTTTTTTTTTTTTATTACCTTTCTTAGCAAACTCTACTTCAACACAAAAACGTCGGTTTCTAATGTGTCGTAGATTTGATGGCATGGACCTACATGGCTTTCTTATTTCTAATGTGCCCCCCTAATAGGGCACATCCTCTTGCATTCTTTGATTAATAATGCTTGTTTACTTCTTTTTTTTTATAAGTATAATACTTGTTTACTTATCTAAAAAAAAAAAGAACCTTAAAACTTTAAAAAAGATTATTCATTCCCTCACAAAGAGAGATAGCCCTTGTTCATAGAAGCTAATACAACAACTCCCTAGTGTACTGCGCTCTCCAAGTGTGTTTGTTCCCCTCCTCCCTTACAATGGCAAGTCTTTTTGAAATAACTCCAATGAGAAGAAAAAAGAAGGCGTTAAGAGGATCCTCCTAGAAGGTGCGACTAAATCATCTCCTTTTCAGGGAGAGCTAACGCTTGTTGGGTATTTTGGTTTGACACTACTTCACTCCCAAAAAGAATTGAGCTACATCTGAGTTAAACTTGGAGATGGAATTCTTTTGTTTCTCGATGGTGAAGTAAGACTAAGCTCATGAGCTTATCTTCCTAGGTTGGAACAAGTTGATAGGGTCCCTTTTTTTGGCCCCCATGTCACCACACTTGGGGGGGGATGGAGACGAAAAAAGAAAGAAAGGGATGGGGTTTCTCTCGCTTTTGGCATAGCGGGCCCCGACGGGAGGCCCCTCAAGCAAGAACGAGAAGTAGCAATAGAAAAGAGAGAAGAGAAAAGAGAAAGAGAACTATAACCTTCATCAAGACAATGCAAGATTGGAAGGTAAATGCTATTAGTGAAGTATTGAGACACGTTACGGGAGGAGGTGTTACAAGTTGCATTATTTTTCCTACAACATTCACTCATGGCACACACGTATAATTCCTCCTCATTAAGTTTTCAAACTCACCATGGTCCTTCCCCATTTTTCATATGACAAGGAGTATGTCAAGGATAAAGTTTAAGAAGTACATGGGTGATACTAGAGGATCAAAAACAAATTGTATTAGATTTAGAATATTGTTCTTAGGTCTATCTTACTTTGTTGTAGAATTTAGCGATCGTTCTACAACCAATACCCATATTTATGTTAACTTTAAAATCTGTTACCTTCAAATTGAGAGTCAGTTCACCCTTAACTAGTTTCTGGTTCAGGCATGACAGAGGGTGTAAAATATAGGGCTATAAAACCAATTTTGTTTACCAATCAAAAAAGAAACCTAAAATAACTGCTACTGTGATGTTCCAATGGAAGGCCCAAGCCACATGGACCATGATCGATATTCTAAAAGTCTAGCCAATGATACAATTGGAGTCCTATTGGAACCATTATGCAAGAATTTCTCCTTCCTAAGCAATAAGGGATTCTATACACCATCTACCCTTATTCTTATCATATGGGATATTACAATCCTCTCCCTAAGTTTTCGATGTCCTTGTTGGGCCAGCCCATTGTAGGTGGCATGACTCAAGTCCCAACTCAAATCCCACATTTCAAGTTGGGATAGGCTTTGATTTCATTTGTAAAGCCCCAATGAAGCACCTAAGCCACATGGCCTATACTCCAAAAAAAATAATCAATGACACAATTGGAGCACCATTGGAACCATTATAAATAGCAAGAATTTCTCTTCTCAAGTGTGAGATCCTATACACCACTTATCCTTATCCTTATCCTTATCATATGGGGTACCACACTCGACAAGAAATTCATGAACAAAAACCAACACCTTAAGTTCAACTAAAACAAAAACAATGAACAATCAATAAAATAAACTACTGCATTCAATTTGCAACTTGCAAAGCTATAGAGACGTTATATGTCTAACCCAATGTTGAATCATAGACGACCTACCTAGCAAACATATAACAATAACTGCTGTGAGCACTTCAAATAAAAATTTGAAGAGAAAATGCAAGAAGTTCACACAACATAAATTGCTGAAAAGAATTGCAGTAATAGAATGAAATAGAAACTTACTTTAGCCATGTTAAAGGAAGGGAACCGTGAAAATGCTTTTGAAAGAACATCATCATTCACCTCATTACCAAGATCTCCACAAAAGAGGCGATAATCATCTACAAATACCAACACAATTAAAAGATGAAGACATGTAATCTGGCTACAAGAATAAGAACAACTATACTAACATAAAAATCTTGCAAGCAAATGCAAGCAGCATAAATTACTCATCCAAAATCTTACATTCTTCAATGGGGAGAGAGGGTGGGGCAGGGAGGAGAGGAAGAATTTTCTCCATGAAGAGTAAACCCTCCTACCCATAATATCTATAACAGCAACAAAAATTTAAACAGAAAAAGTAAAAATATAATTAAATACTTGGAAAAGAATTTTCAAGCACCAAAATTTAAGATGAGAGCTATCATCATTCAAGAAAACATGAACAGTCAGACTCATCACAAGCTTTTAGATTTTGGGCATGCAAATTAAGCATGCTCACTAGGAGTTATTTTTTAGACAGTATATTTAGTACCTCCAGTTTTGCAAGATGTGTTATAAAAGTAAATTAGTTTCATTGCTATCGTATAACATTAGATGTTGTCCAGGACCTTTTCTTTCATCCAGAGGCCCTTCTTGGTTAATTTCCACTTCTTTTCTTGAGTTTTCATGTTAATTATATCAACACAAGTTATTTCCGGGCTAGAGGTATGACCAGTCAGCTTAGTATCAGATTTCACTGGATGGATTACTTTTTCCATAGAAACAAATCATTATACAATTTGAAACGGGTTTAAACCATTAGTGTTAATAATAAAAACCGAATTAATCCATCCTTCATGTATAGCCACCTTTACTTATAAAAACATGCAGTTAGAAACTATTCAATGCTATAACGGAGCACTCATTACAAAACAATGCAACCAAATAAATATTACTCAGCTCATGCCAATTTTATAAGCTTGGATGCTGATAGATAAATTGATTAATTAAACAAGGCAATCGAACAAGAGAAAGGAGAAATAATTAATACTTTCTGGCCACTCTGCAAGTGTAGGGTCCTCCCATGTTTGGCCAGCAGCTTTACGAGGAACTGCTTTCTTCTTGGTCTCTGCTTTGTGCTCAATCTCACTGCTTGCAAGAGCAGCCTTTACACTTTCAAGTGCCTCTGGTGTAATAGTCTGTGCATCCCTTTGAAACAATTGTTGGGCCTGTTCAAAAAAAAAAAAAAAAATTATAAGCATGAAAACTTTAGTTGGGCTTATTTGGAAAAAAATTTTATCCCAAAATTTTCATCTCATCCCTTCTCCTTCCCAAAAATACTCAAAAACAAATACTTCAAAACTAATCATTACAACTTTTCCGAACATTCAAACAAAAATAAAAAAACAATTCAACTTTTTCAAAGTCCCAAACAAAAATAATATTAAAAACTATATTCTAACAATATTTTTACTTTATAATATTTGTTGGTTATCATGCTAGTCTCACACACAAGAGGTCCCCAGTTCGAACCTGGGGTCAAACATCTTGATCTCTTTGTTTTACATATAAAAAAAATTTAACTTTATGATATTTTTTATTCAACTTTTTCTCTCCTTTACCAAAACCCCAAAAACATTAACTCAATCTCACTATTATACAAAATTTCACATCTCATCTCACTCCCCAAGCTTGTCCTTAATAGAGAACAAAAAGATTGAAATCCCGCATACTAGCAATTTCTCAAATCCAAACAAATGTTTCCGTTTTTAGTCTCATTTTGGATCGATAGAATATCTCATTATATCTGTGAATAGTATTGAAATAGTTTGAGTTAAGATTTTATTGGATTCTGAAGAAAGTGAGAAAAAGTTGAATAAAAATATTACAAAGTTGAAAAATTGCTTGGAAATAAATTTTGGTATTATTTAAGTTTTGAAATTTGAAAAGATTGTATAATTTTTTGTGTTTTATGTGGAAGTTCGAAAAGGTTCTAATAATTAGGTAATGACTAGATGAAAAAGTTGAAATTTGAAATTAAAAGTGTTTGTATTTGAGTGATATTTGGGGAGGAAAAATCTGATAATACTTGAGAATAGTTGTGTAGCCAAACAGGCCTTTAATCTTTTCATTTTCCTTATGTTTCAAACAAATTGCAAAGCCCCATCTTCAATAAGTACTTTCACGTTATGTCTCTCAGACAAAATGGTGACTTTATTTTCTATTTGTTCTATTTCTTATTCTGAAACTAGCATTCTTCACAACCATAAAATTGCTTCCAGTAAATTTCTTGCATGTTTATGAGCCTGTACAGTAGTACTTCCGAGACAAACAAGCTAATCCAATAACCCTAACTTTTCTACTCCTCCACTCAACCCCAAATAAAACTCACCATAATTCTGAATCTTCAAAACAAGCTAGCTAACAATATTAATCAAATCCTAGCAAACCCGCAAAACTCGCACACAAAAGCCAAAAAACACAGCAAATCAAACATTAGAAATATTTTATATAGATTTAAAGACACCCTAATGCCAAAACTAAGCAAATTAAGCTAAATCCCTATCATGAAAAGGAAAAGTAGAAGGTTCAAACCTTAAACAGGACCCATAGACATTCACAACATTCATGTCTGAGAGAGAGAGAGAGAGAGAGAGAGAGAGAGAGAGGGGCAACCTGATGGTACTGAGGGAGGGTGTAAACTGCGGGGGCGGGGGCAGGGGCTGGGGCTGGGGCTGGGGCCGGGGCAGGATAGACAGGGGCCACTACAGGGAGTGTGGGGCCCACGTTGGGCGTGGAGTACTGAGACAGCGTCGTTGCGGCAGATTGCTGGAGGTGAAAGGGCATAGGGAAATAGGTGCCCGTGGTGCTGCTGCTCGTTGCGTTCGAGTAGTTAAATTGGGACGACGACATGTTTTGGAAGCTAAATGGCATCAGAGAAAAGATTTTGTCAGCAGAGTCGGATTAGATAAGTAATCTCAGGAATTATCAAGGTGCTATATGTGGGTCCTTGATCAATTAGAAAGCCATAATAGCATGCATATCAATCTCAGAGGAAGTACATTAAGTGCAGGATGTTAATAACTTAATATCCAAAGCTCCAGTATCATCCTCCCATTAACCTAAGAACCGAACATAATCGAAATCATACGAAACCGCACAGAACATCCATTTATAATCTATCACAAGATTCCGTTATATAGCAACAAAGCCATCAAGTACAAAAAATAAAAAAAGAAAATCAAAACACGACTAAGAGTCAAATAACCAGCAGAAAAGAGGAAACCCAAAGCTCCTTTCCTTCAACGAGCCAAAAAAACGCATCAGTAACCCAACAAAAATACTTGATACGCACAGAGAAAAAATCAAAGCAGGCAAGGTACATCAAAATGATAAAAAATCATAACAAAATCTCAATCGAATAGTGAACATATACAAATCTCTAAATATCAATGTGACATGCAACCCAACCTAGATCTGCTGAAGAGAACCTACAGTCAACTTGAGTTTTTTTTCCTTCAACGAATCCATTCCTCACGCAGTTACACACACACACAGAGAGAGAGAGAGAGAGTACCCGAACAAGTAAAATGGTGTTTCTGAGAATGACGGAGACTCGGCGACGGCGATGGGGCCACGGTCACGGGGATGGAGGCTAGGTTTTCTGGGCGTAGAGAGAGAGAGAGAGAGAGAGTCGGGGGAATTTTTAACCAGAGAATGAAAAACGGTGCCGTTTTGATAAGTTTATTAATAATATAAGTGCAAGGATATAATTTTTTTATTTTTTTGGAAGGGCAAGGATATAATTCTATAATATTCGTGCAAGGATATAATTCATCAAATAAAGAGAATTGCCTGTACAGAGATGAGGGCACTTCCCATAGAAGAATCGTTGCTGGGATTTGTGTCCTTTTTTGCACGTTGCTGGGATTTGTGGCGTTTGTGGGAGAAGAATGCAGACTGGAGAAAAAGAATCGTTTTTGGGTATATGTATAAACGTTCAAAACGGTGTCGTCGTTATTTTTTGGCTTCGGCCGTTGTTTTTGGCTTTAGTTAAATACGAATTGGTTTTTTTTTTTTTTTTATCAAATATACGAATTGTTTAGTTTTTTTTTTGTGTGTCTTTTTTTTTTTAATAAAAGTTTTGGTGTGTGATTTAAAGAAAAAATTAAATATTAAAAGTTTGGTGGGTATTAAAAACTTTTAATATTTAAAAACTTTTATAGTGTTAAAAACTTTTGTTTAATAAAAGTTTTGGTGAATAAATTAGGAGATATTATAAATATTAAAAAATATGAGAAGATTGAAAAATATTTAAAAAGAATAAAATAAAAATATATAGATGATATTAAAAAAATAGAGAAGGTGATGATGGTAAAATATAAAAGTGAATAAATAAAATAAAAATAAATAAATTTTAATAATTTATTTATTTATTTTAAATAATTACTCCATTAAAAATGCTTTAAGAGATCCTTGCAAAAAAAGTTATTGCTTGCACAGATATCCTTACAAATAAAGTTAGAGTTTTTCATTTTGTTTAATCTAATTCATCAATAATAAAACTCTTTTATTTATAAAATCCAAAAATTATATAGATAATATATGTATTCCCCTTAGATTTTATTCATAATTCTATAAACATATAAAATTCCCCTCTAAAAATATATTAATTTTTTGAAAATTCTAATATACTTAGAAATATCACTCTTTATTTTTTCTCTATAGTTCAAAAGTCCATAAAGAGTCTTTGAAAGCTTACACAAAAATTTGTATAAAGAGCTTTTGAAAGTTTATATTAAATTTCTTAATATGAAATTCATTGTAAAAATATAAAAAAAATTATTTAAAATAGATCATTTATATGAAAAATAGTTAAAAGATTTTATTCTCTAGACTTCATTAAGTAAAAAGGTTATGTTATAAGATTTGTAATCCATATTCAAAGAGAAAAAAAAAAAGAGGTGTATGGTATAATAATGATAAAGAAAGTATAAAGGTATCATTACCCAAAAATCAACTAAAAATGTTCTCATCATAAAATCCAAATAATGTTATAAAAGATATAGTTTTTTTATAAGCAAAAAATAAAAATAAATAAATAAAGGATTATATTAATTTGAGTAGTGATATATTTACACTTTATTTATCATTTGTTTATTATTCTAAATGTATTTGTTTATTATTTTAAATGTATTTGTTTTTTTGTTATTATTTTAAAAATATATTTTTAATGTCTTTAATCATTAAGAAAAAATTTCAAAAATATATAATTTTATTAATAATCACTTTGTTAATAATTAAGTAACAAAAAAAATTTAAAAAATTGAAGAAATAAAAAAAAAAAGTGGTAAAAATGTGATAAATAGATGATAAAGTTATCATTATTCTATTAATTTACCAATATGCCATAAGGAGTCAGGACCCCAAAGACCAAAACGGAAGGCGACTGTTGTAAACAGACAAAAAAGACATCTATGTTTTTTTTTCAGGTTTGGATTATGGCCAGGTATTGAAGAATCCAAAATCGGAGTCTGAAATCAGATGCCTATTTGGAATCTTCTCAACCAATCACCCTAACACCCATTTGCCTCCACACGTTACTCGCACTTTGCTACTCACAACCTTCTTCTTCAATGGTTGTTTACTTGTTCCATCCTCAATTTGACTCCGCCGAGTTCTCTTCCTCGGTCCACCTTTTCCCACTGTAGAGCAATGTCATCAACCCCCAATGTTTTGTACCGCCCATCCTTCCAAGATCTTTCCAGTTTTGGTATTAAGTTCAAGTCTATAAATTCTGCATTCCCCGTCGGTTTATCTGTAACAAAATCGGGTTCCTTTGGTGGGTTTGTCTCATGCAAACGTTTTTGTGATAGAAATAGATTCAAGGGTACGAACCCCATGATTGAATTGATTAAAGTTTCTGCTTTCAGAGGTGGTGAACGTGATGAGGGTATTAGCGTGCTTTCTCAGGAAACTATAGTAGATAAGTTGTCCAGGTTTCCTCGGGAGTTTATGGCTGATGGGCTGGAACCCACTCTCAATCGAATGGTGGGTGTTTCTATACCATCTTAGTCATGGCGTTTACTTTTAATGTTGTTGTTGTTAATGTGTTTCTGTGTTGTGTAAATGATAAGAGTTATGATTTCTATTGATTTGGTGGAAATATTTTCTGATAATTGAATGAATAAAAAATTTTCTTGATTTGGCCCTTTAAAGTTTAAAAGACCTCTACTTTCACTTTTAGCTTTGGTTCAATTAACACAATTCTGCAAATGAATATGCATATACCTTGTTATTTTTGGCGAGATAGCTAGACTTGAGAAATATATTGGGTATGGTTGGAGCTAAATGCAAGGGAGAGAATTTCCTAGTGTCTATTATGATTCAGTTTGCTGAATTCTTGGTGATCATGACACCATATTACTCTTTTTCCTATAGGTAAGAAAAGTCTTATTGAGAACAAGTAAAAAGGCATAGCCCAAGTACACATGAAGTATACAAGTGCAAAAACCTAGCTACAAGTCAGGAACTAGAAAAAGAAACAAGGAAATCAGGGATGCTAGTTCCATTAAATACAATGGCCAAAGCCCAAAGAAATAAGGTGTTAAAGGAAAAAACATCTGAATTCATCCACTGAGCTTCCTTGTCTTCAAAACACCAGCCATTCCTCTCAAGCCAAATACACCACATTTAAGGGATCATGTTCCAGAAGGCGGCAATTTGAGAGTTACCTCTAAGACCTCTCCAACAAGTAAAAAGTTCCACCACCCTCCTAGGCATCATCCACACCACTCCAATCCTATTAAAAATATCATACCATAACACTCTTGCCATCTCATAATGAAGTAACAAATGATCCACCAATTCGCCACACTTTTTACACATGTGGCACCAATCCATTACAATTCATCCAAGCTTCCTAAGATTGTCCAAGGTCAGAAATCTCCCTAGAGAAGCTGCCCAACTAAAGAAAGCAACCTTTGAAGTCACTTTACTGCTCCAAATACACTTCCAAGGAAAAAGTGTATCACACTCAGACTAGTCAGCAGCTTGTACATAGAGGCTAGAGCTGACTGAAAACTTCTTGTTTCCGGTATGAGTCCAGACCATCCTGTCCCCCTCAGTCCGGCCAATACTTGTATCATACAGCAAACTGAAAGGATGAGAAATTGCTTCCATTTCCCAATAATTTGCTGCTCTAGGAAAATGCACCTTTCACTGAGGGGAACCACTCAGAACACTCCAAAATTTCTGCCACAGAAGCATCCTGATTCTGAATGATGCGGAAAAGCTCTACGAGCTTCTTATACATTATTTATAGGTGGTTCCAAAGAAGAGCTCATGCTATTTGCAGCCAAAATTACACAGGAGTCTCAGACAAGAAGGTTAATGGCTATACATCTTGGAGGTCACAATTCTTACATCTGCTGCAAATTATTCTTGTAATTTGCAGCTTGACAGCAGTTAGCAAGTAGTCTTGCTTGACTTTATTGGTAATTAAGAGATACCACATGAAGTTGAAGGATAACCTGAGAATATGCACCCTTATAGGCATTTGTGAATTATTTACCATCCCTTAGGAATTATTATTTCGTTTTGGGCTCCTTTAAGCACCCTTCTTACTAGCACCTGGTTTAAGTATGTGGAATGCTTAGATAGTCGGATGCTAACCAAATTTTTTATTACATAAAGGCAATTGGTTCTATAACAGAAATCTTCTTCACATGATATATTCTGGATATTCTCATTAACTATCAGAAAAAAAAGGATATTGTTAACCTCTCATATCTTTAATCTTATCCGCATTCTTTTATTTCTTTTGGACTTCTCTATAGGGTGAAAGTTTTTTGCTCATTGATGACTTCATCTCACTCCATGGTTCCATGTCCTTGTCTCTTCATGATTAAGAATAAAATTGATAAATGGAAACTCCTTTAAAATCCTTTTTAATAGCATAATATTCCTTAAATTGGAGACTGAGGTGGGATTTAGTTAAAGAGAGAGACATTTGGCCTGATTTGTTTTCACAAACCATCTCATCTCATCTCAAACTCATCATTAAATTTTTTCAAATTTCCATACAAAATAAAATAAATAATTTAACTTTTTCAAATTCCAAAACAATTTTTTTTAAATCTCAAAACAAAATTAATGTTAAAAAAATATATTATAACAATATTTTATTCTTTTTTAACTTTTATCTTATCTTTTCTCTAAAAACAAACCATGCCTTAGTTTTCCTGAAATCCAGGAATATATGAGTAGTATACTTCTACAGATTCTATGTTTTTCAGCCTGATAACTTTTAAGATGAAGTACATGAGAAAGAGCAATTTTTCTTTTACCCGACTTAACATCTTAGGTTCTGTTGTTTACAGAGTGGCTTGTAGCTGCCCTTTTGGTGGTGACTTAACATCTTAGGTTCTGTTGTTTACAGAGCAAGTGGCTTGTAGCTGCCCTTTTTGGTGGTGTTATTCTTTTGAGGCATGATTCAGAAGCTTTGTGGGTTATGATGGGGTCGGTTGTCAATTCTGCACTTTCTTTGGTACTCAAACAGATTTTAAACCAAGAGCGGCCTGGTTCTACATCAAGATCTGGCCCTGGGATGCCATCTTCACATGCACAATCCATCTTCTTCATTGTTGTGTTTTCTATTCAGTCAAGTAATTTCTCCGATTCTCTATTTACCTTATCATCACTTATGAATGGAAATCTCTTTACAAATGGAAATCACATTTTAAGTTATTATATATCCTCACGAACATTGTTTTGTATTGACAAATGCTCGGAAAATGCTTGATTTGATCTTATAATGCATGAGGGCTTGCAGTGCTTTCTAAAATGTATGCTGCATCCTCCTTAAATTTCGAAGACTAATATTATCAAGCCATTCTACTGCTGGTAGGCTAACATTTGTAGAATATCTTCTTATTTTCACAACTTAGAACTTTGAAATGTGAACTACACAATAGGTTTGTGATTTTTCTTAATGGGTTGTTACAGTAACTGTCAAGTTACCTGTGGAAGAATCCAACATCTGTGCATCCCCTGAATTAGTGGTCTTTCTTTTTGTTTTTCATTTTTTTTGTTCTCTCTCTTGCTCTTTAATCATCATTTCTGATTGTGCTCTATCATTTGCATGACCCCATTTTTGAAGTTGTTCCATCAACTAGTATTCAGAAGAAATTAAAATGATTTTGTTTCCTTTTTTTTTTTGATAAGTAAACGGTTTAATTAATAAAAGGGATGGCATCTTAGCCAGTTACAAAGCAAAACTCACATGCCCTCTTAAGAAGGATCATTAGAGACAAGGAAATCGTGTAGGTCCATGCCGTTAAAATCCACGGTGATGGACCATGTACAAAGAGTTCTAAAAAATAAGATTTTAAGCTCCTCTACAGTTCTCTCCTTGTTTCGAAGGTCCGCTCATTCCGCTCTTGCCATAAGCACCATATTATACAGATAGGAATCATCTTCCAAATGGCCTTGATATGTCTTGTGTCCCGAATCGAAGGCCAGCCCTTCATATTATCCAACACGGTCTCCAACATAACCCATGCCAGATTAAGTCTGCCAAAGACCTCATCCCAGAGAGCCCTGGCTATCTCACAATGTAGAAGGAGATGGTTCACCGACTCGCCCGCCCGTCGACACAAGCAACACCAATCGGCAATAATAACCCTCTGTTTCCTCAGATTGTTCGTAGTTAGGATATGTCCCAAGGATGTTGTCCAGGCGAAAAAGGCCGCTTTGAGAGGTGCTTTGTGCCGCCAAAGCTGTCTCCAAGGGAATTGCAAAACAAAAATGTGAGTAAGAACCCTGTAAAAATAGCGAACATTAAAACACCCTCTCCTATCAGGTATCCACCATATCCTATCATGTTGGTACATGTTTGGTTTTTGCGAATAAATAAGGCCAAAGAACTCAGCAAAAACCCCCACTTCCCAGTCCTGTGCTGCCCTAAGGAAAGCGATGTTCCAACTAATGTGCCCACCCCAAAACTCCATAACCTCTGCCACTGTTGAGTCTTTAGCACTAGCTATTTGATAAAGAGAATGGAAAATCCCACATAAAGCTCTATCCCCACACCAATTATTCTTCCAAAATTTAATTCTCGTCCCATCCCCTAATTGGAACCTAGTGTTCCTCCTAAACAAGCCCCACCCTTTTCGTATATTTTTCCACACTCCCACCCTCCCTGTTCTGCTAACTTCGTGTGAATTCCAACCCCCCCCACATACTACCATATTTGCGGTCAATAAAATGATTTTGTTTCCTCGAAATGCTTAAACACAATCTAGAGATTTAAACTCTCAATTTCTTGTTTCTGATTCTTGCATGGGCATTTAAAGAGAGAGAGAAGTGGTTACCTTGTGCGTTGAATTGATAAATGTACAGCTTCCTTGTTATTATGACCAAAATATCAATGTGTTGGCTTATTGTTGATATTTAATCATTGTTTTTCTTTATAATTATAAAAAATAAAAAAAATTAATTGTTAATTATACAAAAATTTAATCGTAGTTTTTCTGCATGCTATTGCAGTTGTGGAATGGCTCGGGATAAATGCCTTAACAGTAATCATCAGCGGTTTTGTCTTGGCCTTTGGTTCATATCTTGTAAGTATCCCTGTGTGGATCTTATGAGTCAAATGCAGCATATAATACATGGGTTTAGCTTAGGTTTCATAGGTGAATATTGATATTGCAGAAAATTAATAATAGGTCCAATGCTAATCTGGTATGTTTCTTTCCACTCTTTTGTTTAATCTACTGAACAATGCAGAAATTAGAGGCCAACATAGTAATGATCATAAGTACAGTTATCCTAGCAGAGATTCTCTGGTTAATTCCATACTGATCCTCACAATTCCCCAAGTTTTGGAACTATAAATCAGATGCAGCTTTATCTCCCGAAATTTTGTGAATATGGGTTGTAAAGGGGAAAGAATGGAAGGAAGAATAAAACGCTATTGTGTATCACCACATATTGTGTATAATGTTCTAGTAGCCTGTAACTTATTGGCAAGTGTTGTCTACAGTTTAGACTTATTCCCAACACTTTCATGATGATTGGTGCTATATTCATTTGTGTGCCATGTGCTAGTAGGTTTATTCTTTCCAAATTAACTCTTGAGTGCTTTATCTTTTCTTGGTCAGAATCTCTCAAAGTCTATAATGCTTCAGGAGTTCAATTGAAGAAAGTAGAGCATTTTAATTAATTTCTAAGTACTTCTGGAACATATTAAATAAATGCATGTAGAGAAATTTCGGTGCATAAAGTAGTAGGGCAACAACTTTTCGCATGATTATCACATCAATAGATGGTATGAAGAAAAATAATACCTTTGATTCATAGACTAAAGAACCATTATGTTTTTGAAAAGAGGATTTTTTTTTGTTTTCCAGCAGTAATTCATGGATTAGAATTTAAAATAAATTTGCATGGTGACTTATCATAAGCGAGTGATATGGATTAGACTTATCATAAGCGAGTGATAGAGCAAGTAAATATTGTTAATCAGTATTTATTGGCATAAAGTTATTGGAAACAAAATTTCTTTTCTGCCGAGCACTTGTCGATCCAGAAAGGATTGAAGGGGAAGAAGAAAAAAATGAAGAAATTTTTGCTACTATATTGCAGTCAATAAAATTGTAAACTTAAGAAGTGAAGTTTCTAAAAGCCCTTCCTATTGCAAGTTTCATGATTTGGAATATGACATTTTTCTTCTGACCAGAATCAGTGATTGAATTTAGTAAGTCTATATACTGGATATCAGATGTGAAAACTATGCTTATTTCTCTGTGTCATTGTTGTTTGCAGACATGGCTGCGGGTCTCGCAACAATTCCACACAGTTAGCCAAGTTGTTGTGGGTGCTGTCTTGGGAGTGATCTTCTGTATTTTGTGGTTATGGTCTTGGGATGCTTTTGTTCTACAAGCATTTGATTCCAGTTTATGGGTTCGAATAGTAGTTATTCTGGGAGCTGTTGGGTTATGCCTAGGTTTTCTTGTACATGTAGTTCGTAATTGGTTTCGGGATGACGAAGAAGTCTCTTAACTAAAATGAAAAAGAATATTACTTGAAACCAAGATCCATTATTTTACCCTGGGGGGTTTCTTGCATACATAGTTCAATATTTTGGTTTGAGGATGAATGATGCAAGCTCAAACAAACGTACGTGCACACATTACACAATAAAGGCCTTTGTATAAATGTATGAGCAGATCAATGAGACTTGTTTTGGATGTCAGTTATATAATTTATTAATTTTCTTAGACAATTAGGGAGTGTGTCCACAATAAATAGGTATTCATTTTGCAAAAGGCTTGCCCGGTTTAACCAATGACATGACACTGAATGAAAAAAAATATTGTGACATTTCATTTTTTACATCATTTTTCAAATCGAAATAGTCGCTTCCATCGTTTATATTCAGGTTTTTCAAACCAGAATTTGAGCAGCATCTAATTCCCTTCACATGATCTCTCCCTCTTGTCTGCTATGGGGTTCCACAAAATTCTAATGCCAATGAAGCTACCTCCGAGAACAGAACATGTTTCCTTTTGGATGATTCAAGGTCAGATTCGAATGGTCGTAGCTTTTAAGAATACGAGAGCTGCATCTATTTGGATTGCTTTTCAGAAAATAATTTTCAAAAGTTTTACTTAAGTAACATTATACTATTAAGTCTATAAATGAAATAAAGGTAGCTTTCATTTTCAACTCTCGTGTTCAAGCATACTTTGGAAGGAAGAAAGGCATAAATCAAACTCAGTATATGGTAAAAGAAAAAAAAAAAAAAAGTCCTATGAAAATCTATGTTTCCCGACAATTCTTTGGATCAATCAAATTCCAACTAACTTGTCACAACAGATTTAGTAAAGCATAAAGAATAGAATTGGTCCCATGATAAGTAGTATTTTACACAGAAATAGCATAACTCTTTAAGCTACTTCATATATCAAAATTTTGACAACTAACAAGTGTCACATAAAAAAAAATGAGCAGAGATGACAAAATTAAAGATGATAAACAACATTTTCCAAAAATTAATTAGTAAACATTGAATCTCCCTCTCCTTGTCATGTGACATGGGATGTATGGTTCTGCCCGAGGACTCGAAACATACAAGCAAACAAAAATGCCTTCAACGGCGTCCTGGTCACTCTGCATGACCAGCCCATGAACCCTACGAAAATGCAGAGTCGCAGAATAAGGCAACAGTTCACAATTACCAATAAATGACACTGCCCACATGGTCCAGAATTTTTGGCCGAGAGTAAATAAAGGAATTATAACATATTATGATTGCTAAAGAGCAATACTAATCTCTACAAAAATGAAATTTCAACATCCCCCTCTACCTATAATACATAAAAAAAGGCTTGTATCATCATTGCGCTTTTCAATGATTTCAAGCATCTTTACTTACATTATTTGGCGGATATGGGATAAGGCCATGGTATCTCATGAACTCATCGTGCTTGAATTTTCCCTCCGTATCCGTAGTATTTCAGCAACCCTTCATCTTGCCGCCAATTCTCCTTCACTTTCACTTCAACCTGTACAGATGCCTTAACGTGAATAGTTTCCTAACAGAAACAATCATCAAAGTTGTTTAAAAAATAATTATGCAGCACAAGTTCCCAGAGGTGGCATAAAAAACGTAAACCCCAGTTGAGAATTAATAGCTTAAATTTCAAAAATAACATTTATGGTGGATGCACCTCAAGATAGACTTTCTTCTGTAAGAAATCTTCAATGTCAAGCCGGGCAGCTGTTGCAAGTAGTTTCAGTGCCTTCCCGTCCTGTAGTGATTGAGACACAAAATCAGATGACAATATCAAGTGCACTACATGAACATCTGTGCATCTAGTAGCACAAACATTTAGAAATTCAACTGAGAAAGAAAAAACCAATGTCTCAAGCTTAAGAACACTCTTTCTTTGATGCTTCTGTCTCCTGCAGTGAGCTGTAGTTCCAACATTTATAAAATTCATTGACATTAAAAGAAAATTCTCCTGAACAGACAACTATGGCAGAACCCCATTCATCATGTAGCAAAGGAATAACAAATCTTTTAAGTGTCAACATTGATGGAAGATACAAAAAAACATAACATGTTATTTTCCTTCTAAATGCTAATGCTTCCATTGATATCCTCCTCATCACTCTTACTTTTTGGCCACTCTACTTGCAATACTAGCAAGGGCCACATCCCATACATCCATCATGTTAGATACAACTCAAGCTGAAATGACGTCCTTGGTGGGGGATGAAGTCATGGTTTCAAGACCTAATGGGGCATGTCACTTACTGCTAAAGGAAATAAAAAGGAATCATCCAGTAAATTCTTTAATTAAAACACTCACTTTTCCAATGACGATGATCTTCTGTGTATTCTTTTCAACAACAATTTCTACTTGTATAAAATCTTTTGCAGTTGGCCTTGTTTTATAGCTCACCACATTCACCTGGAAGATTCAAAATTAAAAGCACCACAAAAAATCTGGACATAGCTGTATGTGTGTGTGTGTGTATGTGTGTGTGTGTGTGTGTGTGTGTGTGTGTGTGAGAGAGAGAGAGAGAGAGAGAGAGAGAGAGAGAAGAACTGAAACCAGTTCATTTTTTGGAATGTACACCATGTTTTCAATCATATACCTGACATGCGTAGGGAACTTCATCACGGTATTGCATAAAGATCTTCTCTCTTACAATTTCAGCAACAAAGAATCTTTCTGGATGCTCACTAACTATATCCTGATCATTCATAACCAACAAAGTAAGTTGCCATATGCAAGAAAAGATTGACTTCGCGATCTAAAAGGCTTCAATAATTGCAGAATCTGGTTTATAGAAAAACAAGTTGACAATCAGAAGCTTAGAAAACAATGAATTGTTTAGCAACTGAGTGGAAACATCTCAAAATGTAGAAATCTTCAGGACACAATTTTACTTGGTGCAATATGCCTAAAGATTCTCATCTCACAACCAATTGTCATGCCAGCTCAAATCCACCTCCCAGTCATGTACAGGTTTTGTAAAAATCATTTCCACTACATTCTTCCATTTTGGTGCTGCATATGAACTGCCTCTGACATTGAATACTAACTCCAGATATGACATCTTTAAAGGTTGCTCCCCACACCACACACCGTGCCTAAAGCTAACTCGATTTCCATTGCCAACCACAAATCTAACATATTTGGAATAAGTATCCCATCGCCTCCTTATAAACTTCCACACTCTACAGCAATATGGCTCCATTACCTCCTTACACCACCAACCTCCCCTTGAACTACCCTACTTGGTATCTGTTACCTATCTCCACAATGTCTCCCTCTCTATCACATAACGTCAGAACCATTTCTTATATAATGCTCAGTTAAACTAAGGCAGGTTTATAAGCCCCAAACCGCCTGATTTCATCACAGTACAAATTTTCCACCAGCTCACCAAATGAAATCTTAACTCATCACCAATTCTTTTTACAACCTAAATCAGGCCTTCTCCTTTTGTATCAAAACCCTAAAAGCCCACATACTTTGATATAATATTATATCAAAAACATGATAAGACAATAACATATCATCAAAGCTCATAAATGTACATTCTTAAAAGCAAAGCACAGCACCCCCACCCCCAACAACCAAAAATTAAAAACAAAAAAAAAAGAAAAGAAATTTTTTCTACATGCCTTCGGATAATAGGGTGGCGCAACTGGAAGTTTTGATAGCACCCACTCCTTGATATCTTCCACTCCATGACCATATTTTGCACTCACGGGTATAACCTCATCTACATCTGTGAATTTCTCATACCACTGCAAGCCGCATGAAATTTAAGCTAGGATAAAGAATTATGGATTCTTAAATAATAACGCATTTATACTCGCCAAAATATCTATATATATATCAACCAACAAGTTCTGACCTCCAGCTTCTTTGAAATTTCACCTGGTTTGATCAGGTCTTTCTTATTCAAAACCAGCAAAGTGGGTGGCTTATCTTTGAGGTCTCCCACACCTTCTTCCAACACTTCATCAATCTAGAAACAAGAAACTGAATTAAGGAAAGAACGCATTCTTCAGGAAAATATTATGCAACAAAGAAGCATACTTTTTGGGGCACTTTACATGCATCAACAAGAACAAGTACACAGTCAGCATTGATAGCTGCGCTTCGAACATTCTTCATCATCATAGAGTCCAACTTGTGCATTTTCTTCTCAATAACACCAGGTGTGTCATATAGAATCATCTGCAAGTAAACCCATAGGTTAGATGTATGAGAGCCAGAAAGAAATGCGTATCCAAAAGAATCTGGAAATTATCAACACAATACTCTTTTTGTAGGGATCTAGAGCACTCATGATAACATATATTTAGTTAATAGATGTATGAGAGCCAGAAAGAAATGTACATTCAAAAGAATCTGGAAGTTACCAACACATTACACATTACTCTTTTTGTAGGGATCTAGTTTTACAGATCTGAACCTTACACAGCCTAATTGATATTCTGGACATTCTATATTCTAATTCACTGCTAATTGTTGCCATTTGGAAGATGATTCCTCTATGCTTGATATGGTGCTTATGGTTAGAGAGGAATGGGAGGTGCTTTGAAGATAGAGAACGCTCGATGGGAGAACTTAGGGAGTTTTTCTTTAATACCTTGAGTTTTTAGACTAAGGCTCTTGTACTGAATGGAGATAATCTTCTTCATTTGCTTAGTCATTTTCAGTTTCTATAGTGTATGTAGGTTTTCCTCTTGTATACTTAATGTGTACTTGGGCTATGCCTATTCTTGGTAATAAAATCTCTTATTAATAAAAAAAAAAAACCACTGCTCCAACTTTCTATGCGTTCTTTATTCTTATGGTCAGTACAACATAATCTCCTAACATAAATGAAAGGCAAGCCAATAAAAATCACCAAGACATGTTAGGATCTCTAACTGCTTACCCAATGCTACTAAACCTGTATTAGCTTTAGAAGTCTGTAAGGACATTTGCCTGAATGTGACTGTCAGTGGCAGAGCCAGGTTTGATCATTGGGGGCCCAAATTAATATTACAATAACCAATCTTTGTTTATTTTACATAATGCATCTTTTGCCATGTATAGTATTATAAAAATATGTGTTAGTTCAATTATTCTAAATTTACATCTAGATATGTCCTACACATAGGTTTATCCAATTAGATTGTGATGGAAACCGAATGAAGAATAATTTGGAGCGAAGCAGATTCCAAGGCAGAAACACTGCCAGGCAATCAGCAAAATGGACAGCCCAGGTACCTGACAGTCTTTATATGAGCCAATCTACCTAAGTTATGCTGCTTTAAGTTTTAACAGGTAGCTAAAATCAAATACTAGAGAATTGGATTTAATAAAGTCAAACCTGAAACTCTGGGCCAGAACATATACCAAGAATTCGGTGCCTTGTTGTTTGAGGTTTATCTGTAACTATTGACAGTTTTTGGCCTATCAACTGGTTTGCAAGTGTACTCTTTCCAACATTTGGCTTGCCAAGTACAGCCACATAGCCTGCATGTGATTCATTAAAATCCAAAACCACACTAGGAGAAATAAACCCTGAAGCTTCACAAGAAAATATGCAGAAATCAAAGCATGAAACATGAGTAACAAGATGGGAAAAGGACTCCAGCTGTGAAATGATTTATCACCATTTTTGTAATCTCGCCTCAATCCATTTTAATAACCCCTAAAGATTTATCCACAAGTAAATTTCCTACAAGTCGTGAATAAAAAAAGAGCTAAGGCAATATATAAAACTAGCTAATTGCAAGGGTAATTCCACGTCTGTTCATGCTTTATTGCATGCACGGAAACATAGGACACAATTTGACACAATACAGAAGGCAGAAATATTGAAAAAACGCGTAGGAACTATTGATCATGTATCCTAACTTCCCTTTCAAGAAAACCATCATATTTCCTAGCTTCCATTATTCCTAAACTGGCAAAAATAATAATAACCATAACATAGTCCCTAGAAGTCTTTTGTTTGACAGCAAATGTCATAATGAGTTTTTTCCCATGCTTAACAAAGGTAATGTGCAGGTCTCCAAAGGACCATATCCAGAATCTACATTCGGAAACTAGGCATGCTCACTTAACCCTACCTAATTCATAAGTCAATTATCAACAGTGCTATTTTTTTTTTTTTTAATCTTTCTACAGTCTGAACCAAAGTGTTAATCGTTCAAAGGGATAATTTCAGCCTGGTTTGCTTTTTGAGTTCTTTTCAATTCAACTCATCTCATTTCATCCAATCTAATCATTATAACTTTCATAAATTTTCACACAAAATAAAATAAACAATTTAACTTTTTCAAATCTCAAAACAAAAATAATATTAAAAATATATATTCTAATAATTTTTTATTCAACTTTCAATTTTTATCTCACATTAACTCAAAAAACTAATCAAGCTCACTCGTAAAAAGTTCATATAAATGATTACTAATAAAGATGATATTAAAGAAAGTATCATACTGACTATAAAGATGTTGGGTGGTTTTAGGTCTCTCTCAACCTTCAAAACTAATTAGACCACAAGCTCCTTTCACAACTAATGTGGAACAATCCACAATCAGGGGCGGACCTACATTTGTAGTTGGCCCCCCCAAAATTTTTCCAAACTTTATCTATAATATAAATATATATATAGATATAATTATATATATAATTAAAATTCTCTCTTAGATTATAAAAATAAAAATAAAAATTGCCCCCTCCAAATTTTTTTTATAAAAATTGTTCTTTTAAATCTCAATATACATCCATTTATATTTTAACTTTTAACTTTACGTAAACTCAAATTTCAACTTACATAATCTTACAGTTACTCTAATAGTCTAACTCTAACAAAAAAATTGATTATAAATTTATATGATTGTAAAATTGATTGATTATACTCACTTATTTAATTTGATTCTAACTTGTATGATTGTAAGATATAGTTTGTTAAAAATCTAATAACGTTACATCATTACTTATTAGAAAGTTTTCAAATTTATTTTTGATTTATAGATTTTTCTTAAATCATAAAAAAATATGAGAAAGTACTTAAGAACAATGAATTTTTTTAAAAAAAAAGAAAGAAAGAAATAGAGTACAATTCGAAAAGTAATATACATTTAAAGAGTTCAATAACAACAGAATATGATATTTTTATTACTGATGATCATCCTTCTAAAATTTATACGCACTGCACACTTTATCGATCGCCCCCCAAACATAAAATCTTGGTTCCGCCCCTGCCCACAATATCTCCCTCACACATCATGTCATGAGTCGGAGAAGCGACAATTCGTTTCTTCCGCAGACTGTTAGACCAGAGAATTTTAGTAAACCTAGATTTTGATACTAATGTTGGATGGTCTTGAGTCTCTTTAAGCTCAAAAACTAACTCAAGAAATTAAACTTTTTTTTACGCTTATAAATTGATCATCAACACCTTCCACAATCGATGGAAGACAACCCAACAAAAGACGCATATAAAGTTTCATGGTTTGAAGCTATTACATTTCTTAATCCATCCACTCCAAGGAAGTCATTACAAGAGGAACTTAATTCTCGGTACCGAAAATCACAAAAGGGTGAAACAAACTAAAACACAGCGTAATTTCTTGAAAAGCAGAAATACTGAGGAGACTAACCGCTGCGATGGTTAGGGTCGGAGGGATAGTCAAGCTCCTCCATCTCATAGTCATCAAGCATAGCCATATTCCTGTCAGGCTTCTCACTCAGAGACAAGACAGACGACTCGTCATCCTCCGAATACGACGTTGTATCCGGCTCGTCCTCGGCGTAATACTCGGACAAGACAAGGCTCCGGTTGTTGTTGATATTTCTGGAGGTGTTTCTGGCTTGGAATTGGGTTTCCCGAACTGGGTTTCTAGTAAAATGAGGGAAAAGAGCTTTATTGTTGAATAACGAGGGGCCGGTGAGGAATTTAGCGACATGGGAGTAACAGGGGAGGAAAAGCTTATCTCTGGGAAGAGTTGGATATGGATGTAGAGCCAGCTCCATTGTTGGAGCTCTACACTACTCTCGTGTTGGTACTACGTAGCGGTCTGTTTCCGCTCCTTTTCTTTCAATCTAGACAACCTATGAAACTACCGGATAAACCATTCCAAACGACGTCATTTTAGGTTCGGTTCGGTTTGGATTGAGAAATACCAACTCATCTCATCTCATCTCATTTTATTTTAAATTTATTATTATATTTTTTTAAATTCTCGTAACAAATAAAAATTCTAATATAAAATTTTCATATTTTAATATACCTTTTTTAAATTTTAAAATAATAATAATATTAAAAAATTATTATTTTATTCAACTTTTAAAATTCATCTTAATATCTCCTCAGTCAAATCGAGACAGTGTTCTGAACTTTTTTTCTCTTTTTATTTGAAGTTCTTTTATAGACTTTGTTTTCCCTTATCTAAGAGAAAATAATTATCCGTACTTCAGAGATGTTATTTATCATTTCTAAATCGCATACCAAATTTTAATTTATTATTTTATTTCATTATATATTTATTCATCAATATGTATATTTAAATAAAAGAATAAAAAAAAACAAACTACATGTTAATGTGTTATAAAGAATGATAATTAAAAAATTTCTTTTAGTCGTCACGAGGAAATCTATCTACAAATAAAAATAAAAAAGTCATATATGATATTAGGTATATGATGTGTGAATAATTAATAGAATTTTTTTATATTTTTGATATATCCAACCTATCATTTAAGCTCCGTTTGGATTCGGAGACGAGTTAAGTTCGTCTCAACTAATCTCAAATTCATCATTATACTTTTTCAAATTCTCATATAAAATATAAATTTCAATATAATTTTTAAAATTCTAATATAACTTTTTTAAATCTCAAAATAATAATAATAATATTTTATTCAATTTTCAAATCTCATTTTAGCTCATCTCATCTCAAATTTTGAATCCAAACAAGGCTTAAATTTATAATAATAAAAGGCAATGCGTGTTCATGGAAGCGTTAATAATAAAAAGCATTTAAGTTCAAGTTTTTTAGTAATTATAATAGTTCTTGCAAGAAATGATGCGTTGATATTACTAAAATTATAAATAATGATACTTGCAATTATTATAAAATAATTGTATCATTTCATTAAGAAAAAAAAATGCTAGAAGCTTCTCTAAAAGAGTAATGATACATTCACAATTTTTTTTTTTAAAGTTTTTTATAATTATGTATTTAATTGATAATATTTACGTAAAATGATATTAATTTTTATAAATTATTTATAAAATATCCCTCATATTTATCATTTTTGGAGCAATGATAAGATCTCACGGACAAGAAGTCATATGGGCTTTTTACGGCGAAGTTGAGATTTTTCATTGTTCACAATACTAATTCACAGAAAAAATTCATTGATAAACAGTAGCAGTAATGTCTTGGGCACACAAGGCAAGAATGCAATACAAAATTGGAATTTCAGAACTGTCGAAATCAGATGGAAACAAATCAAACTAAGGATTCTAAACCCTCTTCTTCTGTGATCAAAACTTCAAAATTATCCTCAGGTTGTGCAGAGTTGCATATTGAATGCCCTTCTGTGCTTTAGTCAAACCAATAAAATCACCCGACGGTTACTAGAAATAATGATTTTAATAGTCAGCTCGTACATTTCATGATCTATCATATTGGTAGTGAAGGTAAACATATATCAACTTTGAGGAACTGTACAACCTCTGATTGCAGGAGAATCAACTAATAAAAGCAAAATACTGTTGTACCCACAAAACGAATTGTGTGACCTTTTATTTTATCCTTCTTTGTTCCCTTGACATGGTATCATGGTTACTTGTATTCATGGACCACCCGTTAATCAGCCACATCATCACCCTCAGGATTCTGAAAGTGATGGGTAGAAGACGAAGACGAAGACGAAGACGAAGACGAAGACGAAGACGATCCTCTTCCTGTTGGAAGGTAAGACCATACTAAGGCTGCAGTGCCGAGTGTAATCGCAGCAGCTATTGAACCCCAAACCCACTTCTGCCTTCTTTTCCTCATATGCCTTTCATGCCGTGTCACCTCTACAAAATGGGAAATTGCCAAAGTTAGAAGAGCATGTATTGGTAACAATATCCAACAGGACCAATAGAAAAGTTGGGAAGCACCTATACACAATCATGCATGTGCATTTTTTTTTGGAGGGGGGGGGGGGAGAAGATGGGCTTCAAAGCCCTTTTCATAGCAAACTATTCAAATGTTAGGAACAGAAGCTTCTAGGACTTTTTGAAAGTATATTCATGGGTTTCTAAAACTTCTTAAAACGGAATGTGATGATTGAGCAATTCCATGTTCAGATCCAACTGTTGCCACACACTGATCCTGCATATTTGAGCGAGAATGTCCAAAGGATCACCAGCACTTAGATCTCAATCCAACCAGCACAGAACAAAACATACACAACTTTCCCCTAACAATCGCACGATTACCGAGGGCCAAACCTAGCAAATAAGCAGAAACATTGTGCAGGATTTTGTTTTTACATGGAAAGACGATCATATCCTACTGCAAGAGAACATGATTGTGAGACAAACTAGTTGAAGAGTAATATCAAAATAACAAACTCTACATAAATTCCACCCCCCCCCCAAAAAAAAAAAACAAAAAAAAAGCTTCATCCTCAAAAGAAAAAGCCAAACAAATACTTATGTCCGCTTAATCTTGGTAAGATAATTGACCAAAAGACTATAATATAAAGCGAATCAAAATCTGACCTAAAGCATCTTGGTTCCTCTGATACATTTCCTGATTCACAACCTCATAGAAATGGAGTCTGTCATGTAATCGAGCAATCTCAAAGTTCTTTGACTCAATCAGAGCTTCCATCTCCACCTCTGCCTCAGCCCTAGCAACACCCTTTCCAATAGATTCTGAAACAAACCTAGCAACATGTACCTGTTGAAGCAACTCTTCTTCAGGACCAAAATCCCGCTGCTCACCCTCTGCTAAAACAGAGGGATAGGCAGGGAGTGTCACTCCCACAACAGATAACTGTTGCCTTAGCCTCTGCCACTGGTTTCGCATGTATTTCAGGGCTTCTTCTGCTTGCTTCCGCTTCTCTATTTCCATCAATAGACTCAATCTCATTTCACGCAACTCAGCATCAACATAAGAAGCCTGCGGCCCACCCTCGGAGGATAATTCTGTAGGAAGGAAACCAATGAAGATAGTCAATACTGACATAATTTTTTCCAATACAAATACACTCATCAATGTCTTTGCAGATGTACAACAGTGATTGTCACGCATAGAAATGTCCAAATATTACAATTTAAGCAATCATATTCCATGATCAGATGGAGAACATGGAAAAGTGGGCAGCTTATTCTATGTACTAAACTTTCCGAAATAAGCAGTAAAAGAAAAGTCCAGAATTTTGTAGTTAAGTTCCTGGAAAAAAATTTCAACACAACACATCTTTGGAAGAATTGGAACGTTCCTAGCTACAACGATAATAATGGTCAGTTCCCATAAATATGCAACATTTACCAAACACCTGCCAATCTGCTGTAGTTTTTGTAACCTTACGAAATCAAATACACATATAAATATTGAGAACAATGAAAATCTAGAACAAAAAAATAATCGTACTGAAGTTCCTCAGCTGATATGTTTCTAAATCTGATATGCCAAACTTTTTCTGTAAGTAATTTGATACACTAAACCTATCTTTCACAAACTTGAAAATTCAAATCACACAGTGATAGCATATACAGACAAAAGAGGAGGAACACTTCACTGAGTCATTCGATTCCCTCCATTTCATGTGGGTAGTCCCATTTAGGAAAACCAACTATTTAAAGAAACATCACTTATTATAGCCTTTGAAGTAGAAAGTCAAAAGTTTCTAAAATTATCTCCTCCATTAAAACTCAAATGAAGCAAATAACAAATTTGTTTCAGAAAAGTAAAGGATAAGTAAAGACAGTGAAGAGATTCTCAAAGAGTATAATACTTTCAGACATCTCAAAATCAAATAAAAGGCCAACCTTTTTATTATAGGTAATAAATCTCTATCGATAAGCACAAAAGGCAGAAATAAAAGACCAGCTTGACAGAGTGAATAAACAAATAAATAAAACAACTACCTTCCCAAGCGTCAAAAAACTCCCCCATTTGCATGTTAGGTCTCTTACATCGTTCAGCCCCAGAATTATCCTCTACATCTGTGTTACTGGTAATGCTGAGAGATTCCTGCGGATCAAAAAAACTATCAGACTCTTCATCTCTTTCAAGCTTCAACAAATCATCTTCCCTGGCCACACCATTACTTTTACCACTGCTTCCAAGTTCCACAGACCTACTCTTACATTCCCCATTACTGCTCCCATATTCCCCATTACTGCACCCAAATTCACTTTTGTGACTCCCGACTTGACAGTCATGGCCACCATTCACACACTCCTCATTGGCACCAGGAGTAGTGAAAGTGACAGCAATATCATCTGCTGAATGGACAACATCTGTTTCTACATTTTCCAAATTCCCATCAACCTTTTCGTTAGTTTTTTGGCAAGAGGAGACATCGTCCTCCGAAAAGCTCTTCACAAGACGTGGCCCACGTCGTTTATGGTTGATGATGTATGGGGAAGGCGGGAATGAAGTGGGCGAACCAGGAAGCGGGGTAACCTTAGGAGTAGCATAGAGTGATGGCGTTATCTGAGGACGCTTAACTTTCCTTTCAACGGCAGGCGTGCTATTTCTCCTCTCCAAATTGGAATTGGGAATAGGTCTTGAATTAGGAGGCTTTGAGTTAGGAACAGACTTGTCGACAGATCTTGAAGCTCCAGGTTCCAGTAACCGATCTAAAGCTATAGCAGTAAATGTTGGCATGATTCTGCATCATCAAACAGTCAAATAAACTTAAAAGAAGATTAACATCAATGAAAAGGGGGAACCTAACACTTAGTAGAAAGGAGGAGATAAGAAGAGAACATAGATTGTGAAAGATTTTTCTTTCTAAAAAAATATGAAATTTTCGCCAGAGCCAATCAATTGTAATGGTGATTGAGCAAATGAGGTAAACTTGGGATTTCCTTTTATCAGGTTCTAGAAATGGGAAAATCAAACATTGGGTGTTTGTAATACAGTTTCATCCATCAGATACCAAACAGGATTATGGTACTCAGGGTTTTAGAAAATTTTCCATTTGTAAGATACCAAACAGGATTATAGTACTCACGATATGAGCAACATATCTACTGCTACACTAAATCCGAATAATTTCTTATAATATAAACTCCAAAACCTATAGCACATAAAAATTGCACAACATATAATTCAGTTAATTTGTGCGTGTGTGAGAGACAGAGACAGAGACAGAGACAGTGAAACAGAGGGGCATAAAGACAGACAGAGAGAACAAAAATTCACACCAAACTGAATTTTAAAGAAGGTTAATGATAGTCATAGGATAAAACTAAAACTACTTATAAAAAAAAAAAGGATAAAACTAAAACCTCAATATAACTTAGCCATTAATTACTCAAGCAGTAGAAACAAGAGGACAACGCAGAAATGAGGATTTAAAAACAAATTCGGTGATATTTTACCAGCAAAGCATTCTTAACATCTAAATAGCATGCAAGCTACAAAACTAGACAAACAATCATATCCTGCCTTGTTCAGAAATTAAAATTAACAGAGGGTTATGGTACTCCATGTAAGAGCAGGAGAGAGAAATTAAAACCCTAAGCCCCAAAATCTTCAATACCCAACTCACAAAATCCATAACCTACAGACAAACATGTATCAATAACTTCGATATAACGGCTAAACAACAAACTGACTTGTCACATTCAAACACTGCATCCCGAAAGAAATCATCTCAGAAGAGCTAAACGTTAGTTTAATTTCCTAAGAAATGTTTTAAGGAAAAAAACAAAAAAAAACGAAACTTCCAGGAAAGCCGGGCTAAATATGGCTATTCCTCCCAGATGTCCGGACAACCCAAAACAGCATAAACCCTCGCGGCCTCGCATCACCTCCCTTCGTACCCAAACAGAAACCATAATACAAATTTAAAAAAAGAAAAAAAAGATCTCACAAGTTAAGAAAGCAAAAAAGAATCACAGAATGCGATGAAATGTAACCTATAAAAAAAAAGAATGCAATGAAATGTAAAAGATTACCTGGGAAATTGAAGAAAACTGTGTGGAGGAAATCTTAGGGAAGAGAAAAAGCAAGAGCGAGAGAAGGGAGAGAAGAAGAGGTAGAAGAAACGAAAATGGAGGTGATTAAGGAGGGTGGCGAGAGGAGGGGAGGCGGCATAAAACCAGGCCTCTCTCGTTCACGCGACTCATTCCCCACACCTTTTTAATTATTGAAAATAAAAATAAAAAAATAAATAATTCCCGACACCCTTTGCCTTCTTGAGAAAATATAGGAGGAGGGCAAAGGTAATGCCCCAAATGCGTGTCAACTGTCAAGATTCTAGAATCACCTTAGGACTTGGTGGGAACGCGCCATTTAAACCGAGGACGACATAGACATTTCCTGTTTCAGGCATAAAAGTTTAGAATAATTCTTCTTGTCGTTGCTGTTTATATCAGTGCACTGTATTACAAATTTAATTTAATTAAAATAAAATAAAATTTTTATTTATAAATTAAGATATTTTAATTAATTTAATTCTAAAATGAGAATCTTTTTATCTATTCATCATTTAAATTGTTAAAAAAAATCTAATTTTATAAAATATATATACCATCACCCCAAAAGTTAAAACCATATGTTTATAATTTTTTTCTTCTATTATATCTTTTATTTCCTTTTACTAAGTGGGCAATAATGCCTTGCTTTTCAGACAACCAAACTAACCATGAAGTAAATTTTGGTTTTTTCTCTCCGAATATTGTTTTTAATTTAAAAAATATGGATAAAATATTTAAGTTCTTTTATATTTATATTGAAATTCATAATGTAAATTACTTTGGTATATGATTATCTCGTTAAATTGTAAAAGATAATTAATATTATGAAAAAAAAAAAAAAAAATCTTTAGCCAATTTTGGAATACCAAGTTTCATGGAGAGATCAAGATCATGATGATCATGAAGGTAGAGATCTCACGAGAAATACAAAGTATAATAGATACAACATTATGTTTTTAAAGTTGTTACGACACGTAAATGTTGCGGTCATGGTAGTTGTGATAATATTTTCCACGTGTTCAAGTGCCATTGCTTTGTCGACCAGCCAACCACGCTTGAATGTCAACGCCTGCCGTACATGATTACATTAAACATGAAAACTTGGGAGTGATTTTGTTGACAATGTCTTACTTCACAAGTCATTTTCAAATTCAAATGCTACCCTTTTTAATGATTTTGAAGCTTTCCTATGAAACAGTGACAGTCCAAAATGACTTGACATATTTTCTTCAAAGTCATGATGTTTGACCAACCAAAAGAACATGTCAATGTTGGTCAAAACAAAAACAGTTTAAAATTTGCAAATGGCCATCACTGGGAGAAACAGTGTGATAAAGAACTATTTTATATAAGGTAAATACGGAAGACAATATGGGAAGAAAGAAAATAAAAAGTTTGTTGTTTATTTGAATATGTCATCTTGCAATATTAAACATGTTGAGGCTTCTTTCAAATGTGAATTTATCATCATCATATTCTACTTCAATAGATACTGAAATATCCTGTTGCAAACCGCCCACAAATATTCACTTCATTTTGTTAGAAGATGAAATTTTATTAAAAGAAATGATATTTACAGTCGTGAAACATGCAAATGCTACATAATCATTATTAAAAAAATAAGTAAAACACGAGATCTACATGAAAAAAAAAAATTAATAGTAAACCTCACTCTTTCAAAGCAATTATGCGATATTTACGTACTCTACGACTATATGTAGCATTATTCTTTCATTAAATACGAAAAAAAAACAAGAGGGAACCCCCAAAAAGCACCTCACCTCAATACAATCAACATATTGCCTAACAAAGATATAAACATAAATGTATAATAGACCATAAATTTGGTCGGATAAAATGATTTCTTGATATGTGGGGAAGAAAAGGCCAGCTTGAAACATCATTTTTTAGCTTAACAGGGGCTGCTTGGTGTCACGGCTGGTACAGCAACAAGAAACTTGATTCTCACAGTGGGAAGAGTAACTAAAATTGATTGAGCTGGAGTCACTAAAGAGGAACTCCATTTCAACATCCAAGGGTTATACCCTGCGGTTGAGGTCGGAGGCAGCGGATTGAGGGCATCAGATCATACCTATATTTTCATCTTAATCATAAACTTATGAGCTTAAGGTTACTTTCAAAGTCCACATAGACAACAATAATTATCTGATTCACATACAGATGTACACTTGCGGTATAGAACTACAAAATGTGAAGAGCGATTTCATCATAGAATTCTGGTGTCTGGACTACCGCTCTTCTGAGTTGAATTTGTTCCAGGCTTCCTAGAGAATTAACAAAACAGAAAGATCTGGTTACCAAGCAAGGATTGCCACTTTATTCCACTACAATGCTCTGTCAAAACACGAAAAAAGAAGGAAAGGGGCAGTGCAATTTGCAACAAAATACTTGTATTTTAATCATACCAACTGGAGATGCAACTAGATCCTCAGGTATAAGAAGACACCATGATAACTACCTTTGATACAGGGAAGCCAAGAAAGGGAAGACTCAAATAAGAAGACACCATGACAATTACCTTCATAATCTTTTTATATATTCAGTTTTTTTTTTTTTTTTGGAGGGGGGGGGGGGGGGGGGGGGGGGGGGGGGGTGATTTGTTTCTTATTTTTGCATTTTAAAAATATCGGATTTTGAACTGAACTAGGTTTTGAATACTATAATTTAGTCTCTTTTATTTTTCAAATTTTAACTCTTTCTGACACGCAAAATACCAAGTGCCATACGATTTTTTTTTTTTTAATTTAAGTGGCATACTATGTTAGCATTTATAACAGTTTACAAATGGAAGATTAATAGAGGGACTGATTTGATCAAACTTGAAACCACATTATGCAAAAACTCCAAATTTGAAATTGACCAATCTTCCCATTAACCAAACCATTGGGACTATGGTAAACCCAATAATTTGTTTGGTAGAATGCTTATAGATGTGTACTAAGGAAGGCTTAGTCGAGATTTCTTCCCTGCTAAAGGGTGTTAGAAATATATAAAGACAAAAAGGTAAGCAGAAAAGACAAGGAGAGGAGGGGAGTATCAGATGGATGGAATTTTCCATCCGCTATTTGCTTCAGCAAGCCCTTAAATTCCAATGCTACCTCGTGTCAGGTGCACAGCAGAGGCTATTTAAAGCAAACTTAAAACTTTCACTAAATATAATACCTTCATATTAGGATGAATCCCATCACTACTTAAGCACAAATAGAAGTAGAGACATGATAAAACTTGAAACTTGTGGAAGAGATAGAACACCCAGAACACACCTTTAGAAGATCAAAGACCTTTTCACATATGTACTTCTGCTGAATGCTTGCTCCCCGCTGTTGTAGTTTATCAGGATGAACACAAAGAGTGGCTTTCCTGTAAGCTTTCTTTACAGCAGCAGCAGTTATGACTTCTGTCAGAGGGATTGGCTGCCAGCCACCATTAGGCCCAAGGATCTGCCAATGGAGAGGAAATAATTACACTAACCACCACTAGAGCTTGAGTTTGGAAGAACTGAAGAGAGGGTCAATCATTGGTTATTCATTTGCAAACAGACTTTAAGCATCTCAATTCTTTATTTCTGACCATGTTGATCATATGGCGCAAACGGAAGCATGAGAAGATCAACAAAGAAAAATGTTCCGCAGTCAATGTCAGATTCTTAATAGTATAAACTATAAGGTCCCTTTTCCTTCTTTATAAAGCTCTTTAAAACTGCCATGGATGTGCACATTTACATACGCCTCCAAGAATGGTAACAAAGCTACCCTGGAAAGGTGTAAAACATCATACACGCCAAAGTTCAGGAGCAGTTTGATATAGTCATAGCAGACTACCAAGTACCACAATTCAAATTCAAGGAAATAGAAGTTAAATGTGTATTGGATTGATTGGAGCTCCAGCATCATACTACCTACATGATGTATTAACAGGAAAGCAATTTCTTATTTTTATTTTATAAGTAAATTAACAGAAACTAGTTCAAAGTTCATACAATCAGCAGTAATTCAATTCGTTACCCTCCTCTAACCATCAACACACAAAACCATACATATTTCAATCATATTTTAGTCTGTTTTCTAAGCTACATTTTTCTCATCACGTCACAGCAGAGAACACTTCAATGTTATCGTATGCTTTGTCTAATGTAACACCACTAGAAGAAAACAGAAGACAAGCATATTGAAGGGTGACCGCAATACATATTGTAAGCTAAGAAGACATACATATTGCAAGGTTGAAAGCAATGCACGCAGATTCCCTTCTTTCCCACTTGACCACCTCCTGACATCAGCATCCAAAGTTTCTGCCAATCTCTGCAAACAGAAACAAAACTATCAACCAAAACGACCAAGACTGAGATTTTTAAATTTTCTTCATTTTCATTTTTTTGAAAGTAAAAATTTCCTAAATTTTCTAAAAAAATTCTTACATTTCTCTCAACTTGCTCTCTCTGAGCAAGGAGATCGCGCATATTTTTCTCTGCGAGAGCTTTTGCCTGAAACAACAGCATTAAAATTTGTGTTATATTTGTTAGATATTGAATAATGGTTCATAAGCTATGCCAAAGGATGAGAATCCTACAGCACGTTCGGTGGTACGCCGATGCCTCTCCAATCTAGCTTTACACCTCTGAGGTGATTCACCTTCAACTCCTTCAGATAGTTCATTAGGATAGGCAGCTATTGTGAAAAGGAAGAATAGTTTAGAAAAAATTGAGCAGAAGGCAGTTGAAAATTGAAAGAAAATGAGAAGTTAAAGAAAACATTTTAAATGCAACAGAGATCCACAGCAGGTGCCTCCAGGATCAGGTACCTCCATAAAATGAGGAAGAAGAACTCTGTTTCATTTCGCTATTTCTGAAGGAACCCATAAAGTTATCAGAAACCGATCTTTCTACTCGCTCTTTCATCCCAAAAGCAGCCTTCTCAGCCATCACTTTTTCCACAGCACGATCTCGAGCCTCTGCAGTTGCTCTCTCTACTGCAGCACGTTCTGCTCTGAGCCTAGCTTCCATAGTTGCCTTCTCAGAAAACGTCTTCTCCCGAGCCTCAGCACATGCCTTCTCTAGTCTTTCACGAGCCTCGGCCATTGCTCTCTCCACAGCAGCCCTCTCTGCCTTCTCACGTGCTTCAGCATATGCCCTTTCTCGAGCTTCAAGTGCTTTTCTGTCAACAGCCATTCTATCCTTTTCTCTTTCCCTCTCTCTTTCCCTCTCTTCTTCCATCTTTCTAAGGTGATCCATCTCCAGCTCTGTTTCCCTCTTCACCTTCTCCATTTCTTTGTCTTCTGATGTTGAGGTCTGACTAAAATTTTTCTCTTTCCTTGTTGTAGTCAGTTTTGCATTAACATGTGGAGCTGTTTTCTGGATGTTTCCTTTTGGATCAAACATAGCTGGCAAAGCAGCTTCTATTTTCTTTCCATTTTCAACCCATTCTTTCCTCACATAAGTTGACATGAATCTGTCCTTGCTTTCCTCCTGGTTTAGAACAACTGCCTGGGCCTGTTTGAAGTTATCTCCTCTCTCCCCAAATCCTTGAGAAAATTTCCTATCTTGAAATATGGGAGCAGAGTCCACCTGTGAGAGACTCGTATATACGTGAGTCTGTCTAGCACCAAAGCCAGGTTCACCTGCCTTCACATTGTTGTCCAAAGGAAGTGACTTTCTAGCATCTTCCAACCTAAATCGGTTCTCTCCAAGTCCTAGGTCTCCTTGAGCAACATCAGATGCTTTGTCTTTTTCACCAGCCAGTACCTCTGCAAAGTCAGCTGCTTCTGAGTCCTTTCCTTTACCATTGGGCCCAAATTCTGTCTTTCCCTTTTCTTCATGAGAATAAGCCTCTGGAGTTTCTTCCAGATTTCCACTGTTTTTATTATTTTTGCAGGCTAACTTAGGTACTTCAAGGTTTTCTCTATCCTCCAGCTTCCATGCCCCATCGGATATCACAAGATCCTCCACGTCCTTGAGCACACAGGTTCCTTTAACTAGTTTCACTGTCTTCCCATTTTCATCCTTCTTTGATAGCTCATGCACATCGTTTAGCCTGTTCAGTTCTTTCCCAACAGAACTTTTTAGCCTGTTCTCACTCTCTTCCAAAATAGTAGCCTCTGTTGATTCCTTCTCAATCTCTTCCAACCCAAATCCTTCTTTGGATTTCCCGCCACAGTCACATCTTTCCCGAGAACCTTTCAGTTTCTCACTGTTATCTTCTTGCCCAGAAGCTCCTTCCTGAGAGCCTTTCAGTTCTTCACTGTTATCTTCTTGCCCAGAAGCTCCATGTAGATTCTTTTCCTCTTCTTTGGTACCAGCATCTTTGGGAATCTTTTTATTTTCTGTTCTTCCATAAGACTCAGGTTGGTTCTTCTCATTTATTTCCCACTGCAGAGACCCTTCTAATGTCTTCTCGTTTTCTTCTGCTCTGTCAAATTCATTTCGTTTCTCATCACTCTCTTGCTGCTCAAGACCCTCCTTTAGTTTGTTCTCATCCTCTTCCAGCTCAAGAACAGTCAATAGTCGCTTTGCTCTCTCCTCCGGCTCAAGAGCCTCTTTTAAAATATTTTCATCTTCCTGTGTTTTGCAGGCCTCTTCCTGTTTTTTCCCTTTTTCATACCTCTCATTAGCCTCCTGTTTTAGTCTCTTTTCACTTTTTTTGCGCCCATGAGCTTTCTTGAGTTTTTTCTCATCTTCTGCTCGTTCAAGAGGCTCTTTAAGCCCTCTCTCATTTTGGTCCTGTTTAAAAGCCTCATTATTTCTCTTTCCATTGTCTTCCCTTTCGCAAGGCTCCCTGATTCTTTCCTGATGTTCTATTTTTTTATTACCATCTTTCAGTTTCTGTTCGTTCTCCTTGCACTTCTTGGCCTGCTCGACTTCAAGTTTATATTCTTTCTTCTGGACGTCAACCAGGTTGTTGCAGTTTTCTGATACGCCAGCTACAGATGATTTCTTTTCGGTTTCTATAATTTTTTGGTCTATTCTAACCTTCTCATTCTCTACCTGCTTAAAAACCATCTGAGCCACTTTTACCTTCTCATGATCTTTTAGCCTGTGTGCCTCTTGTGCTGCTTCTGATCTCCCATTTTCTCTTAACATTTCATATGAGAACTCTTCAGATTTTTCCTCCCCTACACAAACCTCATTTTCCATTTTAGATTTCTTCTGATACTGCAGCTCAGATTTTCCTCTAGCTGATTTCACTTTCTTATTCTCCTCTTCTTGCACCTCAAAAACTTCCACAGCTGCATTTTTTTCCTTCATCCCTCGCTCAACAATTTTAGCATTATTGACTGAAATATGTATGTGGCTTGTCTGCTCAAGAGCCTTACCAGTCTTATCTGGTCTCACCAATTCATAAAAGTGTGATGCTTCTTTCCATTCACTACCTCCCTCTATTTTCTCAGAACCTAGAGATGACCAGTACTCCTTGCCATGCTTTTCCTCTGCAGATTTTTTAGCAATATTTAGAAGTTTCTCTTCTTCCACTGAATACGGAACCTCCTGGGCTATCTTTGAAACCTTTTGTGTTTCCTCTCTGTCTGAAAATTCCATTTCGATGTCTTCTCTGTCATAAGCTTTCTGCACACAATTGTCTCTCAAACTATCATATTCATCAACAATCTTACTCGCCTTCACTTCCCTCTGAGTTATATGATTCTTTGAACCCATTTTTGCACTGCTTTGAAAACCCTCCTTCCTATCCATAAATTCTTTTGCAGATCTGAGTTTTGCTTGAGCCTTCTTCATTACTTCCTTCATGGCAGCAGCCGATGCTGCAGCAGATGAACTTGCATCAACCTCCACATCGAAGAAAGGTGGTGAACTATCACCTTCAGAACCTTCAGAAACAATAGATTTACCATTTGAGGTCAACCTACCAGAACCATCCTTCCTGACATCTGCAAAAGGTGGTGGTCGAGAAGGAGGAGGTAATCGAGAGGGCTGAGTTCTTAGGCTGATATCAGATACAGTTACAAACATCTCATTAGGAAGAGAACCACTTCTTGTATATGACTTTTCAGGCTTACGATCATTTCCAAATGTCTCTCTGCCAGCAGCACCATTCAGAGGGTGAGACATGGTTTTCTTCAGATGCTTTCCCTTCATCATTCCCCCAGTAGAATCCATACTGAGGTTATCATCACCAGTGACCTGCAAGAATGGATTCTCATCTTCTGTCTTTTGCAAGGGAGCACTTTCATCAAATACAAAAGTGAATCCAGGAACAGCATGTAGCTCAGATATGCGTGTTGTTCGACTATGCATATCTTTGTCGATTGTCTGATTAGCCTTATGATACGACATGTTGAAATCAACATTACCATCAAATGACTGGTAAAAATCCCCATTGGACAAGAAATGGTTCCTTTCAGCGTGATCTGAATCTTCTGAAAGAGATTCACTTCCTGCCGGAGTCCTATGAATGAGGAAACACCAAAAAATATATATATGCCACCATTAAATTATTGATGCAGTAAAAGGAACTAAATAAATGATAAAAATGCAGAACATAAACAGTCTACACAGAACAAATAGTATCCAGAGGCAATAAAACCATCAAACTCATAGACGTTGTGAACTAGTCTTGAGACCAATGCACATAAGCACACTTCGCATTTGGTAGAGATACTGCCGAAAAGAAAATTCAAGCATAGCAAGCATTTACGCCTGATCTGCTATACGCCTTCAATTCACTTTACTATTTAAGCTTACGACGCTCTGAATACCCCCACAATTTTGAAGAAAATCAAGCCTCAATCCAACAAAAGGGACTTCAGCCAAAATACCCTACAGAAAAGTCAGTTGTCCAAGTCCTCAGCACTTCTTTGTCCATGGTTACTCACATCGTCATTCGTACATTTTACAAATTGTAGTAAAGCCAGAACTTCTCTCAAATTGAAGTCTAAAGAGAACAACCAGATCAATACTACCCAATAATTTATTAAAACCCACAAACTTAAACGCACGGTAATAGGCCACCTACCATTCTGAAGAAACTGAAAGAATGTTCACAGTGACCGTTATACCCAAGACAAATGAGAAAAACCAGACGAGACAAAAACTCTTTTTACATTATTTAACGAACTCGTTTTCAAAATACTAAACAAAAGAACTAAAAGCTAAGAACTTAGAACATGATCATACATACCAAGCTTCGTCGTCAGAGAAATCGTGGTTCCCACCTTTGGACTGGTCAAACAGCAACTCTTCGTACGAGACCGCGGAATCTACGGCGTCAAAACCTCCGAAGACCTCGTCGTAGTCGAAGCTGCAGCTCCGTACATCAAAGAAAACCTCGGACTCGTCAGCCACCGGAAGATCCAGCACCGGAATGGAGGAGGCGCGTGACGCGTGGAAGTTCTCGAAAATCTCGCTGTAGTCCTCTACACGCGGGGACAGGGTCGAGACGCCGAACTTGGGTGGCCCACCGTAAACATCTTCGAACAAAGCGTTGGCTCCGAGACCGCCATTGCTACCGGCGTTCTTGGAAAGTGTAACGGAGGCTGTGGCCCTATTTGGTTTCCGAGAATGCGAGAGCTTCTCCATGAGAACGAAGGTGTCTAGGGCTTTCCTTTCCCTTCTCCCTCTCACACAGTACTCTGTGTCTCTGCGTCTGGTGCAGAGAGCGCAGAAGTCATGAGTCGGACGACGAAAGAGAGAGACGGACAGGAAATGAAAATTGGAAAAGGAAAGTGTTTAAATGACCAAAAAGGGCTTGTTTTATGTTTAAATTACTATGAGTGTGGCTTCACTCTAGCATCACTCTTTAAATAAAGGTTTGGAAGATGCTTGCTGTCAGGCCTTTTCCATTTTCCAGTTTCAAATTATTGTCTGTTTCTCTAAAAAGTGATATCCAAAAATTATTATTTAAATTATCAAATTAATTTCAAGGTTTTTTTTTGTCGTCCTTAAAACTATTATTTTTTTGAGAGGGTCGTCCTTAAAATTATGGAACATCTTTTTTTCCCCCCCAAAAAATATGTTTTTCACATTAGTTGCTCTAGTATCTTAAACTAACAAATTTAATACGTTTGTAATCTTAATTTATAAAAAAGTAACATATTTAGCTCAAATTTAACTATTTAAATAAAAAGATAATTATCGTAGCTCTTAATGAATAGGTTTTATAGAATCGTATGTTTTATCTGTTTAAAATTATTAATAGTATAAAAGAAATTATAAATATTCATTTTATTTATATTATTGATCAAATATGACTAAATTATTTTAAAAAGTATGTAAATTTATATTTTTTAAAAAAAAAATTTAACAAGGCTATTGCTAGTGCTCATCAAAAAATAAAGTTAGAATTTTCGGAAAGGGCCGTAAAATATATAAAAGTTTATAATATAAAAAAAATTTTAAAAAAAAAACTACTTAAAAGTGTATGTGTGTTTCAAAAGTTTTACATTTGAATGTCAAATAAAAAGAATAAAAATATTTAACATGTCAATTGATCTCAATGTTATTTTAATGAATAAAGATTATTAATTATCACATTTTGTCTTAGTATAAACTAATAAATAATTTATAAGAAAGTCATCATAAATATTTTGTTTTAAAACCTTATCTCAATATTATTAAAAATTGAAAAAGTTTTTTCAATTTATTTTTATTTTAAAATTTAATCTTAATAATATTTATGATTTAAAGTTTTTTACTCTTCCTTATTATTCATCTTAAATTTTCAAAATAAAAGACACTGAAAATGATCAATAAAAAGTCATATTATGATATTCATAACTAATTTAAACGTACACATAACTTAATAAATCGAGTTAAAAAAATTAGATTTACATTATAAATCAATAAGCATATATATATATATATGATTTATGAGTAGTAAAACATATTTAGGATTAAATAAATTAACATTTAATATTCTTGTATTTTATTTTTACATAATTTTGAATTAAGTTAATTTAAAACATCAGTTTTGATAACTCATAGTGCAAAATATAAACTATCAGATAATTATATTTTCTCATAATACTAAAATTAGACGGCACAATATTATTTAACAAAAGAAAAACAAATGCATGTCAAAGAGTTGTGTGATTACTGATTATAACATCCCAATTATATAAATATGAATTTATATTTATATTTGTTTTAGAAAATTTGGCACAAACCGTCGAGAAATGGTGGTGGTCGATGATTACCGTTTTATGGTTGAAATAGCAGTTTATTTCTAAATTATTTAATTTTGTAGGTGTGCTAATATCTAATAGTATTTATTTTTATGTTGAAAAATATTTTAGTCACAAAGAGATCTCATAAAATAAATATCATAAATAATGTGGTTTTATATAATTTATCAAATTGTGAAGTTAATTTTATTGTAAAATAAATCTAACAGATCATATGAAATTATATCAATTTATAAGATTAATTTTGTGGAATATTTTGTAGTTATAGTAGTGCTCTTTTATATTTCAAAATAATTAAATTATTAATGAAGGTGTTATTAAATAAGTAATAACTAGAGAATATAAATGATTATTAAAATAGAATGGTAACGTAAAGTCTGATAATAATAAAAAGCCACCGAATGTGATAAAAATGTTGCTGTATGGAGAGAGAGAGACAGAAGAAGAACGGGTATAGCCGGTGAACCGGTGACGACGCGGGAACGAGTAGACAATGTTGACTACGAGCCTCACTCACGTGTACAAAGTTTGTACAAATTTTTTATAGTAACGTAGACTTTATAGAAAAATAAATTATTATAATGAACGATCGATTAGAGAGTTGATTATCGTCCTCTATTCTATCATTAAAATTATGTAAATGATTCTATTATTATTATTTTTAAATTGTAAATAGTAACTTGTATAGTAATTTTAAGACTTATCAATATAAAATTCAGTTGTTATGAAATTTATAAAAAAATATATAGAACGAATAAAGTTTCAATTTTTTAGAGTTCTTAAAAATTCTTTTTATATATCTATCTTACAATAGTAGTAGTTTCATTTTTAATTTTATAATAATTATACTTTTTTTATAATAAAATCTATTTTTTTATAAAGGATGAAAATTTTTGTATTTGAAATTTTTATTTAAATTCTTTTTTATAATCAAATAGTAATATTAGATATAATTATAAATTATATAAATAATATTTATTTTTTGCAAAAATTAATATTTATTATAAAGTGAGATCTATTATTAAAAATATATTTTTATGATAATTATATATTTATCTATATTTTTATAAAAGAGTGTATGAGATTTACATATTCTAAAATACAAATATCAATTCTCTTGTGAAATTTCAGTTCAGTTGGTTTATAATCTTTTCAGTGTTGTTTTTGTTATTTATTATTGTTCGACCTTTGAAAAAAAAATTATTGTTTGAAGAATAATGATATTTCTAAGAAAAATTATAATTTTTTATACAAATTGATGATGCTTTAATAAAATGATATTATTTATATAAACTATTTTATAAAAATATTATTCATTTAATGGTAACAAAATGCTGTATATATATATATATATAATAAATTATAAAAAAAAAATGAAAAGAAAAGACAGGACTTCGTACGTTGGAAACAAAAACTGTCCGAAGATAGGAGTTAGAGTGAAGCACGTGGAGGATAAACTCTAAAGACAGAGATGTGGTACTGCATTAATTTAGAGCATAGCATTTGTTTGGAAGCTTTGCCTTTTGGGATCGAGACTCCAGATAAAACAAAACGACAAGGGCTTGCAAATGCCAACTATTGACGACGACAGTGCTCAACCTGGCTTAGGATTCCAATTTCCAATTTTTCTTTTTCTTTTTTTTTTTATCATTTGAGGAGATATAAATTACTGAGTAGTGATCAGTTTCACACTATTTATGAACAGTATTTAATACTTTAAAGTCTACTCATTATACCGGATTTCTATAGAGTAATGCTAGAGAGCATCCAACACTCATTGCACACACTCACATAAACAGTGCATATGAACAGTACATATATACTGTTCATGTGAGTGTGTGCAATGAGTGTTGGATGCTCCCAATATTTTCTCATTTCTATATTGTAGAAAGAGTTTTAATAGCTCAAGATGCGTGTGGTTATTTTTTTATTTATTATTTTTAATGACAATTTTTACAATCAAAACAAATATTTCCTTTAAATTCGGTTGTAAGAAAATTTCTTCAGTCCAATCTATTAAAATCTCATATGTTATTTGAGTGTTTAAAAATTACAGCTTTTTTTAATATTATGAACTATATTTTCTCTTAACATAATATAGAGAATGATTTATAAATGTAAAAATAAAAATGATGTGATCATCATGGACTAATCCTCTATATATATATATGTATATGTATATGGAAAATGTTTTAGCCATAAAAATAAATATATAAAAGTGAATCTACAAACTGATGTGATATGATACAGTACATCAGATTATAAAGTCATTTTTGTTAGTAAGTTTAACGAATTCTATAAAATCATTTTGTGAATTTTTTTTTTGTATAATCTCTTTGTATTTATAGTAGTGTTCCATATATAAATATATATATATGTATATATATGTATATATACATATTGTTTGTAAGCTAGTGTGGATAATACATGTAGTAAAACGTTTATATAATATGATTTGATTTGAAATATAAGTTTTTAAAGAGAAAGGATATTTTGTAGTCTTAAAACATTTTTATTAGATTATGCAAATATAAATTTAGAATTTACATAATATTACATAATTTTGTATTTGGTTATTCTACTCAAAGTTTATTTTCACATTACGATTATCTATTTATTAGCTAAAATAATAACAAAAATTATTAATTTGATAATAATAGGATTCTAGATTTTTTGGCTACTAATTTTTTTTTCTAAATTAAGAGCTACAGAAAAATATGATTTTTCTTTATTTTTCATTAATAGTAAAATATCACCTATTTTTAGATAAAGTTAAAAGTCAATAAATTACATCAACCCAAAATAATAAACCCCCAAAAAACAATGAAATTATGTTTTGCAGGAACTTTCTAATAACATTATAGCTACAGTAATTGTCAAATGAGTTTCAGAAAAGAGTAATGCTAGAGAGCATTCACATTCATCACACTCACTCTCACATGAACAGTACACGTGTACTGTTCATGTGAGAGTGAGTGTAATGAGTGTGGATGCTCCCAATCATTTTTGTTCAGAAAATAGTGTATTCCCTAATTCACCCAGAGAGAGAGAGAGAGAGAGAGTGGCCCGCAGGATTCCACATTACAAACATAATTTTTTCATGTTCAAGAAGATAGAACAGTTCAGTAGAGGAAGGGAGAGTGATTAGAGTTTAAAAAATAAAAAAATTATATTTCATTTGGTTTAACTACAACGACATTCAAATATGACTCATGATACTAATTTTAGTGTGGTTAGAAGTCATATTTTCTGCATTTACATAATTTATTATGGTGAATTTGTGTACTCTATTATGCAAACACTCCATTAGATTTGCATTTGCATAATTTAATGAGAGTATTTTTAGATATGCAATCATCGTACACTTCTTTTAAGGAAAAAATGATAAATCTGATATTTAAATGAAAAAATTATTTTTTAACGGTAGACTTTACTTGTTTCAAATGGATTAGTGTGTAAAACTCCCATACCCTTAAACTATATCTAGCATTACTAATTTTAAAATATTATTCCTATAAATCAAATTTTACCATTTAATTAGTGATATGAATTCATGTGTGCTCTATGTACCGGTTTGAAATTAATAAAATAACCCTTGAACTGTAGTCAACATGTTTTTCATAGCACGTATACAAGAAAATCAAGCTTTTTTAAATAATTATTTGCGATAAAAAAATTATTTAGGACTCATTTTGGTTTTAAATAGACATTTCATTTGGACCTAAAAATCCGGCTCGGTCCTGAATTTTTCTTTATTTTTCAAGAATTATGATATTTTTATTTAAAAGATTTATAAAAATTATAGATTTGAAATCCGAATTTCCGAATTTTCGAATTCAAAATCTAGATGAATAAGCCTAAATTTGTTAGTAATAACTGATCATAAAAAAGCAATTTTTTTTTATAGTAGTAAATAATTTAGCAGGAAGCAATCATGAAAAACAAAAGTTTACTTCTTACCTCCTAGTTATATCCATGCATGACTGGTTTCAGGCCCGGCCCCAAGGATGCTTGCTACCGCTTGCTGCTACCATTAAAAGAAAAAAAGAAAAAAGAAAAAATGTGCATGAGGCATTAAAGAAGAACATGCGAGCTATTAAAAAGTGGTGATGGAGCAAATGCAATTATAACGTGCATATATGACATTCCGATTGCAGAGTAGTCATATATGCCGCCCACATGGATGGCCTACATTGTGAATGAACATTCTGACACACCCACCTCTCTCTCTCTCTCTCTCTCTCTCTCTCTCTCTCTCTCTCTCTCTCTCTCTCTCTCTCTCCTGAGAAATTCACTATAATTAGACAATTCTCCATCCTGAGAAACCCATGATGCTGATAAGTTTCACTTCATATTAGTCATGCATCATGCATAGTACGTAATCATAAGTAAAATAAAAAATAAAAAATAAAAAATAAAAATCAAATCCCTACTCTCTCTCCCATATCAAGGTCAAGCTTTGCATATAAAGAAAAATAAATATTCACATGTATTGGGAGAAATGCTTAATTGTTAAAAATGAATTATTTAAAAACTACCTTAAAACTAAAGTATCTTAATAAAGGATGCTAGATTATACTTTTTTATAAATAGATTTAACATACTACACCAAGCAATATGGTATCTAAAACAGTTTTATGTAATTCCTTTTGTGGATTGTGGGCTTGATCTATAAATTATCCTCATCCAATCTTTATGTTTTCATTTATTTTTTCATATCTGAGGGCATCAAGGTCTTATGCAAGATACAAATCTTAGGCCAGGTTTGTTCCATATTTTTTCATTTATTTGGTGTAACGTTCCACATGATCTATGAAAAATTAAGGTCACATTTGGATGTTGAGGTGATCAGATCAGATGATTTGAGTTGATATGTAAATAGTAACATATTGTAAGCCCCATTGAGATGTATTTGATTATATATATATATATATATATATATAGAATGAGATATGTGTTTGAATGTATGAAGAAAGTTTAGATGAGTTTAACTTTTTAATAAAAAGTTAAAAAAATAGTGATTTCTACCAATTATAAAAAAGTAGTAGGTTCTATCTACTATTGGTTTGGATTCTGGAATGAGTTGAAGTACTCACTCCAATATTAACTAAACATATATCAATAGGACTCACAAAATAAAGTCTCCAAATTGTTGGTTGTTAACATTAATAGTGATTCCAAAAACATCAAATTAGGAAGAAGTTTTTTTTTTTTTTTTTTTTAAGTGAGTAATTTCATTAAACTAAAATTGATAATTGAGGAGGGGGTGGGGTTCCCTAACAAACACCCCAAAACAGTAATATAACAGTATAAAAATATTGAAAAACAAATTTATTTGAGACTAATTTATTGATTTCTATCTTTGTCCTATAATAGGACAAGGTCTTATAAGAGACGGATATAAAGTGTTCGCTAAAAAGCAAACAAAGGTTTCCCTCTTAAAAGCGATGAAACTACCACTAGAAGTGGTGGTGGTGGAGGGTGCATTGTCACTCATTGCCTTTGAGTGATTTTTGGAAAGTTTCACAATCTCTTAATCAAGATCATGATTTATGGAAAATGGTAACGTAGAGTAGTAACCATAAACGGAACCGAGCCGCTAGCGGGCAACCAACCCAAGCGGTGACTACACATGTAATTTAAAGCTCAGATTTGTAAACCTTGAGTAATTTTTTAATCTAAAAGCTTAGATTCCAATTATTATTTTATTAAGACATTTTAAAAACTTGATTATGGAACAACAACCATCATGGATTGGAATGTTGGGACAAAATGTCAAAAATGTATGATCTGATATGCTGTTCAAGATTTGCTTAACCAGTTTTGATCTATACTCTTCTCCTAGAAAAAAGACCCAGAAACAAGAGTGATCTGTCTCTCTCTCTCTCATTCAAAAAGTACAAAACAATACATAGAATATTAGAAACCAGATTCTTGGAATCCGAATGTAATTTAGCTAAACAATGGCAGTATCTTCTTTTGCTAAGTGCCTAACTTCGGCTTTTGTCCCCTTCTAGCCTGCCATTACTCTTGTTTTTCTCTCTTTTCATACATGATATCATTTCTTTTTCTAGTTCAAAAGATTCCACCAAGTTTTGAATTTATTCCCACTTAATTTAAAGCATGGTACGTACGTACGATTCAAATCTTTAGTTTAATCCTAATTAAACCATTGCTTACTCTCAATGTGCATCCAACTTACTAAATTTGAGATGTAGGATAATTCACCATATAGCTTTCGTGGGTCATTCTACTTTTAAAATTGTGTTAAATCATCAATATTATAAAAATATATATATATTTATTTGTGTTCAGTTATTTTTTATTAAATTAATTATTTTCTACTAAAATAAATATATTTTTATCATAAATAATTTATCATAAATAACAATATTGACGTTACACATATTTGCATTATATATATATATATATGGGATGGGTGCTTATGTAATTTAGCAAGTAGGATTTGTTTTTTTTTTTTAATAGCAAGTAGGAAATTAAAAAGTAGGAATATATATCTTATTGTAATCCCATGTGGGCCCTTCTACAAGCCTCGTACAATTTGTCAATATCACAAAAGTGCTCTTTAGGGGGGCCCTTGTCAGTTGTTACTTGTTAGTGTTGGCCACTCCATATCATCTCAATATTAAAATGTTGCAATTTGGCAAAAGCTTGGAAAATTCATTAATTATTCCGTCCTACATATAATAATATTTTTTTAATTACTTAAACTATTAAGAAAAATAATATTATATATACTTTCTAAATGCAAACATTTTAGACAAGTACTTTATATAAAAATAAATCTCTCCATGAAAAAAAAAAATTATTATTTTTTAATAAAATCTACCTTATCACAAAAAAACTTGCATATTTATATATTTAGAACTTGTATCATTACTCAATTACTAATGATTGATGCATGCATGCATGTCATAGGGATGTCGAAGCACCACTGGTGCAAGTGATGTGATGTCTCATATTGCAGACATGCCCACTAGTGTGGATGGTCAACACCATCATGTATGGCATCATGACTCACTGCATGGGATGGACATGTAAATTATGGATCAAATTATTGAAATTCTTGGCTGGCATGCTTAGTGGATGGCACACACATATATATAGTTTAATCTACCCGCAGCCCCCAAGATTAAATTAATTAACAAATCCATGCTGTACATAATACTATATATATATATATATATGCTCTTTCTGCATGGAATATCAGACTTTTTACAAACTACTAAACAATAAGAGACGTCAATATTCATGGCTGCCATGATCATTCACCCACAAAGTCAAGAAACAAATTCATGAAAATCTAATAAGTAGTAATTAAGTAGGGCCTATCATCCACTCATTATTTATTTATTTATTCTCTTTTTTGGCTTCTGTATTTTTTTTCTTTCAATTATGATGAGAGTAGTAATAAGAATAATTATGAGAATAATACCTATGACAACAACAATAATGGTATTAATAGCAATAATAAAACTAATATAAAGTACAATAATTGGCATAATCTCCTTCCCTTTTGCATTCTCTCTTAAGCTTATTTGCATGTAAATGGTATCGAGAATGTGTCATTATTGAGTATGATACGATGTTAGAAATCATTCATAAGGAGGTCAGGCTCGGTTTGGGTCCGGGAATTAAAAACCAATGTCGGAGTTGGACCAAAGATGAACTGGAATTCGGCTGAATTAGGCCACCCCCATCACTTGGATTGAATTGAATCTTACCTTCATCCAAACAAATTTGATTTGATCCATGTGCTTCTTTTGTGATCCATACAACACAATTTTGTCTATTCGGCCCTTCCTCCTTCGAACTCTTGTCCAGTAACAACGCCATTTATAGCTCTAGCTACAGCAACTAATAGGACTCGTTGTGGCCATGGCCCCTTTTAGTTTTAATTTTTTGAATAAAATTATTCACATATATAATTAGATGCATATATAATTTAAAAAATAAGTCTGACCCCATTAAAATTACAATTTACCTTCAAAAGTTTAAGTTACAATCTATTTATATTTATCTTGAAGTGACTGACAACACAACCTTTATTTGATATGGAATATATATGTATATATATATATATATTGCATAAGTTGTTGCATCAGTACCATTGATACCAAGATCACTGTACTTAAAGTGATAAAATAACATTTGCAAACAGGCAGGCAGCAAGAAGTCTATCAGCCAATAAACAATTTAGGGGCACAGACATTGGACAAAGTTCCCAGATTGGTTACTGCCTTAAGCTTTCAACTATGTAAGATGCATACAGGTCCCTGCAACAGAAAACATTCATATCAGAGGAAACAGTAAGGGTAAAAAAAACCCAGGAATTACATTTTCAATGCCAAACAATCCATCAACCAATTTTTTATTTTATTTTATTTTTTTTGGCATTAGGTGTCTAAGAACAGCATTCCAACTAATCTCGGGATGTACAGGCCCTCGATAAGGAGTTTTCTACAAATACATCTTAGATAATTTAAAAGAAAAATCCTCCAATCTCATAGTTCATAGAGATTGTTTGCACTTAAGGGAATTTAAATCTTAGACTTGAGGAGAGCATAACCTCATACCCAAGGCCTTTACCACTTAAGCTAACCCCGAGGAGTTAATCCATAAACATAAAATTAAAGAAGGAAATTATCGAATTTTGACTGCATATAGCCTTATAGGGGTGTAAAAAAAATGGAAAATCTTGGACCGGTCCGGATAGACTGATTTTGAATCGATCAGGTCCGGAACCAGTTCTAGAAATACAAAACCGGTAAATATCGATCCGGTTCCGGTTCCGGTTCTGAGCAATTTTTTCAAATTACTTTTAAAATTATATTTAAAATTACATATATATTTAAAATTACTTTTTTAAATATTATATATGATATTTTTTATATTATATATAATTTTGTATAAATAATGTTATAATGTTTATAAAATAAAATTTGAATTTTAAACATGAAAATTTAATTGATAATATGTTTTAAACATATTTATAACAGTTTTTTAATCCATATTTTTATTGCAATTTTTTATATATAATAGTTTTTATTTTATAACAATTTTTTATTGCAGAGTTTTTTATATAGCAGATATTTTTTAGTAAAACGGATTTTTACAATAAACTACAATTTTTTTAATAAAACAGATTTTTAAACCAATTTTTTTTTTTCAAAAAATAGATTTTGTTTTTAGAAATTTGCCATTAATTAATACCGAAAAACCGAACCGAAACCAAACCGAAACGAGCGAAACCGGTGCTACCGATTTTGAGGAATAATTGAGGTGTAATTGGTTTTACATTTTGCAAAACCGGTAACACCGGTTCGATTTTATATTTTAACCAAAACCGGACGGAACCAGAACGTTACCACCCTAATTGCATACAAAAGGAAAGTCCCCAGAAACTCACATGGAGTACTTGATGGCTTCAATGGCGGCCTCAGCTGGCAGGAAGTCTTCCACAGCAACTTTCTTGTTCTCATTCTTTTTGTCTATCATTTATTAAAGGTGAAGGATATTACAGGTTGACCACAGTGCAAATATAAAGTGGAGTCTCTACCAAGACTTCCATGAAATCTTTGGAAATATTCATCCTGTATATGAAATCATGAAAGGGGTGTATGTATGCCAACAGGTTTGAAATATGTCAACCTTCGAAATGGTAAACCCCCCCCCCCCTCCTCTTTTTCCCACCAAAATATAGACAAAAAGAATATGAAAATAACAGAAAAAAAGTCTAAGAGAAAGTTCCGCAGTAAGTGAGAGTGGATACAGTCCTCAAAGAAGCGACGGATTTCAGCAAGTCGATGTGGAGGAATCTCCTTGATGTCCTTGTAGTGGCGGAACTCTGGGTCATCAGCACATACTGCTATGATTTTGTCATCCCTTTCACCCTACACCAGAATTGTTACAATTGATAATGACTCATACAGGTTTGTCCTAAGCACCTAGAAGGAAGTAGAAAACACTTTCAACTTCGAAGTCATGGAAGCTATCTGATAAACTAGAGGGTAAACGACATAAATTTTCTTGGCTACTACATCACTTACAAACTTGTACTGCTTCAAATATCACCAAAATCTCTGGAAGAATGAGACAAGGGTATCGTATATTCTTTTTAAGCATTTATGGTTTTTTAACAAGAAGTATTTACATCTGACCGGTTATAGAACAGGCTGTTGAGGGGTTGTAGGAAACAAATATTTGATAGGAAATGAATATACCAATGTATAACACCATGGTTGAACCTCAATTTCCAACCAAAATTAGATAGCTCAGGCAACTAGATAGATGTTTTGTTGGAAAATTTCAAAAATCCAGATTTTATTGTTGTATCATAAGAAAAATGATTTTATTGTTGTATCATAAGAAAAATGAAAAAATATTTGTTTACGGAACGTGTTGGCTTAAATAAAACAGTCCAAAAATGGTCCTACAACCTAATGCAAAAGCGAGAAACTTCATCCAGTAACTCCTCGGTCAGATAACTTTTTTGTTTCCCCGACAGCCCCTTTATTGTGTGATGATGGTCTTTCAAATAAGAAAAACATATCAGATCCACACAGGCAAGCAGGGGAAAAAGCTTTTACCTGGTCAATCATAGGCATTAACCCAATAGCACGAGCACGAAGGAAAGAACCAGGTAGCACAGGCTCCTACATGATAAGAATGTCCAAGAACACAATATTTAAGCTACAAAGTTAAAAGATCTAATGTTGTTATTATTCTTCTTTTCTTTGGTGAAAATCACATCGGTCTAAAGGATTCTACCTGCATCAGTATCAGGACATCCATTGGATCACTATCCTCACAAATGGTTCGTGGAATGAAACCGTAGTTGTGTGGATAAACAACAGATGAGTAGAGAACACGATCAACCTGTTTTAAGAACTCATATGCTATAGTTATCTTCTTCATGTAGCACATAAAAATTTCACATATTATGAAAACGTCCTTGCAACACTACGATTGCAACATAAAAGTGCATACAGCAAGAGCACTATATAATGAAATCCAACTACAATTGTTCAAGCACCGGATTTAATGTGTAGGGAAAGTGGCATTATTGGTTTAGCTTTCAAGTGCTTTGTTATGGATAAGGATTATATGAGTTTCACCATAATCTTTACATGCTTGATTTTGGCTAGGCTAGAATTCTCATGGCATTGAAGACTTGGTTACAGATGTCAAGGCATACACAAGTATTTTGAGACAAACCTAAATAAACACAAAGCAAGCTTGCTACAATGGACAATGCCTTCGAACGTGAATTACTGGATAATTACTAGACGGCTGAAGGAAAGGTTGAAAGAGGGAACTTACTTTTATAAGGCCACTTGTCTTGTCAAGCTCGTACTTAACTTTGCTGCCTTTTCCAATTTCAACGACCTGCCACAAATATTAACTTTTGGATTTGGAAGACAGTATGATTTTTTCAAATTCTCTTCAGAATCTCTTGTTAAAAATCAAGGTTCCCCCTAGATGAATAACACTATTTATTTGGTTTACCTCAAAAGTTCACAGAGTTTCTTCTTTTTTATTGGTTTCAAGTTAAAAAGAAGGTGGTCCCCCCATAACTTCTTTCTTTTTCTTTTTTTGATTGGCACCGGGTGTCCTCAATAGCGTCCCAACTAATCCTGAGGGTGCAACCCCATAGCTTCTTTCAAAGGTTCTAAAAAATGAAGATTCAAGAAAACAGAACTTACACAGTTAAAAACTGATGGAGCACCTGGTCCTGCATTGATTAATATCCAGCATTATTACCCAAAGACATAGAATTGCAATATGAGAGGTATTTCAGAGTCTAAAATAGACATTACTACAAGTGTGCTAGATCTGAGCGATTGTTGAGCACAAAAGTCATGCCAGGAATGAGCAGCAACAGATCTTCGAGTTATTAAAGGAAGGATTATCTCTTTGAGAACCACCAATGGTTCTCATGGTGGCATTAGCATTCATACAAAGTAAAAGTTAGACAAAGAGGCATCGAAGTTTACCAATCTCCAAGTCATGCCATGGATGAGCAGCAACAGATCTTCGAGACATTGAAGAAAGGATTCTCTCATTGAGAACCACTGGTGGGAATCCTGACGAACTTTTCGAACTCGCTTCTCCAGCATGATTAGCCATATTTGCCTTCAAAATTCATTATAAATTTATTTCACTTAGGAATAAAACAAGCAAATGGACTAAAAAAACATCTACAATTGCAGAAAAAAGTAACTAGTACATAACAAGGAAGAACTTACTTCAAAAAAGAAGGGACAAATCACACAAAACAAACTACAAGGACATGCTGAACAAAGCTGAGTAAAATAACGACTTAAAACAAATTAAAACTCTAAGAAACAAGCATGCACACACACAAACGCAAGAGTAATCTTTCACAACAGATTAATCAACTTCACGATCTGTTAAACATACCTTGCGTAGTAATATTAGCCAAACAATAAAGAAAACAGACGCAATAAACAAATGAAAAAAGGAACCCAGAATCTTTTCGACAACAATTACTTTTGATAGGTATCCGATTAGTATAACAAAACCACATGCAAACCATAAAAGATACAGATATAGAAAATAAAAAGAATGGGCTAGTGAAGAAAATTACGTCCAGATTTAGTCTCTTAAAAAGGCGTTCATCCATGGGTAACCCACCAAAAATTGCTCTCCCAAATCAAGGAAAACACATACAGCTAAAATACACTAACCAGAAATAAAGAAAAGAATCGAATAAGTTGAAAAACACAAGAAAAGAAGAGTTCTTTATGGCATCTTGAAAGGGATAAGGAGTAGTCAGAGTCACAGATAGCCAATGAAAAATCGTAGCTTAAATAAAACGCAACGTTTGGAATTTGTAAGAATAAAACGCGAGTCATGACAGGTGCGTTTCCTTGTTCCCAACTCCCCTCTCCTCTCCTCTGTTCAACTTTTTTTCTCTTCCCAGTCGATTTCACAAAGTTCACGGTGGTCCCTTCTTCTCCTCCGTCGTGATAGACGGTTAGTCCCTCCTCCTTGTTCCTCGTGGCAGACAGTCCTTCATTGTGGATTTATTTTTTCCTTTGTTTATTAAGTTCCTGTTCTACCATTCTTGCTCTTCCATGTATGTGATACTCGGCTGTCTTAAACCATTCATGAGTTTGATTTCCCTATAGCACTTTCGATAACTCTCTCATTTTATTCTTTTTTTTTTTTTCACAAAATCTCTCTCCTTTTATATTTTCTTATTCTTTTCGCTTCAAACCGTTTGAAGTTGAATTTGTTTTCTCTTATTGTAATATGTATCTAATCAACCAAAATCTTGCAATTAATCGGCTTTTTCTCAAGGGCTCGAATGCATTCAACAACCAAGAAGGAGAAGTTAACAGGGCTTCAAGCTCCATATCCAATTTCTTACATTTCTACCCCGTGGCGGCGTGGTGGAGACCCATTTGTCTGACAAATTTCACTACTCACATTCACACAAACATATTACAAGATCCGACGCCGAAATGTGGGTAGCAGCCAAGGATGGCGTGGGTTGCTGCAACTGATCAACAACGATGGAGCTATACCGATCTGAGACTCTGCTATGATAAGAGCGGGAGAGAAACGAAACCAAGAGAGAAATTAAAAGTCTAGAAGTGTTTTCCATTTTTCTTCTTCCTTCCGAAAATTAAAAAAGAAGGGACAAATCACACAAAACAAACTACAAGAACATGTTGAAAAAAGCAGAGTAAAATAACGACTTCCAACAAATTAAAACTCTACCAAACGAACATGCAAACACACGCAAACGCAAGGGTAATCTTGCACAGCAGATTAATCAACTTCACGATCTGTTAAACATACCTTGCGTAGATTAGCCAAACAATAAAGAAAACAGCCGCAATACACAAATAAAAAGCCGAACCCAGAATCTTTTCGACAACAATTAATTGATCGGTATCCGATTAGTATAACAAAACCTCATGCAAACCATAAAAGATACGGATATAGAAAATAGAAAGAAACCCCATTAACGAAATGGACTAGTACAATTACTTCCAGATTGAGTCTCTTAAAAAGCTGGTGTTCATCCATGGGTTACCCACCAAAAAATGCTCTCCCAAATCAAACAAAACACATACAGCTAGAATACACTAACCAGAAATAAAGAAAAGAATCGAATAAGTTGAAAAACACAAGAAAGGAAGAGTGCTTTATGGCATCTAGAAAGGGATAAGGAGCACTCACAGTCACAGATAGCCAATGAAAAATCGTAAACCCAAAGCTTTGGTTTATCGGTGAAAATGGCAAAGCTTATATATGGTTTATACGTAAATGGGAGCACTGAGCATACTTATAACGGGACGGCAAAGCTGTCATTTCTGATTTCTCCCCGTCAACACACAACGGCCAGTCATAAGTCCATAACAGTCGTCCGATCCGAGTGGAGATAATCTGAACGGCTGTGGGTGCGGATATGTGTCAGAGCTTGATTTGCTTTTCAAATGGGAACCCTTTTAGAAAAAGCGTGTCGTAAAAGCGGTACCCGTGGTCCAGTAAGGACAAGCCAAGCGTCCTGTATTTCTAAAATACTAGTCGTCAGGTTAGGATATGCCACTTTTCAACACGAGTCGTAATATTCTGGATGCCTTTGCAACCTTTTACTTTTTAATTTTTATATATTTCTATAATATTTATATATATATATATTATATACTAGTAAAATGTTACGTGCCTAGTCACGTATGCAGAGGTTAAAATAATAATATATTTTTATATTTTTTAATTAAAAATATATTATTTCGTTTTTAAAACTTATTTCATCTTATATAATTTCATCTCATATTTTTAACTTATCTCAATCACTCATTTCAAATTTTAATTTATCTTAAATATTTATTTTATTACTATTTATAATTTATTTTATCTTATTTTTAAATTCAAACGAAGCTAATTAATTTTAGTTTTATTTTATTAATTCATCCATTGACTTTTTCATGTGTAGATTTATGGGTATTCGAATTTTTGTCACCAAGTTTGTTTTGTGTCCGTAGTCGTTATTTCTGAAGTGAAAATTAGACAAATTGTTATAGATATGTACAGTTAGCAATTTTTATAATTCATTTTTTATTCCTCTTTAATTTTTATTCAATGTATTGTTTAGATCTGAATATTGTTATTTTTTGTTTTATTTTGTTTTCTATTTATTTATTTATTTTTTAAGTAATTTTGTTGTCCTTTTCTATATTTTTATTTTTTATTTTTATTTATCTTCAAGTAATTTTGTTGTTCTTTATTTTTATTTTTCTATCTTCTTTATTTTTTACTTTTTCAAGTAACTTTTTTTCCTTTTCTATATTTTCTCTTACTTATAAAAAAAAAAGAAATTATCTTCAAAATAGCATGTGACTTGTCTCCCAGAAATTTGAAGTTCATTTACTGTATTAAATTAATTTATACTTGATCTAATAAGTGTTAAACATTTTGGACAGGCCAGGGTTAGAAAGATCCAGAAAAATTGAGAAGCGACTTCAAAACATTTGCCAAGCTATGTTCTTATTGTAATATCATTATAAAAGTAAGGGCAGAACAGAAAAAAATAAAATAAAAGTAGAGGGTTAAAATGTTAAAGCAAGAACATAATAATAAAAAGCAGTGATAAAAATAGTTTTTTATTATAAAATAGGACTAAAATGGGAAAGCAAAAGCAAACGTTACTGTTCATCGAATAAATGCTTTTATATATAAGGAGATATATAACTTTTATCTCCCCCCCTCCCACACCCTTGTTTTTGTAAATCATGTTATGTCATCTTATTTTATTTTAAATTTATTATTATATTTTTTAAAATTTTGTATAAAATAAAATAAATAATTCAATATTTTTAAATCTCAAAATAATTTTTTTTAAAAAAATTTTAAAAAATATTAATATTAAAAAATAAATTATAATAATTTTTTTTTAATTTTTTACTTTATTTTATCTATCAAAATAAATCAAGACAAAACAAAATTATAACAATAATATTTGATTGCTGACTTTATGCACACCAATTTTTTTTATTTTTTATTTTTTTATTGAGTTACACGTCCACAACTTCTGTTTTTATACGGAGCACACCGATTTTTAAAATAATCATATTAAATTAAGTCTTGAGACTTTTTTGTCATTTTAAAATTTTGTGAGAATTTTTTTTTTTTTTTTAATCTTTTCACATGGTACTATAAATGGCGTATTAAAATGGTAGGCTCACCAATAGATTTTCCTATTTTATTTTTAACCTTTTTATATCTTGTTTGTAACGTAGATCTAATATGATTAATTCAGTTTAATTTAATATTGAAATACCTAATTTTTAAATTACTAAACTAATCTTAATTCAAAATCTTTTTGTATGTAAAATTCATAATCTTTTACAAATTTTTTATAAATATATCTAAATCTATCTTAACATCTAAGTACATCTCACAAAACTCAATTTATCATCTCAATTCAATACTATTAATAAAATACCAAACTCAATTCTTGCTTGATTTGGATTGAGACATGAGATGAATTAAGATAGATTTAGTTTATTTTTTAATATTATTATTGTTTTAAAATTTGAAAAAAATTGAATTAGAATTTGAAAAAACTATTGAGATTTATATTTTGTATAAGAATTTGAAAAAGTGTAATAATGAGTTAAGATAAACTCGTCTCGTTTACAAATCCAAATCGAGCCTCAATATGTAAACAAGATCTAAATAGAAGAATACATTAATAGGTTGTTAAAATCCAAATGTGATTGCTGCATAGTCCAAGATGTGGGGATCCTAATATGATTAGTTCATATACTTTGTTTCGGTTAATTAGCTCGATCTTCTGTTTGGAGGTATTTTGTTGATTTTTTGACGTTTAGATTAATGTTAACTCAACGTTGGAAGAAGTGGGTCTTGTTTATAAATGAGGATTATTAATATGAAACATACTTTAATTACAAAATAATTATATAAAAAGAAATATATAAATTGATGTGATTGTATATGATTTGTTATATTATAAAGTTATTTTTATTATAAAATAGATCTAATAAATCTATAAAATCATGCTAATTATAAATTTATTTTTATATAATATTTTCGTGATTATAACTCTCTATATATTAATATTGGCCTTAGGCTCATATATAGAACCTAAAACAAGGGAAAATTCAAATGTCTTCTTGTGCCAAAAACTGAAACGTCTAGAGTAAAGTGGGCTGTTTGATCTTACAAAAGACTAAAAACTGAAAATGTACTAAATAGAGAATTGTGACAGTCAAACTTTAATGGAAGTTGATTTGAGAAAGGGGATTTTGTAAAAGAAATTTGTAGCTAGGCTTACTCAGATTATAGTGAAGGTACTAATACCACGAGGGGGGCAAGAGTTATTTTGGATGGTTTGCAATTATGTATGAAGTTAGAGTATTAGTATTGAATTCATCAATTTAAATTTTTTTTTTTTAAATTTAATAGAAATTATAAATTTGAATGAAAAGCAACACCTAAAAAAATCATATATTTGATTCATCAAAAAACTTTCATCATATTTGATAGAAAATGAGAAAAAAAAAATGAAGAGAATAAAATAAAAATATTTTTAGTTTGAATTTTATATAATAATCCTTAAAAAATGACGGGCTTTTTAATAAGTCTAATGTAGAATTTTTGTAGGTGTTGTATTTTTATCAAACTTGTACTTTTCATTAAATCTTGAAAGAAAATTTTAATGAATTCAATGCTAATACTCTTATATTTGAGAGATGGAGATAGAGATTCGTTTTGCATTGGATTCACAAGTTGTGTTTAATTAAGGTTTGAAAAAATAGTTCGATTTAGGTTCAATTTGGATTCTACACTCACCTCAACTTATTTTTATTTCTTCATTGTACTTTTTTAATATTCCATATAAAACACAAATTCTTATACACATTTTTCAAATTCCAATATACAATTTTCAAATTCCAATACATAAATTTCAAATCTCAAAATAATAATAATATTAAAAAATAAACTAAACTCATCTCAACTCATCTTATCTCCGAATTCAAACCGGGACTTAGAAAATTGAACTGATTTTAATTTTAGTAAACTTTTTGCATTGTTCGATAAACTGCCTCATCGACTCATTTAGACCGATTTAAACCGATTCAAATTGTATTTAATTTTATGTTGTCTAAAAAATAAGTTTTCTTTTTAAAATTTATTGTACAAAGAAAAATATGGTAGAACCAAACATATATTAATTTTTTCATCATTGTATTCAATAGGAATCATAAAACAATTGAAAGATTAAACATATAGTTCTTTATTTTTTAGTTGAAAAAAAAAAGAAATAAATGAGTATTTCATACTAAATTTATGATTGTTTATAAAATATTACATTTGTCACGTGCATATAATTTTAGGGCAATACTATATGTGGTCTAAAAAATTGAATTCTTTTACCGTCCAAGCAAAGGCAAAATTAGAAAATCTAGTTTGGAGCGGTCAATTTACAAAATAAAATTTAGGAATAGACAAATATTAATTTTTTATATAATCTATTTCTTAAAAATACATTTCAAAATTTGATTTTTATCAAGTTATAAAAATTTTGGGGGGACCAAAATCCTTCAAGCCAAAGGGTAGTTTCGCCCCTAAGTCCAAGTAATAAACAAATAGAGAAATCCCTATTTTAGAATAAAATTAATTAAAATAAATTTATTTACAAATAAAAATTTTTAAAAATCTGAAAAATTCATTTTATTTAGTCATAAAATTGAAGCATTTTTATGTAGACTGCAATGCAGTCCATATTTGATGGATAGTAAAAAGAATTATTCATAACTTTATAATCTTTATCTTCTTCATATAAGGTAAAAAATGTTGATAATTGAGATTAAATACATAAATTACATATTTATTAAAACTATTGAGATCCGTATCATATTTTTATTGAAAATGATCAATCAATTTATATTTTATACTTTTTTTTTGTACATGATATAAAATACTTGAATTGCATAATATATGAATTTTAACACTTATATTAACATTAAAATAATCGATTCAAAATTTTCATAAATCGGCCAATTATGTTTATACTTGGCTGATATATATAAGAAATCTCATAAAAATATCAAGATTAATTTTAAACTTTAGATCTATTTTATAATAATAATAATTTACAGTTTAGGAAGATGATAAAGACACTAATGGTTGAGTCTCGCTCCCATTTTTTTAACTTAATGATTAAGGAAATATTATCTAATATATTATAATTTTTTCTTTTTTTTTAAATTTGTTTAAAAGCATTTAAGAAATGATGTAAAGAGTAATGCTAGAGAGCATCCACACTCATCACACTCACTCTCACATGAACAGTACACGTGTACTGTTCATGTGAGAGTGAGTGTGATGAGTGTGGATGCTCCCAATCATTTTTATTTAGAATAATGATAGCTTTACTATCCATCTACTATTCTTTTACTACATTTTTTTTATTTTTTATTTTTTTAATTTAATAATTAAAAAAGTAATTATTAATAAAATTTTATATTTTAAAATTTTTTTCTTAATAATAAAATATGTTAAAAAAATATTTTAAAGAAAATGATAAAAAAATAAATTTACTTAAAATGATAAACAAGTGATAAATGGATGATAAATGCATTATCCACCTATAATTCTCTTTAATATAAGACAACAAGAAATGTTTTATCAACCAAAAGATTTCCATTTTCCATTTTATTTTGCAATGGACGTTTTATTTTTATAAATATTAAATATGTATAGAGATTTTTTAATTTAATTTAATTTTTTTATTTTGATAAAATATTAAATATTTATAAAGAAAATCCATTTTAGAATTAAAAATTATTAAGGTATCTCACCGTTATATCGAAGAAGGTGCAGTTACCGCTATGCTCTTCCAAAGCACAAAACTTCGAAGTCTTCTGACTCTCCTCTGTAATATTCCATTCCCAACAAGAAGAAGCTCAGAGATCGCTTACTGAATGGTTTAAATTGTAATTTTCAACATCTTCCTCCTTCGGTTGACAGTCCTTCGGATCTCCCGGTAATTCGCTGGTTTATGTTTTCTTTCATAATTTTTTGCTGTTCTTTTCTTAATTACCTCGTTACAAAACCTAGTTCGCTCAGGAACTCCGATGATGCTTTAATGTTAGCATTTCCTATCGTATTTCTTTCAAATTCTCCTGTCTGGTTGCTGGAAAAGCTTGAGAGGAAAGAAATAAGGTGCTTGAGTAGGGAATTCCTTTTACGACCGTGTTTGTGCATTAGGGTTGGAATTTTTTTGCTCATTACACTTGGAATCAAGTAACCGAGCCGGCCATGAATTGGCTCACCACTCTCCACACCACCCCCCCACCCCCCCCCCACCCCCCCCCCCCCCCCCCCCCCCCCCCCCCCCCCCCGGCAAAAAAACCAATCTACCTCTGTTTGTAAAGCGCTGTAAACGAAGGAAAGGAAAGAAGAATAAAGGTTTGAGTGGTCTGCTCCCTATTACTATAGTGCTGACTAGAGAATTGAAAAACTTGATTGATCCGAAAAGGGTGCATGTCTCAGGCGGAGGCTCTGAAATAAAAATTTATTGTCTTTCTGGTTTAGTTATATTTTATTCCGATTCTCTTATGACATGTAATTTCAGAGTGATATAAGGTATTATATGGGTTTTCTACAGTTAAGCTGTACAATCACGACTCAGCTTTTCATGGAGGGAGGGGGAAGTGATATGACTGCTGCTGCGCCTTTTGCCAAGTGGAGAAGTGATTTTTCGAGGACTTTTCAGTACTATCTGGACCGATCGACACCTCACCCGCTTCAGAGGTGGCTAGGAACACTTGCAGTGGCAATGGTTTATGTTTTGCGTGTTTACTCTATAAAAGGGTTTTATGTTATTTCCTATGGTGTGGGGATCTATGTCTTGAATCTCTTGATCGGTTTTCTGTCACCAAAGATTGATCCAGAGCTCCAGGCTCTGGATGGGGCTTCTCTGCCAACAAAAGGTTCTGATGAATTTAAACCTTTCATGCGCCGCCTTCCAGAATTCAACTTCTGGTAATTTATTCCCCATTTTATCCGTTTTCTTAGCCTCTAAGGTTCTGCAAAATTACCTAATGATAAATTTTTTTTCAAACTCTATTTTCCTGTGGGAGTACCATGTTTTGGTAGTTTAGTAACTGCACTGTTTCCTAAGCATTACTCTTTCACCAACAATAATGCAGTTTAGCAAAGAGTTAAACATGTTAGCCAGGACTTGGTTGGCCTGTATATTTAACCCTTGAACAATGCAGTGGTCACCTTTACTGCAAATCAATTGTAAAGTAACAGGCTGATGCTTTTGGTGGTTATATTTTTTTACTTCAATGTGTGTACAATTTTTTTTTTGCCTGTACTGCTGAGGGAGAAGTTCAAGCCCTTTATAGCGATTTCAAGGGGCTTCAATTGTGACCTTGACAACTCATTTTGGTGTATGTTCCCAGAGCTGTCTGGGTATTCCTTGGGTTGTCACAATTGGGCATTCATTGGGTTGTTACAAATGGTATCTTAGCCAAACTCAGCAAGGAGTGTGGGGCTTGAGCTATGTCATATATGATGGAATGGCCTGAAGAGAATGCCAGGAATTCAAGTGGGGAAGATTGTAATACTCCGGATTGTGTAATCATGTATTGTAGGGTGGCAAATAGGATCCTACATTGCTTGGGAGGGAGAAGTTTAAGTCCTTTGTAATGATTCAAAGAATTGTAACCTTAACTAATATTTTTTGAGTATGGGCCTAGATGTGGTTTGGGTCTTGCTTGGATTGTCACGTGTTCTTTCCAATACTATATGGTAGAAAATTAGAATTCCTCCGATAATACTCATCAGGGTCTAGCCTAGTGGTTAAAGGATGGCTTGGGACAAGATGCATACGTAAGGTTCCCTCAAGATTACATGATACACAGTTTCAGCAGGTATGGTTTACCCCACTAGTGTGGGTCTAAAGGGTTCCACCTTAATGATGTTCCATGTCATCAAAAAAAGAATTCCCCTGGTAGTACCTTGTGCTACAATTTTTTTCTTGTGCTGCTTTCTTAATGTTAAGATTAGAAGTTGAGTTGCATGGCTTTGATGTTGTCAATCTAGTGACTTAGTTTAGTGCCTTTTGATATGTTGGCTATTGGTTTTTTGTATTTAAGTTTCATTCCTCCATGTATGTTTTTTATTGGTATTCCTCCATGTATATTAACAATTTGGTAAGTGAAAAGTATGTTTTTATATTTGGATACTTGTTTTATACCTTAAATACAAGAATGTTTTAGTTCTATGAAGTTCTGTAATCGAATTTCCTAGTTTTGTGGCTTTAATGGTGACGTGTCAATCTGGTGAGTCATAGGCTTTTGATATGTTAATCATAGTTAATTTTCATATTCAAATTTCATTCTCAATACGGCGGCCGGAAAACTTCCCTGATTTACATTTCCCTTACTTTGTTTACGTCTCACATACATCATTGTTTTATTCGCATCATTCTTTAAGAGCAGTTTGTCCTGGTCAATTATTTCAGGTATTCTATTACAAAGGCATTTCTTGTTGCATTTGTCCTGACATTCTTTCCTGTATTGGATGTCCCTGTGTTCTGGCCAATATTGCTCTGCTACTGGACTGTACTATTTTTGCTCACAATGAAGCGACAAATCCTACACATGATCAAGTACAAATACGTCCCATTTGATATCGGAAAACAGGTGAGTTAACTTTATCTGTATCACTACCTCCCCCCGTTTTTCTGGTGGCCGGTATTTTAAGCCATTTTTGTCTCTTATATGTTTATTCTTTGCAATATGTTTCATTTTGTGACAGAGGTATACCGGTAAGAAATCAGCTGGACCAAGTAGCGGTTTAAGAAGAGATTAAAAGCTATAAATGCGTTGAGTCCACAAAAAAGAGGAAAATAGATGCTGAAGACCTGTAATATTATTAGGGTGGAATGAGAAATTCGTACTTTGAACATGCTTGTGTATATTTTCACGTTCGTAGGAAACACGTACATATCACCATGAATTAAGATATTATTGGGTTTGAGAAATCATTTTCAGGCAGAAGGGTCTCTTATAGCTTTGGCTTCTTCTGTAGTTAAGCAAAAACCAATCTTGGGTCAGTTGTACGATCCATTCTTGTTGAATTAATATATTTTGTTAATCTTTTTGATATGTTATCGAGCAAGAGCATCATTCTATATTGCAATCTGCAAGTCAATGTTGATTTAAGAATTCTCTTATTTACGCTTGTGAAGGAATAAAAACTGAGAATTAGGCGTAGCAGCAGTATTATAATTTATTTTAGTTGGTGTGTATGATCGATCATCTTGATTGAAGAAGTAACACAAAGGGTTTCCACGGAATATTTTAGTTTCTGTTTTTCAATTGCTATAAACCAATTTCACAGGCCTCGAATGGTTTTACAACTCATTTCATCTTCTCTCATTCTATCTAATTATTACAATTTTTTTTTAAAATTTTCACATAAAATAAAATAAACAATTTAAGCTTTTTAAGTTTCAAAACAATAATTATTTAAAAAAAATATTTTATTTAATTTTTAATTTTTATCTTAATTCATCTTATATGCTAAAACAAACAATTTCGTTCCTTCTATAGTGTCTTAGAACATAGTGTATAAGAATAGTTATGGTCACCACGAGCCATAACTTTTAAATTCTTTTTAGCTTTATTATATTTGTGAAATATATTGGCTGTGAAAGTGTCAACTGACAATGAGTTTTAGGAAATAAAAATGATTACGAATTTCTTCGACGTAGTTGGTGGGTGATAAGGTTTTACGGTTTGGTTGAGAGATGTAACCGTTAAGTGATTTTTTTCCCAGTGTATTACTCTACCATAAGTGAGGTTTATATATATATATATATATATATATATATATATACACGCACACACACATTCCATAAAAAAAAAAAAATACAAGTAATTTTATTCATAAGAAGGCAAACCCAAAGGAGAAAAAAGACAATCACCATTCATCACTCCACAGGCAAACCTTAATATAGGATTTCAGCTTTAGAGCAACAGTTTTTGTGTACTATGTCTCAACTGTTGCCAACCCCACATAGAAAGCCCTTCAAACCGTATAATTATTCAATTTTTCGGCTTTTTGCAGCCTGATGTTAACTATATGTACTGACGATTATTGGAACTCTTCCTTATATACTCATGAACTTGGCCACAAATTCTGCAGGACAAAAAAAAAAAAATTGCACAAATTGAAATGAGAAATTATGTTATTTTATCCTCTTGTATTTAAGTGCAGATAAATGTAGTGCATTTTAAGTGATTTTTCATTCAAATGGTTTGTTTATAAAATCACTTAAAATATGCCATATTAGACAGTGCAACGAATATGAAAAAGATTAAGATGAAGAGTGGTATTGTTCCTGTGATTGATATGAATGCATCATTCTAAATAATGACATAAAACAGTGCCATTTATATTATTACCTTCTAATTTCAGTATAGCACTTGTTCCTGCTGGGAGTTTCTTATTCTGTCAACAACAAATTTGAGTTAGAATCATCTTCTCAACAACACAAATGTAACAGAGCAAGCATATGACTATATGCTCAGTTGGGAAATGCTATTTTTCATCATTAATATTGTCATCCTCAGTTATATCAATCTATGTGTCGTATTATAATTAAGGTCTCATTTGTTTTCACAGATGAGATGAGATATGTTGATATTAAAGTTAAAAATTGAATAAAATATTGTTAAAATATTTTTTTCTAATATTATTTTTATTTTGAGGTTTGAAAAAGTTGAGTTGTTTATTTTATTTTGTACGAGAATTTAGAAAAATTATAATGATTAGATAAAATGAGATAAGATGAATTAAAAGGAGTTGTAAAAACAAACGAGGACTAAATTATCATTTAAGTAATTGACTTATAAAGCCATTTAAAAGTATTATAAAAGACAGTAGCATAGTTATTATCACCTTTTCAACGAGACAAAGTAAAAAAAAGAAATAGAACTTACATGATAAGCATGCCAATAATAAAGTTGCCTCTTTGAACTAGTCTCTACTCGCTTAAGGAACTGTTCCACGAGCTTCTGCATGTTGGAAAGGTTAAATCTTAGTCAGTGTCTTAATTGGTACGTATTCTGAATAGTTATGAAGGCATCTTGAATATTGTATCTCACCTGGAGGATGAGTTTTGGGTGTACAAAATCCAAAAGAAGCTTTTGAAACTTTTCCCGTATATATGGTAATCTGACAAAACCATAAAAAGAAATGAGGAATGCCATTAAAAGTATGCTAATTGCGGTAGGATTTATAACAAAGCTCCATTTCGATCTACACCCATGATTCAGTTCTTGGAGTAAATTCTTCATGCTTATACCCAGATGACAGATTTTAAGCAGCCTCCGGAGGATTATCTCTCATTTCAAGGGCTAGAGACCGAGGGTACGCAGCTTGCAGGATATTGAGTAAAATGCATCAAACTTGACTCAAAGTCTTAACCAGGAACTGGTCATTTAATGTTTCAACTTTCAAGACTGGTCATCAGGTATGAAGAGAAGAAAGATTATTATGATCTCTCGTAATTTTTTATTTTTTATTTTTGTTTTTTATTTTATCAAAGATAGTTTCTATAGTACAAAGAAAGATAGACACAATCTGTAAATCTCGTGACATTAAATGCTGTTCATATGAAGTCTACATGTTGTGTGATCTGTATCTCTCATAAAAGAATTAAAAAAAAAAAAAAAGATAAAAGAAAAAAACTCACCTTGTAGGCGATGGATCAGCTAGGATATCTGCAGCAAGTTCATCTAGGACAGCTTCCCATCCAATTGGAATTGGTTGGTCATCGTCGAAAGGGTAACTGCACAGGCATATATAGCAACCTAATTGTAAATATATATATATATATATATATATTTACATTGTTGGAAATTAAACTTTTTCTCTTCAAGAACTAACTTGTGTGCTTTGCATGCTTCCAAAGCCATGATTGCTTTTCTCAGGTTCTGTTTTGATTTAGTAGCAATCTTAGTGGCAAAGGTCGTAGGCAGATCAAAGTCCTCCTTTCTTGCTATCTGCATTAGAACCTCCACGATCTTGGGAATTTGGAGGTTTTGAATGGAGTTTTGGAGAGAAGTCAGAAGCTTGGAAGAAACTGATTCATTCTAATATCTTATAGGGATAAACACACTTTGTAGGCTCAAACTAGTAAGGGTTTTGCCCTTTGCACTAAAAATTATCAAAATATGATATTTCTGTCCAAAATGTATAGTTTGGACTTTGGAGTGTTAAAAAGTGTAAAACCTTGGTAGTTTGAGGGTGCAAATTGTACTTTTCCTTGTCCTATAACTATCAATATACAGTTGAGATAAGAAATCAATCTGAAACTTACTTCATGAACAATAGGGGCATCAAGCTTCATAACTTTGCAGCGGGTTTTCACAGATTCAAGGATGTCTGCATCATCTTGACAGCAGAGAATGAGTTTGCAAGACTCTGAGTAACAGTCCATGATCCACTTCATCAAATGCTGAGTGCTCTGCGCTGCTTTGTCAACCTCATATAGGACTATCACTGAAAACAACAAGAAACCAAGTTACAAAAAAAGAAAAGAAATCTAAGAGTGTGTGTGTTAGTTAGACCATCAAGAGAAATTGTGCTGACTTTTAGAAATATTGACCTTTATATTCTGGCCCGAAATTGACATTACTGACTTCCGGGGGAACTGCATATTGACTGCTTATTTCCTTGACTAACCCTATTAATGCATATTTAGCATTTGCTTCCAAGTTTACATTGAGCTCCACATGGTGACTGCTGAATGTTAGTGGAACGACCACTTGGACTGGCCTTCTTTCCTGTCAGTATTTAACATGAACTCCAAACACTTGTTTGAGAGGTAAACCTTTATAACTACTAACTGATTATCCATATCAACTTATTTGTAGCTGCCTGAACTTTAAAGCAGCCTTTATTCCAGGGCAAGATTAATGCATTCTTTTGGGCATAATTAGCTTTTTTTAGCACTAATATAGAAAATGTTGTCTTAGTGGAAAATGCTAAACTTGATACAAAGTTTACAACAAAACCCTACAAACTCCATATCATTACTCTATCTTAGTAGCTAGTACTATTAAGATTCAAAATATAACAGAAGAATTCAAGTACCTTGAAAGATGAAAATTTTTCGTTACATGTAACTCCATTGATGCATATTTCATAGATTAAAATCTCCCAAATTTCATGAAAGATCTAAAATCTGTTAAGAGTAGAGCATACCTGAATTTGGAAACATCTGAGATCATTTGATATCTGCGTAATGATATAGATAATGCAAGCTTAGGCATCCATAAATAATATATAAGAAGAAAAAAAACTTGGAAATTTTTTTCATGAACTTCATGACTAGGAACATACATTCCAACAATCATCACCATATATTTGACGTACAAGAGCCATTGTTAGTGCTCTCTTCCCTGAACCAGATGGTCCCTTGAGCAAAATGTGGGGACAGACATCATGGGACACCTAGGAATTCAACATAGTATGAGTTGTGCATGTAAATGGACAATGATATAACATACCAACAAAGATGAATAAAGATTGTAATCAAGCAGCTCGACAGTGAAACTGGATGGAATTTATAGAAGAGTTCTATATGCAAGCTAGCGTGGAAGACACGCAGTCCATACCGTTGACATGCATGATTTAATTTGCAAAAAGTGTGGAGAGAGTGTCCTCTACAATGGCCTACAAATATACTTTTTCTTTCTACCCATAACCATTGTGATGAGACAAATATTACAGGAGGAAAGAGTTTTCCATTATGCAATTACTTACAATTTGCTTAAGAAGTTGAGCCTCTTGTTTGTGGCAAGTGAGTCCATTCAATGAACCAGGCTGATGTTTATCCGCCCAAAACTGTCTGATGTTTTCAACCACAAATGCCTTCTCAATAAACATAGTTTCATCAACTGGTCGATGTTCAGGTGATTTTGATGTTCTACAACGGCCCTTTCTCATGCAAGCCAACCATGGATTTGATTGACTCTTCTTCCTATTGGCTGTGAATTTTCTCATGCTTTCAGTGGTTTTCCCACTAGAATCACTCATCTTACTACTACTGTGGCTAAGTTTACCGCTATCTTTCCCACTCATAGCAGAGCTAGAGGAAATAGCATGCGAAAAACCAGTTCGGGACGGAGTAATCCCGGGGTTAAGATCAAAAGTACCATTTACTTTAAATAGTGGGTGAGCAGCAGCATCTCTTGAGGAAATCATTCTAGATTTTGGGGCAAAAAGCCTCTCAGAACCATTATTTTTGGGCAAAACATTCTTCTGCATTGCCAGTGCTGTGTGATCCCTGGAAAAGAAGATATCACCTGGTGAAATGGAATCAATGCTCTCAATTACAGGTGCACTATCTTGAAGACTAACAGAAAGCTTTGCCTTGGCAATCATTTCATTGAGTTCACCTACAGAAGCTGTTTTTACATGATTCACACCTTCCTTATGTTTATGAACCATGTTTGGCAATGGTGGGGGGGCACTTTCTTCTCTCTGCAGCATATTACCATAATCGTTTTTCCTCAGTCTTGGAGCAGTCGCTGATCTACGCCTGTAGTTTGTTTTCTCACCAACCAATCTATCAACTTCAAGATTTCCATCTCTACTCAGAGTTCTGTGATTTTGCTTTCTAGTCGACCCTGCAAAATCATTCCTTTCCAGTTTGCGCTCATCTAGCCTTGGTTTAAAGGGGGAAACATGGCTTTCGCGCTCTGGTCTTGACATGGGACTAATAATATTTCTCTTGTACGGTGACTTGCTGCTGCTGCGTCTCCGTCGAGCCGGGCTGGCCACTGAAGTAGCAACCTTTGCCGGAGATGAGATTTCATGTTCAAATCTCGATGAATGATGCCTCCGGCTGATTTTCAGTGGGCTGGTGTTTCTCGGCATCACGATTTTGGGTCCTTGGTCAAAGTCCAAATCTCCATTAATATGACTGGTTTCACGCCATGGACTTTCGAGCCAGTCCGTCTCTGTATCAGAAGGTTCGTACCCACTCCGCCTCTGCTTCGACGCAGCTGAAGAACTTGGCTGGGCAGCCCTGCGATACCACTGCGAATCATCCATTAATCCCAGAACACGAAAACTCAGTCGGAGCTATCTCGAGTTTGGAAATACAGAAAGTGCCGTAACCCCTCTGGGTTTTTTCAAGACCGAATACAAGGACACCAAGAAGTCTGTGGGATGGTGAAGATCGAGGAAAAGCCGGAAGAAGGTATCCAAAGAGATTAGAATTGAAAGCATCCATTTGGGATAGATGCTTATGCTTATATTTAAGAATACGATGGTTACAAAGATGAGACATCGGTGATGACAATGGAGATGATTGGTTTTGAAATTTCTATGTTGGCTTGTCTTTCCTGAAATTTCCATGCTCGCCATCGAGGATGCTTTGTCATATACTCCATCTCTTGAGGCTTTAGGACACAAAATTTTGTTAAATATACGGAATAAGAAGGTGCTTTGGCGGCTGTATTGTTATACTCTTTTTTAATTGAGCAGTTTGAATTATGTCGGACGGAAGTTCACAAAAACGCCATCAAAGGTAACGGTTTTCTTGCTTCGGTTTGTACTGTCTTTTTGTAACCACATTCAGCAATGAGTTCTGTATAGAAAGAGTAATGGGAGGTATAAGTTTTAAATTAATAAATTTTATATAAATTATTTGTAAAAAATAGACTTTACTAATAAATAATAATTTTTTTATATATATTCTTTAAGAGAAATATTGTAATTATAAAGTAATTATATAAAAATAATCTTGTAAATTGATATGATTTATTAAATTATAAATTTATTTTTATTATAAAATAGATCTGATGAATGATATAAAGTTATGTCAATTTATAAAATTATTTTTATATAATCTATTTCTAACTGTAACATTTTTTTATTTGCTAACGTGAGACCTATTTTTTTTTTTTTACAAAGAGTTGCGTGATATTTGTCTTTAGAAATCATTTCTATATGACTAATCTTTAGAGAATCCAAATCCTCTGTTCCCAATGATACACATGCATCTTATGAATCAATTTCGTGTTGAATATAAGTAAAAATAAATGAATACATAAATTTGGATTAAACTTCCCCAATGCTATGAGTGTATGTAATTTTGTTTTAAATTACTCTTTGTGGTATAGGTTAATTTGGAGAGGACTAGTCAATAAATACACGTGAAGCTTCATATATAGATTGTTACATCTCATTTATATAAAAATATTTTAAAAAACAATTAATAATTAAAAAGAAAACTGAACAAGTACCACCAAATTATCAAGGGTTGAGAGTTTGGAATCGAAGGAGTATCTTCGTGGAAAAATATTTTAAGAATGAGTAGTGTATCCTTAAATTAAATGAGTAGTGTTACGTGTTCTTACAATTTTATTTACAATTTTACAAATAAGATTTAATTTCTTGGGGTTTCTTTTAAAATTTAAATATTAAATATTTTATTTTATAAATTTTAACATATCAATAATTAACGCGTAAACTAATAGTTATTTTTTTTTTATAAATTTTTATTAAATACAATTAATATTTTAAAACTATTTATTACATGCACTCTCAATTAATATCAAACAATCACTATTATCTCAAAAAAAAAATACCCATCAAGATTATCTCGAATCACCTATTTTCTCATTTGTCTTAACAACTACACATTAAATTGATTTGGATAGCCTCATCTCAAGGGTTTTTTTCTATGTGAAAAGTGCTTATCACTTGAATAAGGATCAGCTTATTGAATGTAGGAGAGGTTAGGCTTCGAGTAGTATCAATTAAGAAAGGTTTTGGCAAGACTTTGAAAGTTACAGATCCCACATGCAGATAAGATCTTCCTATATATGGAGAGCCTACTATGATGGTTAATTTGCCAATTTATCAGAATTTTTACAAGAAGAAAATAAATAGTGGATAAGCCAGCCCCTTTGCCCTATCTGTGGGTAATTGCCCCAGTACTTCTCCAATGTATGGTACCAATTGTTGATGTGTGTTCTGCACCCCTGAGTTGGATCGTGACTTCCAGTCCTAATCTGCAACAACAAAGGCAGAGGGTTGGGTTCCTCGACCCTGAGAACTCTCCGAAGGTTTAGTTAGAGATGGAAGTGAGAAAAGAAAAGAAGACAGACAATAATTCAAATGAGCCTTAGAAAAATGTTCATACTTGTTTCCAGTGATCTATTATTTCTTTTATATGGGTCGAAATACTGATCAGATACACGTGTAATCATCCGGGAAGGTTGGAGAACATTTTACTCCTCTTCCCATCCTAGATTTCTCGAGATCATTTATTAGTTTTGTTTCTTCTAAATAATATCTCTTATAACATGATTACCTCCGATCGATCAATAGATCTCTTGGGATATCCTCATCATCCCGCATTTAATGCGACATGCCACCCTGCCAGGCATTAAATGTTTATAGGATATTCAATTATCACACTTTCAATATGTCAGGAGTAACTATAATAGGCTAACTAGATTTATCGTCTTCGCATAACAAGGGTCTATGTGGGAGGAGTTTAGTTTGAGTAGGAAACACTCAGGATCCAACTTAAGGAATTTTACCGAATACAATTCTTCCTAAGTTTCTGGAAGAAAGGCGATAGGCGGGCGCCACTTCGATGGGCGCCCGCTACTAAGTCTCTGGAAGAAAGGCGATAGGCGGGGGCCACTCAGATGGGCGCTCGCTACTTTATCCCCTTTCGCAATTACCCCCCTCACAGTACCCCGCGAATCTTAATTGAATATAATTCGATTGAGATTCATTATATCCTCGTCGTTCGAATTCGTGAAACCTTATCCCGCGCAAAATCAAATTTGAACGGGTGAAACAAGGGCATAATGGTCATAGAAGTAACCGTTGGTTTGTATACAGGGACGGTTCGTCTTCTGATCATTGAACGTGGAGTAAAGGGGGCAGTTTCCTGGCCATGATGACATGAAACATTGTGCACCGTATTTACAGATTTTCCATAATTACTCGCCTGGTTTTGCGCTTTCCCGAGAAATTAATGGTCAGTTATTTCCCTATTAATTGGGGCGTGCTTTCCACGCTCTAAAAGGTCGTTTCGCCATTATTACACGTTTATCAGTCGCGTTGTTTCGCTTCCTGAGGATCGCGCTAATTATATCATTTACTTTCCCCATGACCGTTATCACTCGCTATATAAACACCCGTTATTCGTAATGGTTCATTCTTTACTGTCGTCTTGTTGCTGGAACACTTGTACACTTTCTCTCCTTACTTTCTCGTCTTCGAACCGATCTTCCTTCGCATCTTCATCAAGTTTCAATGGGGGTTGGCTCTATCTACGCTGGGTATCAGTGGGTGCCGTCTTACCCTCCTTCGGCCATTCAACACCTTCGGGATCAAGGTTATATCCCAGCCTCGGCCAGTTTCGGAGTTGTTCAAGAACGTCCTTGCGATGCAGAAGGGCGAGCTCAGCATGTGCTTTTGTATGAAGCCATGTTCAAGAACGGGCTGCGTCTTCCCTTTATTCGGTTGGTGCGTGAGGTCCTTCACTACCTGGGCTTGGCCCCGGCCCAACTGTTACCGAATGCTTGGCGGATAATATTAGCTTCATGCATAGTATTCCGTTCGGCTCTGCTGGAGGTAGGAGAGGTGTACCCCGATCTTACGGCAAGAGAGTTTCTCTCTCTGTACCGTCTGATCAGGAAACCAGCCTTAAGTTTGGTTGGTTTTCAGTCTCGGGATAGCGAGACTAAGTTGTGCAATCTCGAGAGCAGGTACTCCAATGCGAAGGACTACCAGAAGAAGGCGTTTTATGTAAAGGGGGAAAAATGGCAGTTCCCCGAGGATGAGACCAGGGGAGAATTCCCTATTCAAGTGAACTGGGGCGAGCTGCCCTCGGCCTCTCTCCTGGATATTGACTTGAACAAAAGGGAGAGGGACCGGGTGGAGATAGTGATACGCTGGGCGAAACGTCACTTCCATCGACTGCAATCCGACCTCGTCTTGACCGACCACAATATCAACACTTATTTAGTCGAGCCACGGCGGGGTTATGCGGAGTTTCAGGACTTCTCCAGCATACCAGCATACCAGCGGCTGAAGCGCCTGTCCACTCGGGGACAATTCGCAAACGAACTGCCCCCCCAACCAAGGAGAAACGCACCAGATCTCGCCGTGAGAGTGGCGAGCAAGTTGCGTCAGAGGATTCTGAACCTCCAGTTATAATCTTTGCCCAAGAAAGGCGAGTGAAGGCTCGCCATGACACAAGGGTTTCTCGCCCTTCGCGAGAGGGTCGAGCGCCCTCTTCACCAGTACAGCCTTCGCCAACTCCCCTGGTACCAGCGGCGTCTGCTGGTGGAGAGGGCGGCCAGCACACCAGATCCCCTTCAGCGGAGGGGCGGAGGGCCAGTACTCCAGAACCGTTGGCGGTGTGTCTGCCTTCAGACCGCCAACCACATCCAGTTGACAGGCCCGTGCCTTCGACTTTCGGGCAGACAGTGGATGAGGTCGAACTGGCCTTCCTCAACGCCCTCTCGAACCCTCCCGCCTACGCGGCAGGAACTCCATATTTCCATGCTTCTGTGCTGTCGTCAGCACGGGCTCTCGCTCGGGAGGAAGTTCCTCAAACAGTTCACCTTTCTTCACCCAGAGATAGTCGCCCCGAAACGGGTGAGGAGCACCTTTATGAGGAGGAAAATGATCCATCCCTTCAGGGTTCTGGGGAGCGAGGCGCGGCGACAGTCGAGCACGAGCAGGCAGAAAACCGTTCGGGAACAAGGTCGCCCGCCTTGGTTATTCCCGCCACACGTCGTGCTAGACGTACCCGGCAGCTCCAGTCCAGCTCCGGGTATGATGCAGCCACAGCAGATGCTACGCCTGCCGAAACTAACGAGACTATAAGGCGGGAGTCCCCTCGCCCTGATGGTGAAGACGCTAGATCCGTGATGGGTTCCTCCCCCCACCATGTGATACAGCATCGCTCCCATCCCCCATCACCAACTACCTCTACTCCCTGGTGTTCTGACTGGGCGGGGATAGTGGTCGACCTCCTTCGGTCGCTTTTGGCGCAGGTAATTATTCATAATTCCGTTTTAGGTAGGGCGTATTCCATTTGTCTAATTACTTGTTATCGTGTAGGCTTCCGACCAAATCGTCGGGTCTGTTGGCTCTGAAGTGGCAGGATTATTGGCAGGAAGTGCTAAAACGGCACGGGAACAGCTTCAAGAAGCGGAAGCTAAGTACCGAGAGCTTGGTTCCTTGGTCAGCCAGCTTACAGAAGACAGAGATCTTCTAAAAGCCAATGTGATGGAGCTGGAGGAGGAGCGGGATCATTATTCGGAGATCCATGTGTCCATGCTAGACGAGGTGGCGACACTAAAGGAAAGGTACCAGCTCCTAGAGGCGAGCAGGGACGATCTCCTCCGAGGGCAGGAGTCCATTGGGCAGACGTTAGCCATCAAAGAGACCGAACTTTCTCTCGCCACTCAAGAGATGAGCAGCCTGAAGTCGAACCTGTCTCTTCTAGAGCACTCGCGAGCCATTCAAGAAGAAGAGTTAGAGACACTTCGAGCCAAGGTAGACACATCTGAGCTCGAGCGCGACTCTCTTTCTCGGGAATTAGGCGAGGCGAACAAAGAGCTCGAGTTTCTTAGGCGTCAGGCTACTCAGCATCGCTCCCTCTGCATAACCGCCTGGAGTCAAGGTTATGTGAAGGGTTTGAGGCGACTGAGGCAGGAGATAATTCGGAACCCGACCTTCATTGTGGCTAGCATGGATCCCCGAGATCTCGCTCCCGACCCCATTGCAAAGGCAGAGGTCGCCAAAATAGGCACACCAGAGTGCCGCATACGTCCGCCTTCTTAGCCGATAATTACATTGTATAGACTTGTACATAGAGTTTTAAATGTAAAGAGCATTCAGTTGATACGACAATCTTCTCAATGTATATCTTCTGTGTATTTGTTACCGTAAAGACTCGCCATACTTTAATAAGAATCGATACATTTATATGTTTTGATATGTTGCCTTCGGGATATCCGCATTAATTTGAAGGTTGTGATAACATTTTTCTATAACTAGACAAGATTGTTTGTTGAAAGAATGTGTTATTCCATTAGCCTTAACCAACGGAAGCAAACGAGCTAGTGGTCGAGATTTATAACAATACACGACTCTTATCGTTATTTGATCGCTACGAAAATTAGGCGAGTGAGGCTTAAGCGAACCTTTACCTAGTTACAGTAAGCGCGATGGCGGGCAAGCTATTCGGGCTATTCGTGGCTTGAGACCTCCTTCGGAAAGAACAGGTGATAAGGATGGAGTTACTTCATTGACTCAAAGGGTGAAGCAAAAGTAAAAGAGTTTATCTTCTTATACTGATAAGGGACCTGTCGACGGCGAAGACGACCAGCCTTCGGTGACTTCAAAGCCATAAGATGAAGAAGGTGGAGGAATAGGTCCCGCTGGTTTGTGACTGTGGGGCGAGGCTTTTAGCCCAGGCGACCCCTTCGGCGAGAGGACTGTGGGGCAAGGCTCGGAGCCCAGGCGACCCCGCAGTCTATTGATCGAGCCGAGGGGCGAGGCTTCTAGCCCAGGCGTCCCCTTCGGTGAGAGGACTATGGGGCGAGGCTCGGAGCCTAGGCGACCCCGCAGTCTGTTGATCGAGCCGAGGGGCGAGGCTTCGAGCCGAGGGGCGAGGCTTCTAGCCCAGGCGTCCCTTTCGGCGAGAGGACTGTGGGCGAGGCTTCTAGCCCAAGCGTCCCAGCAGTCTGTTGATCGAACCGAGGGGCGAGGCTTCTAGCCCAGGCGTCCCAGCAGTCTGTTGCTCGAATCGAGGGGCGAGGCTTCTAGCCCAGGTGTCCCCTTCGGCGAGAGGACCGTGGGCGAGGCTTCTAGCCCAGGCGTCCCAGCAGTCTGTTGCTCGAACCGAGGGGCGAAGCTTCTAGCCCAGGCGTCCCCTTCGGTGAGAGGACTGTGGGCAAGGCTTCTAGCCCAGGCGTCCCAGCAGTCTGTTGATCGAACCGAGGGGCGAGGCTTCTGGCCCAGGCGTCTCCTTCGGCGAGAGGACTGTGGGCGAGGCTTCTAGCCCAAGCGTCCCAGCAGTCTGTTGCTCGAACCGAGGGGTAAGGCTTCTAGCCCAGTCGTCCCCTTCGGCGAGAGGACTGTGGGCGAGGCTTCTAGCCCAGGCGTCCCAGCAGTCTGTTGCTCGAACCGAGGGGCGAGGCTTCTAGCCCAGGCATCCCCTTCGGCGAGAGGACTGTGGGCGAGACTTCTAGCCTAGGCGTCCCAGCAGTCTGTTGATCGAACCGAGGGGCGAGACTTCTAGCCCAGGCGTCCCCTTCGGCGAGAGGACTGTGGGCGAGGCTTCTAGCCCAGGCGTCCTAGCAGTCTGTTGCTCGAACCGAGGGGCGAGGCTTCTAGCCCAGGCGTCCCCTTCGGCGAGAGGACTGTGGGCGAGGCTTCTAGCCCAAGCGTCCTAGCAGTCTGTTGCTCGAACCGAGGGACGAGGCTTCTAGCCCAGGCGTCCCCTTCGGCAAGAGGACTGTGGGCGAGGCTTCTAGCCCAGGAGTCCCAGCAGTCTGTTGATCGAACCGAGGGGCGAGGCTTCTAGCCCAGGCGACCCCTTATGTGCCTACAAAACGACTGAACATTTTTGTCACAAAATAGTGATTCACAATCATCGCATATCGTAAATAATTCTGGTAAAGGCAAAATCGAACTATACATAATACTTCTTCAAGTTTTCTACATTCCATGGATGAGAGAGGGGGTTGCCTTCGCTATCTGTAGGCTTGTATGATCCCGGTCGAGTGCTTCTGGTAACAACGTAGGGTCCTTCCCACTTAGGCCCTAACTTGCGCTCTTCAGTCGTGGTCACTCCTGTGCGCTTCAATACCAAGTCCCCATGTTTGAAAGATCTGTGGCTGACTCGCCTGTTAAACCACTTCTCAGTCATACGTTTATGATGCTCTACTCTCACAGCGGCCTTTGCTTGCCTTTCTTCCACGAGGTCCAATTGTTGCTGCAGCTTCACTTCATTGCTATCCGGATGGAAATTCTTTACCCTGGAAGTAGGGACTCCTACCTCTGCTGGGATGACAGCTTCGCTCCCATATGTAAGGGCGAAGGGAGTCTCTCCCGTGGGGGTTCGAACAGTGGTCTGGTATGACCATAGCACTCCAGGGAGTTCGTTCGCCCACGCTCCCTTGCAGCTTCCCAACTTCTTCTTAAGAATGGACAGGATGGTCTTGTTAGTTGCCTCTGCTTGACCATTTGACTGAGGATGTCCAGGCGAAGAGTAACGAACTTCGATTTTCAACTCGGCGCACCACTGTCGATAGTGTGAAGAATCGAACTGACCTCCGTTGTCGGATATAAAATACTGGGGTATGCCAAACCGACAAACAATAAATCTCCAGAGGAATTTAGTGATGGCTTGGGAAGTTATGGTTGACAACGCTTCCGCCTCTACCCACTTAGTGAAATAGTCGACTGCTACCATAATGAACTTAACCCCTCCTCGGCCCACAGGAAGGGGACCTATAAGATCTAGCCCCCACTGAGCAAAAGGCCAGGCTGCCACTATAGACGTTAAATATGTAGGTGGGAGACACAAGACATTGGCATGCCTTTGGCATTGCAGACATTTTTGGGTGAACTCTTTCGAATCCCTGAGAAGGTTCGGCCAGTAATATCCTGCTCGGCCAACCTTGTTAGCCAAAACCCTTCCCCCCGAATGACTCCCGCAAACTCCTTCATGGATTTCAGCTAACACATACTGAGACTCTTCGACCGATAAACACCTGAGTAATGGTTATGAGAATCCCCTTCTGTACAGTACTCCCTCCAAGATAACAAATCGGGCATCCCTGTTCTTGATCCTTTTGGCTTCGCCCGCATCACTGGGTAGCTTGTTCTCTTGCAGGAATTCTATTATCTCTTTTGCCCATCCAGGGTGGTTTGTCTCCACTTGGAACATCTTTTTATTGATAGAAGAGATATCTTCTTGTCTTACTTCTGTATTTTCAGGAAGAGGGATATCCACCTGTCCGGAAGCTATTCTGGCTAGGCGATCGGCTTGGCAATTATCGACTCTCGGGATCTGCTGAATAGAAGAATACTGAAAGTAATCTCTTGCTTCATAAACTAAATGACAATATTTCTTGAGTCGTTCCCCCTTAACAGTGAAGGTGCCATTCACCTGTTGGACCACCACTTGTGAATCGGCATGCACTACCACTTCCTTAGCCCCCAAGAGGCGGGCAACGTTCAATCCGACTAATAGCGCCTCATATTCTGCTTCGTTGTTAGTAACTTTGAAAGTGATCTTAACCGCATACTTGTGTTCCACACCCTCGTCAGAGATGACGTGGATACCTACCCCCCTCCTGCTTTACATGCCGAGCCGTCCACGTATATCATCCAGGGTTTGGCGGGGGGTGTTTGAGCAATGTCTTCTAGGAAACCAATGAGTTCGACTACGAAGTCGGCGAATACCTGCCCTCTGATCGTCTTCCTAGGAGCGTATTGGATGTCGAATTCACTAAGTTCTATGGCCCACTTTGCTAATCTTTCTGACGTCTCCGGTCGTTGTAAAACAGCTTTCAAGGGTTGGTTGGTCAGTACAAGTACAGTATGAGCTTGAAAGTATGGCCTGAGTCGTCTAGTAGCTACCACTAAGGCGAGAGCCATCATTTCCAGCTTGGGGTATCTAGCTTCTGCCCCTCTGAAAGCTCGACTTATATAGTACACTGGTCTCTGCCCGGTCGCCGTGTCCCTCACTAAAACAGCAGAAGTTACATTGGGTGAGACGGCCAGGTATACAGTCAATGTCTCACCGGGCTCAGTTTGGCTGAGCAATGGCGGGGGTGAGTCAGATATTCTTTCAGCTCATCTAGGGCCCTGTCACAAGAAGGGTTCCATTCATGGGCCTTTCTCAACACTTGGAGAAAGGGTAGGCACTTGTCAGTGGATCGGGCTATGAAGCGATTCAAGGCAGCCACTCGGCCCGCCAATTGCTGCACTTCGTGGTGATTCCGAGGCGCCACCATGCAAGATATGGCTTTCACCTTCTCAGGGTTGGCTCGATTCCTCTCTCAGAAACCATGTAACCTAAGAACTTTCCCGACCCCACTCCAAACGAACACTTACTTGGATTAAGCTTCATCTTGTATTGACGTAAAACCCCAAAAGCTTCTCGCAAGTCCTCCACATGCTGTCCGGACGTTTTACTCTTGACTAATAGATCATCAACATATACCTCTACATTCCTCCCAATCTGTTGTTTGAACATCCGGTTGACTAGACGTTGATATGTGGCCCCTGCATTCTTCAACCCAAAGGGCATTACCTTGTAACAATATAGTCCCCGATTGGTAATGAAAGCTGTTTTGTCCTCATCATCTGGGTTCATCCTGATCTGATTATACCCCGAGTAGGCATCCATGAAACTAAGCAACAGGTGGCCGGCCGTTGAGTCTACGATCAGGTCGATACGAGGGAGTGGGAAGCTATCCTTCGGACATGCCTTGTTTAGATCAGTGAAGTCTACACACATTCTCCATTTACCGCTCGACTTATTCACCAGCACTATATTAGATAGCCATTCTGGGTAATGGGCTTCCCTGATAAACCCTGCCGCTAGCAGGCGCTCCACCTCCTCGACTATGTCAGTACATTTCTCCACGCAAAAGCTACGTCTTTTTTGCTTAATCTTCCGAGCTTCCTGATTGACACATAAATGATGTTCAATAATACTATTATCTATACCTGGCATGTCCTGATGAGTCCAGGCGAATATGTCTTGATGCTCCTCCAGGAGTTGTTTGAGTTCTTGCTTCAGGGTAGGCTCCAAATTGGCGCCTATGTGAATCTTCCGCTCGGGCTTCGTCTGGTCGAAGGCGATCAGTTCCAATGGCTTTCTGGGCTCTGCTTGCTTGATGGTCTGCTCATCTCTAAAATCTTCATCCCATCTTGTCAGAGGTGGTGGAGGTAGCAACTCATCTGCCCTTCCATTGTGCATCAGGCCCTCCTCGGTGACACCAATCATCATTTGGACTAGAGGCTTGAGCTCACGAGAGTAACATTCCAGTTGCATCTTACGTCTTTCTTCATCTGCTTCTTTATGACTTGGCTCACTGACTCGGTGTGACTCCGCGCACTTACTGACAGAAGGTTCTTCACAAGCATTCAGTTCTTCGTTACTCTTTTGTGATTTCTCATTCTCTCTAGTGAGCTCCCTTATCGTTGCTTCCATGGCGGCTAGTCGTTCTTCCATTGAGATGTGCTTTGAGTTGCAGTTATTCCTTAGTAATCACAATACAACCGGTTTGCAGAGAACACCAAAAAGAATCCCACAGACGGCGCCAATGTTGATGTGTGTTTTGCACCCCTGAGTTGGATCGTGACTTCCAGTCCTAATCTGCAACAACAAAGGCAGAGGGTTGGGTTCCTCGACCCTGAGAACTCTCCGAAGGTTTAGTTAGAGATGGAAGTGAGAAAAGAAAAGAAGACAGACAATAACTCAAATGAGCCTTAGAAAAATGTTCATACCTGTTTCCAGTGATCTATTATTTCTTTTATATGGGTCGAAATACTGATCAGATACACGTGTAATCATCCGGGAAGGTTGGAGAACATTTTACTCCTCTTCCCATCCTAGATTTCTCGAGATCATTTATTAGTTTTGTTTCTTCTAAATAATATCTCTTATAACATGATTACCTCCGATCGATCAATAGATCTCTTGGGATATCCTCATCATCCCACATTTAATGCGATATGCCACCCTGCCAGGCATTAAATGTTTATAGGATCTTCAATTATCACACTATCAATATGTCAGGAGTAACTATAATAGGCTAACTAGATTTATCGTCTTCGCATAACAAGGGTCCATGTGGGAGGAGTTTAGTTTGAGTAGGAAATACTCAGGATCAAACTTAAGGAATTTTACCGAATACAATTCCTCCTAAGTTTCTGGAAGAAAGGCGATAGGCGGGCGCCATTTCGATGGGCGCCCGCTACTAAGTCTCTAGAAGAAAGGCGATAGGCGGGGGCCACTCAGATGGGCGCCCGCTACTTTATCCCCTTTCGCAATTACCCCCCTCACACCAATATTCAAGACAACTTAAAAAATGCTCTTCATTTAAAACTTCTTTTAGAGATTTGAGGGTGGAGTTGGATTTAGCAGGTGGTAAGAGCATTTCTATTGGTCTCATCAAAATAAATTATTAAAATTTGATGAAAAGTATAAATTTGTACACATATCAAAATATATCAAAAAAATTTCATCATATTTGTGCAAATTTATACTTTTTATCAAAATTTGATAATTTATTTTGATGAAATCAATGATGATGCTCTAAAAAGTTAGTGGAGGAGTTAGTTGTTGTTGCTGAAAAAATTCAGTTGAGAAGGAAAAACTGGTGAGCTACAGGAATAATCATTGAAGATGTTAATAAGAGGCCGTTGAACTTATTTGAGGATTAATGGTCAATTATACATATTCGAAGAGAATGCAACAAAAGCAGCTCATGCTCTTATTAGGAGTATTGCTAATTTGTTAAATTTCATTTCTTCTGTTAATATAGGAAATGTGTCGGCCTATTGTATTCATGACCAATGTTAGATTTGGTTTTTTAATGAGAATTTTTTCTTTTTTAAAAAAAAATGGCTAACATTAAATTTGTTAATTTTTTTTTTTAAAAAAAAATTGACAAATGACATTTACAATCTCATACTAACATAATGAAGACGCACATTTTCTTATGTTTGTATCTATGCGTCAAGATCCATGACCTCTACATCTCTCTCTGTTTTTTTTTTAAATTTTATTTTATAGAATCACATCTACAATCTGATTTGTTTATACCGTACAGTTTTTTTTGGGGGGGGGTTTGTTGAAAATGGCATGTTTTTAATCGGGCTAATCGTGAGTTGGTAGTTTCCGATAAAAAACCAACTTATACTGTCTTAATGGCTTTAAATAGCGATTGGAGTAAGACCATTAGCGGTGAGAATAAGTTAAGTCTTTTAGTGGAGAAAAGCTTAACAAAAGTGAGAAAAAGTTGTAGTCTTTTGGTCGAGAAAAGCTTAACAAAGAAAAAGATAATATTTTATATTGAGAGATTTTTTAGATAAAAGAGAGATATTCTTTTGATGGAATTTAGGTCATTCATTTGTGTAGAGTTAGTTTGAACTATACGACAATCAGTTAGATTATTGTATCCTGAAAGAGTTAAGTCAAAATAAAAATTTGTTGTATCAGATAATCTGAGATATTGTAATTTGCAGAGTGCTTGAATCTCCTTATAGATAACAATATTTTAGTGCCTCAACCAAACTTATATCGTTTGAATATTATTTTGTTGTAATTCGTATTATATTATTGTGTATGTGAGGGGAGCCCTTTTACTGTATATTCGGCCTCAAGCCTAATTTCAGGTAATAAGAATCAGAAGGAAAGAGAGGCCCAAACCCACAGAAGGCAAGAGAGAGATGACCAACGGAAAGAGGAGAGAGGTGATCGATGGAAGGAGGTGAGAGGCGACCAACAAGACTGGGCGAGAGTGTAAGAGGGCGAGTAAGAAACAATCAACATAAGGAATGGGACCATAGTCTGAATAGTCAGAAACATAGACGCATCCACTCCGCATTAAATGCGAAGGTCTACCAGGACCACGATACATTAAATGCTATATTTAGCAGGGGTGCCTGAGACTTTTGGCACGCCAATCTCTAGTAAGCCCTCTCTCATCGTATTAAATGCAGATCAGGAGCCAGGACCTACCTTTACAGTAGAAAGAAATGAAGCCCTCCCTTATTGCATTAAATACGGATTAGAAGCTCGGATATGCCCCTACGACAAAAAAAAAATTATATATAACAAAAGAAGGGACAGTACATCATAACAGAATCTCCAAGACAAGAAGATCTACTCGAAATCAACAATGAGAATGGTCTGTGGCGGAGCCACGTTGGGGTAGGGGGGCATGGCCCCCCCTCCCCACGCGCTCCACCCTTATTCTAAAAAAAATTTTAAAAAAATATAATGTATTTTTTTTTTAAAATTGAAAAATTGAAAAATATGTTTATTTTTTTATGATTTTGTAGGATAATATTAATTTTATTTTGTGTTGGCCCATTCTCTAAAAATTATTTTGATCTTCCTTTACAAAATTAATCTAATTTAAAAATAAAATATATCTCATATAAAATAAAATGATATAATAAAATGATGACATGTTTTTATTATAGATAAAAAAAAAAGATAAAAAAAAAAGTTTGATGATTTCTAATGTATTTTTAATATATTTTTATTATGACGATATATTCTTTATCATATTATATACTTTTTTAATATATAAGTTGTATTAAATGTTTTTTATTTTTATTATAGATTTTACTATCAAATTATTTTATACCACATAAAAAATTATATATAAATAAAAAAAATATATTTTATATATTTTAATTTAATTTTACATGCCCCTAATGTAAATTTCTGGTTCCACCACTACAACTACCATGCCGTCTGGCAGCTTAGTAAAGATATGCTAAGTCCTATAAATGGTTAGGAATTTCACTACCCGAAGGTAAATAGATATATATCTATTATATGCTTTCATATCTTTCATATTTATCTCATACTAACTTAAGTATTGGAGTTGTCTCGAAGCCACCTATTAGTCTCTTGTATAGACAGAAATTGTTTGGACCCCATCTAATAGCTTTGACTGCGAAACACAACAACAAAAGTGTATATTCACTAACATTATGCATTCATTTATCAATAGGGTATCGATATTCAACGAATAAATATGATGTGTTTAAGATTGTTGGATAGTGGTAGAAAGTTTTGGTAGAAAGTTTTTAATGATCCATAGGGTAGCCGTGAAAGGTTAAATGATCCATAAGGTAGCCGTAAAAACCAGACTTTTTGGGTCAGTGACTCAGTGCTACCAAATTTTTTTGGGTTGGGGGGGGGGGGGGGGGACCGGGTGAGAAGTGGCCGGGTTGGGTTTGCATCAACTTCAAATAGCGGGGAAGGGAATTCTCCAAAATCACTGAGAACGGCGTGCTGTACTGTGCTCTCAGTCTGGCGCTGACGGTATCCCTGTTCCGTACGAAAATGGTGGGTATATGCTTTTACCTTTTCTCCAGCTTTCAAGTTCCATATCACAGCCCCATAGCATCGAATTAGGTCACGGTTGTTTGGTTTCTACTTTTATCTACTTCGAATTTCAAGGCTCCGGCGATGGAAGCTCCAGTGAAGTTCCTCTGCGGTCATTCCATTCTCAATCGCCAAGTCTTCGCCAGAACCGCACACTCAATACCCTCGCTCGTAGTCTCTTCGGTCACTCGTCGAGAGATAAGACCCCGGTTCTCTCTTTCACACGCTCACTCTCCATTTTCAGCCGTCCCTGCCAATCCGAATCCCTTCTCGTTTCTTTCCTTCTCCCAGCCCTTTATCTCACCAATCCCGATAGATAGTTTTAGCCAATTCCTGTCCCGTTCAAATGCCGGAGTTTCCACCTGGAGTCATTCTCCAGCGAATTCTATTGTGAATGGGTGTAATTCGGGGGTTTTGGGTGATAAAGAGCGCGTCGTGACGGTGGTGTTGTTGGGTTGGCTCGGGGCCAAGACCAAGCACCTGAAGAGATACGTTGAGTGGTACAACTCCAGGGGCCTTCACGCGGTGACTTTCGTGGTTGAAGTGAGTGAGCTGCTTTGCTTTGACTTGGGCCAAAGGCTCGAGCAGCGTATCTCGGCGTTTGCAGACGAGCTCGTTTTGTGGGTATCGGAGAGGGAGGAGGACGGTAGAGAACGGTGTTTGGTTTTTCACACTTTTAGCAACACGGGTTATCTTAGGTTGATTAGTCAAACTCTCTCATGGTTTTTTGCTTTACACATTTGGAGATACTTGTTTGTGGGCTGTTTTGGCTGTTTCATAATTGTTTTCATGTTGCAGCTATGGCTCCATTCTTAATGCTTTCCAGGGTAGAAAGGACCTGATGAATAAGATCAAAGGCTGCATTGTTGATTCGGGCGGAGGAGACCAGTTTGATCCTCAGGTTTTTATGCCGTCCCGGTTGAAATTCTATTAATGGTTTTCCAAGTCTTTCGTAAAGTAAAAATATGTTTGCCAACTCACTGGGTGAATTAGTATCTTTCCATTGATAGCTTATGGATCTTTACATGTTTCATAGCATTGGTTATGAACGTCTGAGATGAAAACTGTCTGTGTATGCGGTTGTGGTTTGTTTTTTTTCTTTTGGTAATTATCTAATGACAAGATATGGATGATGTTTGTTAGTGAATACACAATAATGAAATAAAAAATTACAATAAATGAACAATTCAAACCAAAAAATCAGCTTAGACTGAGGCACGGAAATGTCGCTCTCTTTAAGGAGATTCAAGTCCTCTGCGATAATTCAAATGAACCGATGCAGCAGACCTCCACTTTGACTTGACTCCTCTAGGATACAACAGCCCAACTGATCGTCGTATAGTTTTAATCCACTGTGCACAAGTGATTGAACCCAAAGCTCCACCAAAATAACACCTTTCTGAAGTCTGAAAATATCTTAAGAATATTATTTTAATTTGTTTTCTTTGGAACTCCACTTTTTATTTCATACCGAAAAAGGTACGACGTAGACAATATATATAGCCATTAACACAGTGAACGTTACTAACCTGGCCACTACACTTATTAGCTCCTAGATTTAAGAAAACTATCTCAACAAACCATGGACCAAGTCCAACATGTGCAGATGTGTTCCTAGGTTTAGCAAATCCGGTTAGTGTAAAATCTAATACCGTTGCTTTGAACAAATCCGGTTAGTGTAAAATCTAAAAGATTTTATCCGAAATTTGTTCGAAGCAATGGTAAAAAAAAAAAAACAAATATATATTATTAAAAAAAACTACCAACAATGTTAATGGATTGAGCTTCAGTTGAGTAAAGTATCACCTTCAAATCTATTGGTTGATAAACCCAACTCACCTCATACCTTAGAGAATATAAACTATAAAGTAGCTAAAATGAATTAATGCTCATTGAACAGGTAAGAGTGGCATTCCAATTTTTAGCAAGCGTAGGAAAATGAAATCATGTACAACAGTACAAGGAAATCAGTAATAACTTTAGCTGCTTTTAAGTTCTGTTGATTTTCTTTTTTCTTTTAGTTTTTGTTGATTGTCAAGTTCTGTTGAGTTTGGCCTCCTTTTCCTTTGGGTAACCCCTATTCTGTACCTAACCTCCTGGCATATAACTCTCTCTCTCTCTCCTCCACCCCCCCCCCCCCCCCCCCAAAAAAAAAAAAACAAAACTTTTGTAGGAGTCTGAGACTCTGAATGTGTGAAAATTGGACTGAGCACTTGGGCTGCTACATCTGTATTGTGAGGCTGTCCCAGTTGGAGTTGGTTCAGTAATGTTTTGTTGCTAACAATCACAACTAGAGTTACTACTGAACAAGTTCAGTTATGGTTATAAGCGCTTATATGTTATTTCTACCTAAGTTTTTTTAACGTCCAGCTATGCTATTTAACTGAGTTGTCAAAGCAGCTAAGTGGCATAGCAATGCACATGCTGGTTTTTCTCCCCCCCTTCATTGACTGATATTGATTGTGCCATCACTGACATAGGAAAGAAATTTATTAATTCTAACAGAAAGAGAAAAAAGAAGAAAAGAAGAAAATCAGATCTTCAAGCAAACCGGTAATGTATCTAGTGGACTTGGGACTTCTGTGCTTTGCCTTGAAAGTGTTCAATTTATATCTAACTCTTACTTGGTAAATCACCATAATGCTTTTGAATACGTCTATGAAGCATCCCTTAGTAAATCACCATGGTAACACTTTTGAGTACCTTGGTGGTTACATTGATTTGACTCTCTCACCTTTCAATTTCATCCTTGTTAATTAGGATTTTCTTTGAGGATGTTATCCACACTTATTTTAATCAAGTATAAGGAATATTAGATAATAACTTGTCTTAACCTTGACAGGTGTGGGCAGCTGGATTTGCGACCGCTATACTGAAGAAAAGCAGCTCTGCAGTATACCCTGCAGTTGACAATGGAGAATTGAATGAACCCAAAAGCAAAATGAACATGTCAAAGACGCAAGAAAATAATCCTCCACTAATTGAAACAGTGCTTCTATCTGTATTAGAGAAGTTTTTCTCGGTAGTTCTAAAACTGCCTGATGTGGAACTGTAAGTGTGTTGTTATCATGTTCTAACACTGCTACCATATTCTTTTACTAAATGCTCTGCAAATGTCTTGCAGTTTTTGTAACTTTGCTCTCATATTGATTTTCAAATGACTGCATATCCTCCTTTTCCTAAATGATAAGTAGCTGGCTGTTTTAGATAAAAGAAAATTTCTACTCAGCAGCCTTACACCACACACATAAAGACCCACACCAGCAGGTGTGTGATATAAGGCTGCTGAGTAGAACTACTCTTTAAAAAATGGCCAGAATTTTGATTGCAACTAATGCTTGATTGTTTTGCAGGAGGTTAAAAAGGATTGTTTCCAACATTTCAAAAACCCAGTCTTATTTCCCTCAGCTTTACCTCTATAGTACAGCCGACAAAGTTGTTCCATTTCAGTCTGTAGAGTTCTTTATTGAGGAACAGAGAAAGATGGGGAGAAAAGTAAGGTCTTTCAACTTTGGATCTTCACCGCATGTTGACCATTATAGGAATTTCCCCAACATATATTCATCAGAGCTTCATGATTTCCTTCTGAACGAATGTTTTGCTAAAGTAGAGCAGTTGTAAGTCCTGCAAATGCAGATTATCTCCTCCCCCCCCCACACATATAATTGTCATGTTACCTCTTCATACCAATACAAAAAAACAATTGTTCATCATGTATTTTGCTTAAGATCTCTTCATGTATTGTTTGCAGCATTAGTTTGCTTAAACGAGCTGAACTTCCTAGTATTAGATCAAATTTGAGAAGCAAAATACCGACTCAAGTTTGCCTTATTTATTGAACGAATCAAGTCTAAACAAAATCTTGTGCTTATTTACTAAGCCGAGTCTACTTATACAAGCATTTATGTGCAGTTTCTATAGTTCGGGTCAATACATATAAATTTTGAAGATGACAATGAATCCTATTCTAATTGGATGGATGTAAGTTCAATTATTCGTGGACATAAATTTTGATATATATATATATATATATGTGTGTGTGTGTGTGTGTGTATGTATAGTTGTGAGATTGGATTATTTGGGTGAACCATGTTATAAGTTAACATAAATTAGTGCTGGATGTGGGCATTAGCTCAGATTTGTGGTAATCAGACTTGAAGAGAACGTACACTTCTCCAACTTATATGTCCAATAACACTGTAAGAGACCAAAAAGATTACTAATCTCGAGAAGTCAATTGTTAAATAAGCCAAGATTCTTGTTTGGATTTAGAAACTATTTCAAGTTATTTCATCTCATTATTATAATTTTTCTAAATTTGCACACAAAATATAATGAGCAATTTCTTTTTTTCAAATTTCATTTCAACCTTTTCAAATTTTAAAATAATAATAATATTAAAAAAAATATTTTATTTAACTTTCATTTAAAACGTTTTATATTATCTCACTATCTAACCGGATTACTAGTTTACTCTACATGAACCTTTGAAAACCTTTTACTATTTAAGAGTTTACATTTTACATACTCTCAAACTAATATAAACTTGACACCTTGTCAAGTCAAGGCCAACAGGCCAACAGGCCTGATGGCACACGATCACTTCTCCAAAATGGAGAAGTTGGGTCCGATCCCCCTCCCCCACCCCTATTTCAAAAAAAAAAAAAAAAAAAATTCAATCGTCAAGATTGTGTGGCACGAGTAATTTTTCATCTTTTTTTTTTGACAAATATTGAACTTTCATTAAAGATGCAAAGTTGTTCTTAAAATACATTACAATTAACTTTATTGTGCGCATCGACTTTGTGACTGATGTATTTTAACCGCCTACCATTTATCAAACTTTTGAAGCATTACCCTCGTGTCTCTGGTTGTTGCTTCTATGTTCCAATCTGCATTTTGTTGAGGTTGCCTTATAGTTGTGATGACCGTTTGAGAATTTCTTTCAAGGAGAACATTTCTGACTTGATTTAGAGTGGCTTGTTGTACGCCTACATATTCTGTCATAGCTTCCCCTAGGTTTGGGTTTTTAACTTTTTTGAGCTCATGATTTTTGTGATCACAAATATGGTTGTTCCATCATGTATTCTACCAATAGCTGTTGTACTGCTTCCACACTCTCTTAATGCTACATCAAAGCTCCTTCAAAAAAAAAAAAAAAAAAAAGCTACATCAAAGAAAATTGAGAGGAAATCTAGGGGGAGACCAGTTGGATATATTACCAAGAAATTTCCAATCCCAAGCATTACAATGCTCCCTATAAGATTTCAGGACTTTTGAAACAAACTGCTCAATGCTTATGTGGGGGGAGTCATGGTGATTTGATTCTTGTATAATCAGATGTTGTCAATTGCTAGTACAACAAAGATGTAAAATTTATGAAGATCTTGATCTGTGATGGTTTGATTGTTTGCTGGATTACGAATGAATGAGATCCAATTTGTGATATCATAACTAGCTATTCTCTTAATATTCAGAGGTCAGGGGGACTGTCTCCATGGAATTCTAGAGAATAAGCATTTTAAAAAAGTATGTGAAGTATTTTTCTGTATTATATACCATTGTGCCACTTACAGTTACAGTATTTTGTTTTGTTTTATTTTTTTTTTTGCACACCGGCTGCTGCACACTGGCTGCTACACATCTAGCAAAAATTAGAAGGTAGGAAGTTTTTATTTTTATTTTTATTTTTAAGCAAACCCTTACAGAATTTAGAATCAGATTGATTGCTGAGTTATTTTTCATCTATCCTAGAAGATGTAAAGTGCCATCTTGTTTTGATCATTTTTGTAGGTGAAGTGAAAAATTTTCCGATAAATTACAATTATTTTAATCAAACATACACACAATTATATGCTACTAAAATATGAAACGCTGTCGTTCTAACGTGTCCAGAGCGTAACCGACTTAGATATGGACAGATGTCAACAACACCTCCTCGCAAATCAACGGCTATTTCTATTCTCAACGGAATTTTGAATTTTAAACACCCACACCGAGACAGTTACATATAACTGCAAGGAGAACTGAATGATCGCAATTCCTCCCACTCTAAAGCCCCATTTGAAGAGTTTCTTCTTCTATTTGACAATCCAACAATTTGCTCTCATCACCATACCCCTAACTCCGTCGTGTTATGATATAAACCCGGAGGGAGAAGGAAGAACTTGGAACTCAGCAAGCTTTCTCAGAGCAAGGCCTTTGATTTCTCCAAGGTTTTACGGAAACCCACTTTTGAGTTTCTCTCTTTCCTTCTTAGTTTTCGTAGGCTTTAGAAGTTTTAGGAATTCTCTGGATTCCATTATGCCGTTGATTCGATCGGTAATATACGGGGGTTTTCATTCTCATTTGGCATAATCCAGTCTTGAAGTCGTTGGATTTCCATTATTTTTTAGGTCACGACAATCGTTTTTCCTTCTTGGTTTCTTACTTGATGGTTTTTCTTTATTAATTGAACTTTGAATTACCCAAGATTTGAGCGAGTCCTTCATGCAGTAGTTTCTTTTTCATTCTTGCCAAACCCGTTCGTGAAAGAACGGTTTCCCATTTTGTCCATAGTGCCTGATAATGTTTAGTGGCCTTAAATAGAATGTGTAGTTTTCATGATGGTTTTCTTGTAGACGTATTAAGTTTCATGCTTTTTACCTGTTTAATTTTAGTTCTCTTGGAGCAGTAACTCAAACGGAAACAGTGGATCCTCAGAGATCCCTCCAAAATTTCAATCTTTCAAGGGTAAAGTTCTTGCATCTCTTTCAAAATCCACTCCGTTTTTTTTTTCTTTATAGCCTCTGAATGCATTTTATACTGTAATGGATTTTGTTGACATTTTGGCAGGTGGGTACTGCAAATTCTTTCAAAGATGAATGATCTTATGACACAATCGTTCTTAAGTTATGTGGAACTGAAGAAACAGGCCCAGAAGGACCTTGAAGCAGATCTTGATTTTGAAGCAGTCCAACTCAATCACACTGAGGAACAGAACCTCCCGAAGTTCTTTCAAGAAGTTGGATTAATTAAGGGTGAAATGGAAGAGATAACCAATCTCTTGTTTGATCTTCAGCACTTGAATGAAGAGACAAAGTCAACCCATAGTGCTAAAGTTCTTCAAGGGCTAAGAGATCGAATGGACTCAGACATGGTTGCAGTTCTCCGAAAAGCCATGATTGTCAAGGCAAGGCTAGAAGCGCTTGATCGATCCAATGTGACCAATCGAAAGGTCTCAGAAGCATATAAAGAGGGAAGTCCTGTCGATAGGACAAGGATATCTGTAACAAATGGTTTGAGAGTCAAACTTAAGGAAATGATGAATGATTTCCAATCCTTGAGAGAAAATATTCTTTCAGATCATAAGGAAGATCTCAAGAGGAGGTACTATACTGCAACCGGCGAACTACCAAGCGAGGAGATTATTGAAAAGATGGTTTCAGGGGCTGTGAAAGTTCAACTATTTGAAGCGAAAACTGAGACTAATTTGAGGAGTAAAGAGAGGCATGAGGCTGTGATGGATATTCAGAAGAGCTTGAACAAGCTTCATCAGGTCTTCCTTGACATGGCTGTTCTGGTTGAGACACAAGGGGAAAAGATTGATGATATCGAAGAGAACTTGGCCAATGTGGGTAGCTTTATCAATGGTGGAACTAACAGTCTTTACTATGCCAATCAAATGAAGAAGAAGAACAAGAAATGGGCTTTTTGGGTTTGTGCCGTGCTGCTGATTATACTGTTGGTGTGCATCATTTCTATGCTAGCTTCTTGAAGGGAATAGGTCAGAAAATCATTTGTAGACTCATGGTTTCTGACGCCCAAGTGCGGGGATTTTTTTGTTTAAATTAATCTCTAATTGAGCTGTTCTGAGCTCGAAGAGGGGTTGTTTTCTTTTTGCTGCTTTAACGGATTTTGGCTTGTTAGATATCATTTTACCATTTTGGTATAGTGATTCCTGTCTGATATGCTGTTGTGTTCACTTAACTGGTGGCAAGATTTAACGAGAAATAGATTTTATAAATTGAATTGATTAAAATGAAGTGTTCCTCATGTTTTTATCATCTGTTTTCCGTCTCTACTATATTTTCTAAATCCAACATGATTGCTAAAAAAGGCTGAATCAACTGCTGTTATGGGGTTTTAAAGGGGAAAAAGGATACAAGAACTTAAAATTAGGGGAATCAATCAGTTAAGTCTGATAGTATCATCCTTTTGATTCAGTTTATTTTTGGCTGCTGGAAAATTTTAATGGGCAAGTTTTTCAATACTTAAAAGAGCTGATTGATTAAAGATATTTTTAGTAGATTCGCCTGTTTGGTCGGTGCTCTTCATATGCCTGATAACTCTTGACATTGAGTAGCTTTCTAATGAGCTCCGGTTAAAGTTGTTTTTATTTGAGTGGTTGGCTTATGAAGCTGCTCAAAATACACCGCATCAGTTGGCATTATTAGATTTACTTTATAATAAAAATAATTTTATAATCTAACAAACTACATTAAACACATCAGTTTGTGGGATTGTTTTTGCGTAATTCTTTTGTCACTAGAATATTTTCCTTAAAGATGACACAATCCAAGATAAAGACTACATAAGCATATAGTTGGTAGTTTTAGTACTAGCTATGCTAGGATTGTGCGATATGATGCAATTTTGGCCTTATTTTTTATGCACGAGTGCGAGATTAAAGCGAAAGAAGATAACAATTGCACAGCTTCATTTTGCAAGACTTAATGAAGAATTATCGATGATTAAATGTGGACCAGGCAAAGGTGTCCTCCAAAGATTAGAAAAAATAAAAAATAAAAAGAAGCCCGGATATTCCTGTCAATATCATGAACCTTATCCTACTTTCTAATAAAATCACAACCATAGAAAAAATTCCTCATTTTTCTCATCTTCTTCCGTTATGAACCTATACCAATTTTATCACATATCAACCATTTCATGGAACCCATTTCAGTGAATCTACAAAACCAGACCTTCATAGAATCAAATGTGGTACAGAGTCTGTGTCTGCTTGAAAGATGTTCAAAAATGGTGGAAATAAAGCAGATTCATGCTCGACTTTATAAAATGGGTCTCATTGGAGACCCTAATGCAGTGAGCAGGCTCCTAACTTCCAGCACCTCCCCAGATTTTGGCAGCTTGATTTATGCTCGGAAGGTGTTTGACAAAATTAGTAGACCCAATACTTTCCTGTGGAACACCATGATTAGAGGATATTCAAACAGCAATGAGCCAGAAAAAGCCCTGCTTCTGTACAATGAAATGCTTTGTGATTCAGTCCCACATAATGCTTACACTTTCCCTTTCCTGCTCAAAGCATGTTCCACTCTGTCAGCTTTGGAAGAAACCCAGCAAATCCACGCCCACATCATAAAAACAGGCTTTGGCTTGGATGTTTATGCCACAAATTCATTGCTTCATGTTTATGCCATCTCTGGTTGCATCAACTCTGCACATCTCCTGTTCGAGCGGCTTCTTGAGCGAGACATTGTTTCTTGGAACTCAATGATTGATGGGTATGCAAAACTTGGCAGGTTAGAGATGGCTTTTGAATTTTTCAAAAATATGCCAGTAAAGAATGTGGTCTCATGGACGGCAATGATTTCTGGCTTTGTTGGGGCAGGACTCAACAAGGAAGCTCTAAACCTTTTTTGTGAAATGCTGATTGCTGGAGTCAAACCTGACAATGTAGCTCTTGTAATCTCACTTTCAGCGTGTGCACATCTAGGAGCATTGGATCAAGGCAGATGGATTCAGGCCTATATCGCTAAAAACAGAATCAAAATCGATCGTATACTGGGATGTGTTCTCATTGACATGTATGGTAAGTGTGGAGACATGGAAGAAGCTCTAGAAGTCTTCACAAAACTTGAGAAGAGAGGTACCTCTGAATGGACAACAATAATTAATGGTTTTGCAATACATGGGCAGGGACAAGAAGCTCTTGATTTGTTTGTGCAAATGATCAAAGCAGGAATTAAGCCAAAGTTGATCACATTCACAGCAATTTTGACTGCATGTAGCCATGCAGGGCTTGTTGATGATGTCAAGTCAATGTTTAAGAGGATGACAACAGTTTATGGGCTGAACCCGGCAATAGAGCATTACGGATGCATGGTAGATCTTCTAGGCAGAGCTGGGCTGCTTATGGAAGCAAAGGATTTGATCGAGAAAATGCCGTTCAAGCCAAATGCTGCCATTTGGGGAGCACTGCTTAACGCCTGCTGGATTCATGGACATCTTGAGTTAGGGAAGCAGATAGGGAAAATCCTGCTTGAAATTGACCCGGGGCATGGTGGGCGATACATTCACTTGGCAAGAATTCATGCTGCAGCTGGGGAATGGGACCAAGCAGTTGAAGTGAGAAGACAGATGAAACACAGAGGAGTTTCAAAACTTTCAGGGTGTAGTGCAATCAGCCTGAATGGTACTGTCCATGAATTTTCAGCTGGAGATGGGTGCCATCCACAGATGGAAAAGATTTATTGGATGTGGGACCAGATTAAAGAGAAGCTAAGGCAAGAAGGGTATAAACCTGCAACAGGGGACTTACTTCTTGATCTACGTGATGAGGAGAAAGAGAGAGCAATCCAGTATCATAGTGAAAAGCTGGCTATTGCATTCGGGTTAATAAGCACTAGATCGGAGACAACCATCCGGATTGTTAAGAATCTTCGGGTGTGTGAGGACTGCCACATAGTTACAAAGCTCATCTCAAAGATTTATGCTAGGGATATTATTGTTCGGGATAGAACTCGTTTCCACCATTTCAAGAATGGGAAATGTTCTTGCAGAGATTATTGGTGAAAAAGAGAGATGCCTTGGATCACACTCAGTAGACTCTAAAATGCGTAAAATGGAAATACCTATCAAAGATCCGTCAATTTAAATAAGAACTGTGGACAAGCCAGATTATTTTCTTATATATATATATATATATATATATTTTTTTTTGATTGATAAAACAAAATTTTATTGATCATAAAAATAAGCAAAAAACCCAGGATGGGTCATATACAAGAGCATTGCCTGAGCGTGCTAGTTCAGTGATACAAGCCAGATTATTTGCTTTTATAGCTGAAGGTTTGAAAAACTCAAATAAAAACTTTGGAATTGACAGTGGCACAAGTTGTACAAAATTCAACAGCAGTGCTGAGCTACATTTCAGTCAATGCTAAGATGCTGTGTGGCTGTCCAAGATTGTGCAGGCTCTAGTTGGACGTTTCCAATCTGAATTAGGCATGGAAGAGAAAATTCATTATGCGAAAAATCACTATGCAATTGATAACTTGGAGAGGATAAATAACAAGTTACTAAACCCATTTGAGATGCATCATCAAGCCTGTGGTCAGTAACAACAATAGAATATGAAACTTTTGTTTTTAATCAAGTCCTGACAGTTAACTTGAGAAAAGAAAATGATTATTTTACTACCTTAGCATTCTCAACACAAACAAAATCTTTGTAGCAAGCTTCCATCGTCAGATAAGGGTTCCATAAAACAGCATCTGTCCAACTGCATAGGAAAAAGATAAGCATGTTAAACAAACAAATATTGTTGACAGGTCTCAGTGATAACAATATAAATCTTCAAAATAAGGTTTACAACTCACTTAGTGTTCTTGATAGATATTGTATCACCCAAGCCATTATCAAGCTGCAATTCATTAGGCGCATCCAGATAGACGCAATCTACAAATCCAGGAAAAGTGACCACATCCCTGTGATTTAAAAATGTCAGAAGATACAAAAAAGTCCTTTTGAAAAGTCTATTTAGAGATTGGTGCGAATCATGAGGAGTTATGAGAACTCATGCTACCCTCAACGGCTTCACATAGTAGTTAGAATCATCTGGGTAAGTTATGCTTAACAACTGCAACATACCTTCCTTGTTGCAATGTCTCCATCACACTTCGTCTGTGCAATTAATACAGTAAATCTGAAAGAATTGTTGCAATGTATCCCTTTTGTCCAAATTATGGAAGAAACCATTTGTGTCTGACCAACACATGCAATCAGGGCCCAAACGGCAGGATCCCATTTCTAGTCTTATAAAATTGCTAAAATATCCCTCTTTGTGATGCCTATGCAAAGAAAGCCTACTTAAAATTGCTTAAAAATCTTTTTATGTTACTAAGCGACACTGTTACAGTTGTAATTAATGAACTGCTTATTTTGCCAACAAAATACATATTGCAGACATTTCCCAGACAGTGACTAGAGAGAGAGAGAAAAAAAAACATTTTAAGTTTAATTCACTACTTATAGAATATGGGTAATTCATTGTTTGAAACATGACATACCTTTCTTCCTTACCCTCCAATGGATTCTTAGGATCTGGATCTTTGTTCAGAGTTTTGCACCCTTTCAAACCTTTAACTGATGCCCCTGTCACAGAAGCCTGAATGACAATGGTGGAAGTTAATGTTATTAATTTGTGTCTACTTTTGCAAGATCTTGTAACGAAATTAAATTCACAACACCATGTAAGTTAAGGATGAAATATCCTGGTCATTTTCAGAGTTTCAACTTGAAATCACCTACCAATTGTCTCATATTTTCTTTCTACCCATTTTAATCTTAAGTTCTTCCAATACTTTTTTCTATATGCAAGTTCTTCCACTACCTATCAGTAACAGTATCATCCAAAGAAATTTTTATTTTGGTTAAGAACATGATGATAGATGGAAATTATGATACTTACACGGAAGTATGAGTGCAAGGCAGTATTAAATGAAAATGGCTTATTGTCTGTGTTTGTAATTGTTAGTTCAGTTGAAAGGCTTCTTGTATGTAAAATGACCTGCAAAGAATTGATTAAATAACAAGTTAACGAGACCATGAAGTATACAGAAAGCCTAACTGAACATTAATTACATAAGAGAGCGGGGAAAACAATATGATGGCAAAGGTAAAAGCTTTGCTAGATGGATTTGTTGTTTGTGATAGGCTTCATCTGTTCCAAATCGAAGCTGAAACATATTCTAAAGTTCTTGTGGATTGGTGGCATGGGTTTGCAAGTGTCCATTAGGAAGTAAGGGAAGATTGGTACAGAATTAAATTGCTATCAAATCATATGGTTATTTCATTGAAGTATGTTTATAGAGAAATAAATCAAGCTGCTGATTGCCTTGCAAAGCAAGAGAATAGATAAACTGGGTATCCCTGCCTTAAGTTGTAAATGAGATATTTGTTAAAGTTTCTGTACAGTTCTTAACCTGGGTTTTGCGCTTTATTGAATATTGTATCCCCAAGGTGTTTGGAATGTAACCATGATTTTCCTCCACCATAAGTGAATGTTTTTAATAATAAAATTGGGGTACCCTCTTCTTAAAAATACGCATAAGAGATAAGTGACCACCCAACCTTGTATAAAGCTTGAAAGCTGTAATCCCACATGGAACGACTGTAAGTACCATCCTTTAGTTCTAGAGTTACAACAGGATTTCCTTCCACATTTTCAGAATCAACAACGGACCAATCCAAGTTCCTTGCAAATCCATGCTGTAAATTACATAAAAAATTCATCAGTATAAAAAAGGAAAAGAAAATTAATAATAATTAGAAGACAGGAATGAAGAATATAAGTAAAATGTAATCATTGACAATTCTCGAGAAACTCTTCTGGCTCATGACTGGAAAGGAAGAGCTCAATCATCCATAACTTTTGGCTGGACTACAATTTCTATCAGTATTAAGACCAACTTAAAATTTTTCCATAAAGCAATTATTCTAACCCAAAAATCACTCACAAGTACTAGTGACTAAGTTATGGAAAGTTCCACAAATGAACTTTCCAAGGTGAAGTGCTAGAAATAAAATGAAATGATCTCATATAAAATATGTATATATTTTTTCTCGAATTCATATAGTATAGAATGCAAAGATATGCATGGAGTCTAGTAATGGGGTATGAACAGCGTAGAAAGCCGTACCTGCTGTATTTGGCCAGGTCCAAACTGTGGGAAACAATGTGGAAGGCCTCCACTATTCCAAGAGAGGCAGTGTTAGTATTTGAGGATCCTAAGTTTTTGAGTAATAACAGGATTCAATACATGCATCATATGCAGAATGACAAATTTATGACCCCTAAAACACACAGATTTAGGATTTAAATCCTCTTTATAATAATTTCCTTAAGTGGTGACAATTTGAGATATCAATAATCTTTAGACATTGTAATTTGCCAAAGGCTGAAATTAACAGAATATAATTGAAGAATTCTTTGTCATAAAGTTTAGCTATGACCTCATTTTTTTCTCTCTGTTTTGTCAGTCATTCTTCAAATTTAGAACACCTAAAAAATTCATTAAATTATTGTTCTTGAAACATATCACCTGCAATTATGTCAACTAGCTTTAAATCTTGACCACCTACTAGGAGATCACGTGCAAAGCTCAATAGACACTAACTGAGCTTCAGCTTGTTGGTATCGGTTACCCCAGTTTAAAAGTGAAAATTTAATTCCTATAAGATAGTCATCAACATAAAAAGCAAATAAGGAATATCCAAATCATTCATCGATCTACCACATAACCCAAACCACTACATTCAGCAAAAGAGCAAAAATGTACGAAAGGTTAAAAGAATAAATGAAAAAAAAAAAAAGGGATCGCAAGGATTGAGGCTGGCAGGAAGACAAACCTGATTGGTTTTTTCTTATTAAACACAGCATCTGGCCGAACAAAAAGGAGATCCTTGCCATTGGCTAATTTCCAAGACGTGATACAGCCTCCAAACAAGTACACATCTGCCTCACTGCACACAGCAAATTCAATCATCTATGGAAGTCTATATATGCATCTACTATCCTAAAACACTAATGCTATATATTAAAAGAGCCAAAATTAGTTTTCTTACAATAATTAGTTGTATCTTAAATAAGGAAACGAAGAGATGGGAACAATTTAGAAACTTAAAATCCCCAATTGTAATTGCTCGAATTAACGGCATATATAAATGTAAGGAGAGGGAGGCATGGAATGAGCATAAGAATACTAACCTACCGGTAGAGGAAGTGAGCACAACCTTGGGCAAGTTCCCTTCTCCTTCTGTGACTCGCACGCCCAACGAAGTAGAGGCTTCTTTGCCCACAGTTGCATAAGCCTTGCCAGAATTATACCTGTTTCCGAAAACTTAATTTTCCTTTTAGTTTCTTAAGTTTCTCGAAACGTACTCCGATTCAATGCAAACCCGACAGATCGAGGGTTTAATCAAATAATGGCAACCTTGACACATGGGGATTCGAAGAATTGAGCAGAAAATAGAGAAACTCACCGGTTGACTCGGCGAAGATTAGGTGGGCATATGGTGGGGAGCGAGAATGCCATAGAAACAAACGCCATCTGCTTTAACCAAGGTGTCTATCTCTCTCTCTCTCTGCCGCACACTTACAGTCACAAGACTCACTACCCAATAGCACACTTACTTGAAAATGGTTCTGATCGTTTATGCCGTTACTGGGATTTGTATTTATCCTCGTCAAAATTCGTATATTCTTTCGTTCTGATGATTTTCTTCTGTTTTTTTTCTAAAGGAAAATTAAGAATTTTTTTTATATATAAATAATAATATGCCATATTTTATATAACGACAAATTTCTTACCGAAATAATAATAAGAGAGTGAAATAATAATATAATAAAAAATATTGAGAGCATTCACCCTTAAGTCTTATTTGAATTTGAAAATGAAATGAGTGGAGATGAGTTGAATTTATTTTTTAATATTATTATTATTTTAAAATTTGAAAAAGATGTATTAAAATTTGAAAAAATATGTATTAGAATTTGAAAAATATGTATTGAGATTTAAAAAATATATATATAAATTTATGTTTTGTACAAAAAGATTATAAAAATATAATAATAAAATGGAAGTTAGTTGAAATGATATTTTTGAATCCAAACGTGGCCTTACCATACTTATATTTATAATAATAATAAATTTATATTATTATTTATATAAATAATAATATAAATTTATTATTTATTCCATTTACTATTTATATAAATATAAGTATGATAAATGTAAATATTTCATAGCAATACTCTAATATGATATATAAAACTTTTCTTATAAAAAATACGATATATTATTAAAAATTAGATTTTTTTTTTATGTATATAAATCTTTAGGATAATATTAAATTTTTAAAAAATGGTGAGAATTGAGAAATCTATTTTTAAGCGGATAATTTTAAAGTGAAAAAAAATGGAGTTGAAAAAAGGTGAGCAGTCAGCAGACCCTATTTTTGTGTTAATTTTTGTGGACAGCTAAAGGGATTAAAGATTTTGCAAGGCACAGCAGCAGAAGTGATCAATGATTCAATATGTGGTAAATGATGAAATTAAGAAAATTTAGGGTTTGTGGGGAAGATCTGCGAAGGAGATGGATGAGCAGTGCAGTGCTGAGCTTTGGGGATGGGAGCCAGGGGGCTCTCGGACTGCCTTCATCGTCGGGTCTTGCCGTCGACGCTTATGAGCCCACCCCGGTCCCTGCGCTCCCCTCTGATATTACCGGTCTCAGTGCCGGACACTACCACTCTTTGGCTGTAACTTCCCAAGGTCATCTCTGGGCTTGGGGTCGAAACAACGAAGCCCAGCTCGGCCGTGGTCTTCTCGCTCCCAGGTTTGATTCGCTCGATCTCTGTTTCATTTTTTTCTTCTGTAATGTTGATGAAAATGGGTGTTTCTTTTGAGTGATTTGACGTCGATACGTGGTTTGCTTAATGTGTTCTGAATCTGATTGTTAAAATTTGAGCTTTAGCAGAGATTCTTGGAATGAGCCGAAGAGAGTGCAAGGGTTGGAGAAAGTGAATGTTTGCGCTGCATTTGCATCCGGGGTAATTTCTGCAGCCATTGGAGATGATGGGTCTTTATGGGTCTGGGGAAAGTCTAAGCGTGGACAGCTTGGTCTTGGAAAAGGAATCATTGAGGCTGTAGCACCTTCCAGGGTCGAAGCGCTTGCTGGAGAAAAGATAGCCAAGGTGGGCCACTACTAAACAATTGCTATATTCTTGTGGATCATTATGAGGCATAATCTGCGATTTAGATGGGAAACATTGTTGAGGTGCATCTTCCTTTGATAGGTGTCATTTGGTTGGGGGCATGCACTTGCACGGACTGAGGATGGGAAGTTGTTTGGCTGGGGTTATTCAGCTGATGCTAGGATAGGGAAGGTTGGGGAATCTTTCGAGAGGTCTTGTCTGGATTCGAGTGTGGGTATACCCGAAAACAAAGGACAACTCCCAAGCTCGGCATTCGAAGCTGCTGAGAAGCTGGTTTTAGAAGGAATAAAGGAGGAGGAAAACATGCCAATTGTCTGGGAACCTTGTTTAGTGGAGCAATTACATGGTGTTGAAGTCACAGACATTGCGTGTGGGCTAGATCATTCCATGGTCCTCTATTGTAAGTAGTAATACTTGTCTTCGTTAAGATATGCATATGGAAATGTAAGTTATGCCTGCATTTATGTTCTAATTCTTGAACTCAGGTAATGGCACCCTGTTGAGCTGTGGAAGTAACGTATATGGTCAGCTGGGCAGAGTAAATCAAGATTTGGGAATGTTGCCAGTGGACATAACCCTTGTTCCTGTGTCTATAGCGGCAGGTCTTGGACATTCTTTGGCAATTTGCAGGGTTTCATCATCGGATACGATGGAAGATGCTACGAGTATTGTTTCGTGGGGATGGAATCGGAGCTTTCAGCTTGGAAGGACCGGACCAGAGCATATCCCATTGATGGTTGAAGGGTTAGCTGGTGAAACTCCGGTCGCTGTTTCAGGGGGGCGTGCTCATTCCGTTGTTCGCACATCTAAGGGAGAGGTGTGGGTTTGGGGCTGTGGTAAGAATGGCAGGCTTGGGTTAGGAAGTTCCAGTGATGAAGCCGAGCCAATTTTTCTAGACTCTTTAGAAGGTTGCGAGGTTATACAAATTGTGTCAGGCTTTGATCATAATCTTGTCTTGATTGCTGATTAATGTTAGCCTGAATAGAATATTGGTCGTGTTAAACAAACATTCCTATAAGTGATACTTAAAGGATGAAGAGCATCAGTTTTTCAAAAGTGACTAATAATTTCATCTTGAACAGTTTTCTTGTTAAGGGTGATATAAATTGTTTCAGAAGTAATTAGAAGTGATAAACTGGAATCAAACAAGTAGCATTTATTACATACTATTGGTTTACATATATTACAATTTGAGTTTCAAGCAAATCTTGAAAGTTGAAACAATTTTTTTCCCGACAAACACTGGCCTGCAACTTTTGCAGGACGGAAGCAAACTATAGTTCCCACAGCTTTTTCAGACTCACAACAGCTAGCATTGTGGAAGATCCTTTGGTGGAGGCAGAACAGATTGATGGGCTCCTGGTCCATCTTCTACTAGAAATGCCGTTTTCAATCCCCAACCAGTATGGAGCTCCAAATGACAGTGGAAAAACCAAACGCCTAGACAGTCACGTTAGGAGCATTAGTGCAATTGCAAAGGTCTAATTATTTTAGAACAAATAAATCCCCAAATTTAGTTCATCAGAGAGGGTTAAATTTTGAAAATTTAAGAGACATATATATATTGTTGTCCCCCCTTCCCAATTGCTCACTTTGACAGATAGTGCAAAAGTGTGTTTTTTTAATATTTAAAAAGAATTATGCTAGCAGTCAAACCGAGCAGTCACATGAAAAGTAGCAGCCCCTATAATTAAATTTTGAGCTCCGTTACTTACATTTCACACACTATACTTATTTATATATTTTTTATTTTATTTTTATTAAACTAATTGAGTTCTTCTATTCATTATTCCTACTTCACATATCTATTAAGGAATAAAATAAAAAGATAAAAAAAATTATATGTGGTGTATATGGTATAATAGAAATGATGAGCTTAAATTTTACAAGTGCATGAACTTCGCTGAAATTAAACCAAGTACCGGGATTATCAGCTCTGAATCGAATAGCAGTCCAACCGCCAGTGGGAACTCCGACTGTATTCCTTTCCACAGGATCAACCAAGTTGAACTTCGCCGGATCTTTAGCAGGATCAAAATTCCCGATACCCGTCCCAACAACGAAGAAGTTATAGCCATGAAGATGAAATGGATGCGACTCAACTGTTAGAAGATTGGTGTCTTGTAGTACCAACTCAACAGTAGAATTAAAGGCGATCTTGCTAATCCTCGTGCCTGTGGCAGTGCCAAGATTAGCCGTAAGTGGAGCACCGGTGTAGTTGAACGGCTTCGGAGGCCTGTCCGGGAAATCAACTCTATACACTCCTTTAATATTGAAGTAATGAGCTTGAAGAAGCCCGACTTGAGGCATCACAAAAGAGATATTATTCAATGAGGCAAGGAGTTTGGTTCCATTGAGGCAAGTTGGGCAAGAATTCTTGCCAAAACCAACTGTGTAAAAGAGATTTCTATCAACTTTGAGAGGAACATTGGCCGGAAATAATGGAGTATTTAAACTTTTGAGCTTCTCGTTGTAACTCAAAGCAAATTCGGTGTCGTTTGGTGCCGGCAATTGGGGAAGAGAAGGGAGGACAGTGTTTGGAATGCCTTTGTATTGCAGTATTCCTGCGGCAGTTTTGTTATCTATGGAAAGTGGAGCATCCATGTAAGGCCTAGCCGCCATGAAATATCTCCCTGGGATTTGGTTAGCTTTCACCAGAACGTTTGTGGTTTGGCCAGGTGCAATAAGTATAGCTTGAGTGCTGAATGGTTTTGTGTAAACTGCATCAACCTCCACCACTGTCAAGTTATGTCCAGCAATAGCAAAGAAAAGTTCGTCGTTGAGGGCAGCGTTGATGATCCTCAACAGGTACGTTTTGCCTGATTCCACCTCGATTGCAAACGTATCTAAGACAAGTAGAAATAAAAGATTAATTCTATAGTAATATATATTTTAGCTAGAAAGATATCTGATGTGCAGTCAGATTATAAAATTATTTTTAATATAATATAAGTTTAATATATCATGTGAATTTATTTTTGTATAATGTTTATATTTGTAGCATTCTATAAGCCCGGCCCATATATATTAAGTATCATGCTTACGTTTTTCAGAGCATGGAAAGAGTGGCCCCGGCTTTCCATTGATTGTGTGTGCATCCGACATATTTGGTGGCAAACCCATGATCGTCCCTGCCTTGACAACCTCTTCCACATCCGCATGCCACCATTCTCCTGCATGCAGAAGAAAACGAGAATTACAGAAACTGATTAATGGCGGCCTAACTTAATTTTCTATGGGAATTTTTTGATGTAGAAGTCTATATATAATTTCCTTGAAACTCACCTAATAGAAGTTCAAATTCTTGGTGCGGCTGTGGGAAAGGAAACGGGATTCCTGGTTTAGGCATGATGACAAATGCACCATGGACAGTAGCCCTCAGCCAAAGAATATGTGCATGCCACCATAAAGTTCCCCTTTGTCCTGTTACATTGAAGTCATAAGTGTAGCTATTCCCAGTCTGGATTGGACACTGAGTTATGTAAGCTGGTCCATCCGCCCACCCATTTCGATATTGCTTCAGTCCATGCCTAGTGAAAGAATGATGATCACCAAATTAGCAATAATGAAAAACACAATATTACAAGTTCTTATATATATTACAAGCATCATAAGGAGAATGAATATTTATGACAGATTATTTATAAGGATAATATAGATTATTTATAATGAATATATATATATATATATTACAACTAATTACAAATAACCAGTTTTTTTTTTGTAAGCGCGTTATCAGCAAATAAGCCTACCAGTGAATAGACATGTTATATTGTGCATGGTTTGTTACGTTGATAAGAACTCTATCTCCCTCCCTAACATATATAGTCGGCCCTGGGAACCTCCCGTTTACAGTTACGATGGGTTTTGCATGGCACAATCTGCTCACATTCTTCACTTGAATCTGAGAAAATCACATGCAGATCATCAACACAAAAACCAAGATCATATATTTAAAGAACAAGCCGCCATTAATGCAACTTCGTGCAACAAACTCACATCAAATTGATACTTCTTTATGGCAGCTTCAGCTGGAGAAAAGATTAAGCCAAGAAAACCAAAGAAAAGGAAGGTGAACCCAGGAACATGAACTCTAGCCATGGATATCTCCAGTCAAAAGAAAAGAAAAGCTTTTCAACTACTGTTTGTATGGATGAGACATGAATCAAGTAAAGATGATGAGAGGTATATATATGAATGCATAAAGGTAATTAATGGTGGGCTATCAGTTTGTTATAGGATAGAATTGATCATTATGGGGTTAAGAATTAGGTGAGAATTGTGAATTAGGAGTTTATGAACATCAAAGCTTGCAAGCAAAATGCTGAAAGAGACTACCGGCCATTAACTGACGTAGAGGCTGAGATTGCTAAACCAAGAAGATTTCAAAACAATATCAGTATATATATATATATATATATATATATACTTGTTTTATTTTTCTTTTTATAGCTTAATTAAAACATCTAAAATATTAGGGATGAGAGCTACACAAGACCAAACGAACCCTAAAAGTCTCAGAAGCCTGAGCTTTACCGTCAAGCAAAACGATATTTGATTAATATATTGGCTTTAGGAAGATCACTACTGATATACTGGCACAAGCAATTCTTTTTAGCATCCAAGCTGGGTAAGATTCCCAGCAAAGTTGCCCCATGGTGATCAGAAAGGAAAAGGATCGGTTGCGATATTCTAGCTCTTAATTATAAGGTGATTATGATCATGCAAGTTCGTTACTGGCCCAGGAAGAGCCGCACGTATATTGAAATTTTGAAGATTACATACAAATATATATTAATGTTTTACATAATCGTAATTGCACCGGCCATAAATAAAACATCATATGACGTACGGAGTCTTATGTAAGAAGAGAAATAATATTAGTAATCGTGGAGTACTAATATTTCATTTAGAGAAATGATACATATATTATTATTTTATAATTTTTTTTATATTTAAATTTTTTTAATTTTTGATTTTATTTAGTAATTAAGAAGGTGAATATTAATAAAATTATATATTTTTATTTTTTTAATGATTAAAAATGTTAAAAAATACTTAAAATAAAATAATTCAAATACACTAATGAATTGTAAAATTATTATAAATTGATAGTATGTATATCATTATTCGTGAATTGTATAAATATAACATATTTTTAAAAAAAATGAAATTTATTATGAAAATATTAATTATTTTTCATGCTGTTGTGTATTAATTATTTATTTTTTCTAAAAGAATTGATTGTGCAGTGCTTCCATTAATATCATTTCTGTTCTGACATAAAGCTGATCCGTACGTGTGATTTTTTTTTTTTTGAGAGATAATAGGCGTACAACGCCTTTTTGTACGCCTTTTACTATTATTTTATAACTTTTCAGTATAATTTGGTTTTTTTTTTATCATTTTTTTCAAGTATTTTTTTAATATTTTTAATCATTAAAAAAATTAAAAAAAACATATTTATATTTATATTCTTAATCATTAAATAAAACTAAAATTTAAAAAAAAAAGTAAATATAAAAAAATTATAAATTTATTGTACATCTATCATTTCTGTTGTTTTTTATACGTAAATTATAAGCAACCAAGGCATAACATGATGATCAGTTACTTGGTAGGGGTTTTAAGTACTCATGACTCGCGTTGATAAAAAGTCCATAACTAGTCTGGACGTCTCTCCATTATTTTGGTTAATAAAAAATGCAACACTATTTTAGTATTTTTAAATATAATTATTATATAATATAATATAATATAAAATAAGTAGGATGTTTCTTCGTCAACTTGTAAATAATATAAAAATATTTTAATTTTTATGTTATCTCAATATTATTTAGAAAAAATAAATTGGCGGAGGACAAAAAATCTGTTGGGTTGCAAATTTGATTGGGCCAACTAGTACAGTACTCTTTTCATGATAAGCACGAGAATGAGAAGCCCATTTGGTCTTTTTTTTTTTCATACATTTTTTTTATATCCTTAAAACATTTTTTAAAAATTAAATCACATAATTAAAAAAATAATTTTTATTATAAAACTAAAGACAGAAACTACTATTACAAAACAGAAATATATAAAAAACTCTCTTTGAAACTCTTAAGAACTGAAACTTTCTTTCTCTCTCTATATTTTCTTATGAATTTCATTACAACCGAAACCACTATTTATAGGCTTTGAAATTACTATGCAAGTCACTATGCAGAATTTAAAATAATAGTGGTGGGATCATTCACATAATTTTAGTGGTGGGACAGGAGGCGGCGGCCGTCCCTCCACATACGGATTAATTTCGTTATACTCCCCCTTGAATGACCACCCATAAAGAATCTGTCTCGTTAAAACCTTGCTAAGGAAAAATTCAATGGGAAGAAAAACCAATGGCGAAAGAAAAAGAGTACAGTCTTCTTATGTATCCACAAGTGCTTTAAGATTGCCTCATTAAAACCTTGCAGAGAAAAACCCAATGGGACAAAACCTCAGCGAAGGAAAAAGAGTATAATCAGCACATTTACTCCCCCTGAAAAGTGCATGACAAAAGATCTTTAAGTTTTCGCATTCCAATGTTATGCACAATCTTCTTGAATGTGGAAGTTGGTAACGCATTTATGAATAAATCTGTCAGATTATCACTAGATCGTATCTGCTTGACATCAATTTCACATTTCTCTTGAAGTTCATGAGTATAAAAGAATTTAGGTGAAATATGTTTGGTTCTGTCACATTTGATATATCCTCATCTGATTTGAGTGATACAAGCAGTATTATCTTCATATAAGATTGTTGGGCTATTATTGATCATGGGAAGTCCACACTTTTCTTGGATATGTTGAATAACTGATCTCAGCCAAATACACTCTCGACTTACTTCATGAATAGCAATTGAGTGATTTGAAGAAGTAGCAGATAGTGTCTGCTTAACAGATCTCCATGATATGGCAGTATCTCCATAAGTAAATAAATATCCAGTTTGAGATCTACCTTTGTGTGGGTCTGAAACATAACCTGCATCTGCATACCTAATCAATTGTGGACTTGATCCACGTTGATAAAATAATCTCATATCAACCGTACCATGAAAGTAATAAAAGACATGTTTAATGCCATTCCAATGCCTTCGAGTTGGTGCAGAACTATATCTTGCAAGCAGATTGACTGAGAATGTAATATCTAGTCGAGTGCAATTTGCAAGATACATCAAAACTCCAATTGCACTGAGATATGGAACTTCAGGACCAAGAATTTCTTCATCATCATCACAAGGACGGAATGGATCATTCTTCACATTAAATGTTCGAATAATCATTGGAGTACTCAAGGGATGAGATTTGTCCATATAAAAATATTTTAGGACTTTCTCAGTATACATGGACTGATGAATAAAAATTCCATTTGGCAAATGCTCGAGCTGCAGGCCGAGACAAAATTTTGTTTTGCCAAGATCTTTCATTTCAAATTCATTCTTTAAATATATAGAGGCTTTTGAGATCTCTTCAAGAGTTTCCACAATATTTAAATCATCAACATAAACCGCAATAATAACAAATCCGGATTCTGATTTCTTAATAAAAACACATGGGCATATAGGATTACTCTCAAATTCTTCTTTCAATAGATATTCGCTTAAGCAATTATACCACATGCGTTCGGATTGCTTCAACCCATATAAAGATCTTTGTAGTCTGATTGAGTACATATTTCTGGATGTACTTGTAAATGCTTCAGGCATTTTATATCCTTCAAGGATTTTCATATATATGTCATGGTCTAAGGATCCATATAAATATGCAGTGATCACATCCATCAACCGCATTTCTAATCCTTTTATAACAATTAGACTAATAAAAAATCTAAATGTGATTACATCCATAACAGGAGAATATGTTTCTTCATAATCAATCCCGGGTTTCTGCAGGAAACCTTGTGCGACAAACCGTGCTTTGTACCGTACAATTTCATTTTTCTCATTACATTTTCGTACAAATACCCACTTATATCCAACAGGCATTACACCCTTTGGTGTTTAGACAACAGGTCCAAATACTTCTCGCTTTGCTAGCGAATTTAATTCAGCTTCAATAGCTGCTTTCCATTTTGGCCAATCATTTCTACGTCGACATTCTTCGATGGTTTTTTGCTCACTTTTTTCATTACTTCTGGTAATGTCAAAGGTCATTTTATATGAAAATATGTTGTCGACAACAGTTTTATTTCTATCCAGAATTTCTCCAATTTTCATGAAATGTATTGAGATCTCATTATTTTCAGGTATCTGTTCCTCTTCAGGAGAAAATATTTCATGACACACCTCTTCAGGAGGTCCATTTTCAGGAGATTTATACTCTTCATGAGTTTCCTCTTCAGGAGGTTCCGGAATAGAAGATTTGAGCTCTTTAGGAGCATCAATTATTTTTGTAGCCTGTATTGTGGGTACGTGTTCTTCAGGAACACCAAATTCATTTTGTATTATTTTCCTTCTGGAAATTTTGTCTTTTGCATCAATAGGTCTTCCACGCTTCAGGCGTGCCTTAGATTCATCTATTGCTGTTTTGACAATTTTTCCTTAAGGGATTTCAATTCTTGCTGGAGCATTAACAGCAAGAATATAAGATTTTACTACACTTTTAGTGTCAGTAAATACATCCGGTAATTGATTTGCAACATTTTGCAAATGAATAATCTTCTAAACTTCCCGTTTACATTCATTTGTAGGAGGATCAAAATGAGACAGGGTCTTATTATTCCAAGTAATATCTTGTCGTGCTTCAGGCACCGACTTTTCTTTACCCATTAATGGAAAATTGGATTCGTCAAAATGACAATCCTCAAAACGTGTTTTAAACATATCCCCTGTAAGGGGTTCAAGGTATCTAATAATAGATGGAGAATCAAAACCAACATATATCCCAAGTCTACGTTGAGGGCCTATTTTTGTACGTTGTGGAGGTGCAATTGGAACATATACAGCACATCTAAAAGTACGAAGATGAGAAATATTTGGTTGTTGACCAAATGCAAGCTGTAATGGAAAATATTTATGATATGCAGATGGTCTAATACAAATTAGAGATGCTGCATGAAGTATAGCATGTCCCCAAGCAGAAACAGGTAGTCTTGATTTCATAAGTAAAGGTCTAGCGATTAGTTGAAACCTTTTGATCAAAGACTCAGCTAAACTGTTTTGTGTGTGTGTATAGGCAACAGGATGTTCAACATCTATTCCTATTGACATGCAATAATCATCAAAAGCTTAAGATGAAAATTCACCTGCATTATCCAATCGAATGGTCTTAATTAGATACTCAGAAAATTGTACTCGTAGTTTGATTATCTGAGCAAGAAGTCTAGCAAATGCAACATTTCTAGTGGAAAGCAGATAAACATGTGACCATCGACTAGATGCATCAATCAAAACCATAAAATATCTAAATGATCCACTTGTTGGATGAATAGGCTCACATATATCTCCATGAATCCTTTGTAAAAAGGATGGAGATTCAACAATGACTTTTGAGGGAGATGGTATGATAATCAACTTACCTTGAGAACATGCAGAGCACGGAGATTCATTGGGTAGAAATATTTTTTGATTCTTTAAGGGATGTCCATGTGAATTTTCAATAATTCGTCTCATCATTATAGATCTCGGATGTCCAAGGCGATCATGCCAAGTCATAAATACTTTAGGGTCAATGCACTTCTGGTGCATTACCACATATGATTCAATTGTTCTCATCTTTGTATAATACAATCCAGAACATAGAGCAGGCAGTTTTTCTAATACGAGCTTCTGGCCCGATATTGTTTTAGTAATAAGAAGATGCTCTTTACTGCCTTCATTGGTCGTTTCAATATGGTAATCATTACGACGTATATATTTGAAGCTCAATAAATTTCTTCTGGATTATGAAGAGAATAGAGCATCATGAATACAAAATTTGGTGCCATTAGGCAACACAATATAAGCTCTTCCGGAACCCTCAATTAAATCTGATGAATCTGATATGGTATGAACATAAGTTTTACTTAGTGTTAGATTTTGAAAATATTTTTTTTTTAGAATTGTATGAGTTGTAGCACTGTCAGCCAGACATATATCTTTATCATTCAACTCATAGATAAAAAGCTCATCAATGTGATCTATGATTCAACAAAATATACAAAACTTTTATTACAGATAGAAAAAAAATACATTAATTGAGTGGAACACTTCCATCTCCAATTAAGTGTTCAATACTACCTTCAGGATGATTAAAGAAATCAGAGACATCAAGATGAGTAATATCTACATGTACTGAATCTAATAAATCATCTGATGGTTCTACTAAATTTGTTTCTTGCACTTTATTCTTTCCTTTAATAGAAGCTTGATATAAATCAGCTAAGTGTCTGGCCGTATAACAGGTACGTGACCAATGTTCAGTCATTCCACATCTATGGCACACTTCTTCACTTTTTTTTGAAGAATTATTCTGGGGATTTTTATCCCTTTCTGAATTGTACCACTTCTGATGATACAGTATATTATTATCCATTTTAATGTTGTCACTTCTGGGACCAACATTTCTATAATTTCTCCTACCACATCCACGCCCCCGATTTCTTCTAAAGGATGCACCATTCACTTCTGGGGATGATGCAAACCTATTACCATTCATTTCAAGGAATGATATTGAGCTAAGTAGGGCATGACTGGTGGTTTTCTAATAAGAGCTCATTGTTCTGCTCAGCTACTAGAAGACATGATATAAGTTCAGAATATTTCTTGAACTTTTTCTCTCGATACTGCTGCTGCAGGAGCACATTCGAGGCATGAAATGTAGTATAAGTCTTCTCTAGCATATCATCATCGGTGATTTTCTCACCGCATAATTTTAATACTGAGCTTATTTTAAAAAGTGCGGAATTATACTCACTAACACTTTTATAATCTTGCAACCTCAGGTGCAACCATTGAAAATAAGCTCTTTGGAGGATGACAGTCTTCTGGTGTTCATACTTCTCCCTTAAACTGTTTCACAAAATATAAGGATATTTTATTGTAAGATATTCAGTTTTCAATTCTTCATGAAGATAGTGGCGAAGGAAAATCATTACTTTAGCACGGTCCTGCAGGGACGCTTGATTTCCTTCTTTAATAGTTTATTCCAGATTCATTGCATCAAGATGAATTTCAGTATCAAGTATCTAGGATAAATAATTTTTTCCCAGATATGTCAAGAGCAACAAATTCCAATTTTGTAAGATTTGCCATTTTCTACACATATAAATAATGAAATAAATATGTGTATCTTGGAAAATATATTTATAATTTCACATAGATAATCATCAATAAAATATATTAAAGACTGCAAATAATATATTGAAAATTTTACAGAGGAATAAGGTCACTAGCTTCAAAATTTGTAGAACCGTCGTGCTAATAATGTATTATAAAACTAAAGACAGAAACTACTATTGCAAAACAAAAATATATAAAAAACTCTATCTGAAACTTTTAAGAACTGAAACTTTTTTTCTCTCTCTATATTTTCTTATGAATTTCATTACAACTGAAGCCCCTATTTATAGTCTTTGAAATTACTATGCAAGTTACTATGCAAGTCACTATGCAAAATTTAAAATAATAGTGGTGGGGTCATTCACATAATTTTAGTGGTGGGACAGGGGCGGCGGCCATCCCTCCACTTACGGATTAATTTCGTTACAATTTCTTATTAATCATTAAGTAACAAAACAATCACTAAAATGTATCGGGAGAATATCTCGGTGACACAAACATTTTTTAAAAAGAATTATTTTTTTTTTCAAAATTTAAAACAAAATTAATATTAAAAATTTTATTATTACAATATTTAACTTAATAATATATTTATTCAATTTTTTTCTCCTCATCTCTCAAAATCTAATTAAACATTTAATTAATTCAAATAATTTATAACTTGTCTCATCTTATATCATCTTAAATATTTCACTATTATTCACAAATCATCTCAATTCATCTTATCTTAACTCATTGTGTAAACCGACTTAAAAATCTCACAATTAGATATCTCTATTAATCTCATTAAACATTTTCAACATATTATCTGATTTTGAATTTTTATTTTTTAATTCTCAAGTATAGTTTTGAAATTATTAAAATTGAGTACCCAATAACTATTAATTGGTAAAGTGCACGTAAGTGGGTCGTGGGCCATGTATGTGATGAATTATCAAGCTGGCAAAGGAATGGAAAGGACATTTTGATGGAGATGGGTATCCAATTGCAACGAATATGCCAGCCCACTCAATTTTCTCAACCGAAAAAGAATAATCGAGGAGTCTGATCGATCCAACGGATTCCAGCTACTGGCCACCTTAACCCAACAAAATTCTTCACAAAAAACTAAATTTAATTTAGACGTAAAAAGTAGTGGGATGATGTACACGTGGACGTGGGGGCTGGCTCCACAATGTCAACCAACAAAGACAACTAAGCTTAGACAACAATTGTCACCTCCTCCTCCATTTAACGCCCAACCAATTCCTGTTTGATTTCACCGATGTTATCTTCTTGGTCTCCCCTCTAAATGCATGGATCTACTATAGGAGTATATTCCCCTAGTCTTTGGTCTTTCATAACTTGCAACGATACATCCATGAATGCCAATCCAAACTACACCAACTCATGATTCATTTTATGTACTTTCAATCTAGAAAGTTAAAGACTTAATTTGGATCTCTTAAAAATGTCAAATAATTTGTAAATAGTAATAAAATTATTTTAAAAAGTAAGAATAATTATATATTCAAATATATCTAAAAGTATCTCGAATTTATATTAGATGGAAAAGTAAGAATTTACTCGTTTATTTAAAGAATATTTGTGGATTTTTTATCCTAAAAAGATTGTAACGATAAATATTAATAACTCTATTCTCAATCAACAATATTTTAAGTTTTTTTAAACCATTTTTGAAGTATTTTACTTCTTATTTTGATAATGATTTTAATTCCAAATGATCCTTAGTATAATCACTATGTTGTTTTCATGTGCACTTAGAATGTGTGGGATTAGTTTGAACTTCAAAGTTCATTGTAGGATCATAATTCAATTAGAATCACTTTTTTTTTTATTAGGCGGTTGAGACTATATATTCTCCTCTCTATTGATGATTAGTTTCTCTCTTACCGAGTTGTTTTTTTCTAGTCGGATCTTATAACGTTTCAATACTTTAGCAATCTAAATCATGTTTGACATCAATTTCTAGTAGTTAGCTAATAATACCTATTATACGTTGCAGCAAATCATTTTTCAAATAAAAATAGGACTTATTTACAAATATAATTTTCTCATATATTTTCAAATCTATTTTATTATTTATTCTTCATTAGTATTATTTATTATTATTTATTAATATTCTAAAATACTATTAATATTCAAACTTGAAAAACAATTGCTTTACAAAATCCTAAATTAAAACATGGGATGGAATGTCGCATCCCAACTCAAATGACTATTCACAGCACATTAAAGTGTTAACAATGTCTTTTTAGTATGCTCTAATTCGAGTTAGTGTCTCGACACGTGGAAATTGATTTAGATGTTTTGATTCAATCCAATAGCGTAGTGTGAAATTTGTTTATATATTTCTTAAATGGGAAAACCTTCTCATGATAGTTTTAAAAATGATTTTCGCACTAACCAATAATAATGTGTCAAGTAAGCATTCCAAGAAAATAACCTTTGAATTCGCATCCACTCGATCCCCATCTCTTTCCTTAGATTCCACCCCCAACTAGGCTTGTTCACTCGACCCGACCCGCTAAAACAATTTCCAATTGGATATGTTATCATGTTTTGTTTGGCCGATAGCGATAGCCCAATAACATTTTCACAGGTATTCCAATACCGTTTTGGCCATTCCGTCTTGGTTGATACCGTTTTGTTCGTGGAGATTCGAACATACGATTCAATTGATTTAGGCAAAAAGACCGTCTAGTGCGCAAACCCTTGATCAAGATACAAAGATTTGAGTTTTTGAAGGAATCATGGTTGTGTAATGTGCGTTGGAGTTGAATTTGATATTTCCTGTGGGTCGACATGCCTATCAAGGGATGAGATGGGGTAGACGGAAGCTTTCGCTTCTTGGAGCTTTAATTTGCATCCATCGTGATAGTTGTGTTGCAGAAGTAGAACTAGAGAGAGAGAGAGAGATCCAACCGACCTCAGAAACCAATCAAAATCCAAATCTTTTCTCAAAACAACAAATATTAATTAACTTCTCTCATAAGAAGATATCTTAAGCAACTTTTCGATGACCATCCGATCCATGATGCTGCCATCCACCACGAGAACATGCAGCTCTAGTGAACCCAAAGGTGAAAAATCGAAAACATCAACATTCTGTGACAAGTTTTGTCGCAAAACCTAGCCGACAATCGCCAATTGTCCGAAAATCCTCATTGAATGGGTCTGTGTAAAAAGAGTGGAAATAGATTAAGAAAAAACAAAGAGACAAAGGGACGGGAGAGATAACAGGTAATCGGGTAATACCCGTTACCAAAAGCGGGTTGAAATAACGGTTCGGTATGTAACGGAATAACGGGTCGGGTCAGGTCGGGTCTCAAGTTATTTGTACAGCCCTACCCCCAACCCCTCTCTTTTGAATCTTTGCACTCTCTTGTGAAATACCAGTTAACATGTTCTGTAAACTCCATTCTTCATGAATTCATACACAAGGAGATGACAATCAGGCCGACTCATATGGGCTAGTAGAGGAAGAAGATTTTGGTGCCTAATTTGACTAACAATATTGATCTCCGATCGAATTTGACACATTTTCTTGTTCAAAAGCTTGCTATCTTCGTTAGTCAATTCTACAGCATCTTTTGGGGGTTGAATTATCTACTTTATGGAAATAATTTTTCCATCACTTCTCGACAATTTTGCCCTGTAAACCTCTCCACACCTACCTCTTTCTGTGATCTCCAACGGAATTAGCCCATCTTTTTTCCCTAGGAAAGCTAATGCTCAGCTTTCTTTATCAATGGACTAAAGATCGAAGGACCTAGTTCCTTTCCTCCACTTTTTACTACAAATAAGATTAGCTTAAATGGTAACAAAAAAATGAACCCACATATGCTTCCCGCTAGTCCTCCAGCCAGGAATCCGAGTAACCATCCAATTAGCTTCCTGTGATTTTTTTTATGTTTGTGAGCTGGTGCCGCTGGAGAAGGGGTTGGAGCATCAGAAGTGGTAGTTCTACTTGTAGATGGTGAAACTACATAATTACTATTGTTTCTTTTGGTTGAATTGTCAACCAAAATGTACCGTCATTTTGGGACATCAGAGGTAGAGTACTTGAGCCGATTCATCAATGGGGCCAAACCTTCAAGGAGCGGGGTCTTCAGAGAAGTTGAAAAATCTTAGATTATGGTAAGAATGAGCAAACGCGGCAACTTTTTCGATGAAGAGATTATCCGCAATAGAGAGATTTTCCAAGTCCAGAAAATAATTCAAGACTCGAATAACTTATTGGAGGGATTCTCAGATAACTTATTGGAGGCAAGATCGAGGACTCGAAGGTGTACACGTGAGGACAATTACCTCATGATTTCCTAGAGAACCGATTGTTTCGGAGGGTTGTTCAAAGGAGATGGGGGAGGTAAAGGGAATTAAAAAAAAATGATGGAGAGAAGTCACATTCAAAAGCACTCACTCGCATGTAGGGGTGTTCATCCGGGTTCCGGATTTGGGAATCCGGAACCCGAATTTAAAATTTCCTTAATTTTTTTAAAAAAAAATTCAAAAGTATTAATAAATATATAAAATTTTAAACCGGGCTGGGTTGGATGAACAGGCCTACTCGCATGAACAGTAATATTTACTATTCATATTATTGTTCATGTGAGTGAGTGCTCTTAGATGTTACTTTTCCCTAGTATGTTTCTAAAAAAAATAAAGGGGGATCGGGTGGACACGAGTTCAATGATTGTTTTCTTGGAGTGCTGGCACATTACCATTGGCTAATGCGAAAACCGTTTTTAAACCTATTCAGTAGGAAGGTTTCCCCTTCTTATATCTATTTGTACATGCGATGGTTTGACAATATATGGGGACTACCTAATTTTCATCTCTTGATTTTATATTCCATTGGTTATAATATTTAAGTTCATTTCACCGTAACAAAATATTCTTTTCTTTTTTGTAAATAAGAATTTTCATCAAAGGGTTCCATCAATAAATTAAGATAGAAAAAAAATATAGATTTAACAAGAATATAATATGTAAAAAATTAAGTCATATTTAAATAATGAGATGAAATAAGATAAAACTATTTCTATAACCATACGAGATCTAAGAGAGCACACAATTGATATTATTAGAATTTTCTTAATCTATAACAATTTAAAGAAAGTTCAAATCACATCTTAACTTAGTATATGTTTGATATTGTAGTAATGACGAGTTTGAGATAAGTTGAGACAAGCTCATCTCGCATTCAAATACAAATGAGATCTTAGATATTTTTAATTTATTTTTTTATTATTGCCAAATCCACCAATATTCTGCAACAAATAATCGTTACTGCAATTGTAGCTTCCGAAGTTTATTGAAGGTTTGAACAGGATAGAATAGTATTGATAAGGTTGTAATCCCTCCACGTCACTAGAGAGAGCTTTTAGGTTATATCACGTGTAGTTGTGACCTCTGTTGGGTCCCATCTGACATATTGCCCCCACGTGGCTTAGTTTGACCAACACTTGAGGTCCAAACTTCCACTTCTTTTTCATTTTATTTTTTGTTCTATTTTTTGCCTTCAATTTAATTTCAAAATTAATCTGTAAATCTTCATTTAGTAACAATATTTTTAAGAATACATATTCTATAGTTTCCAAATCATAACTTTTAGTGATGAGTTTACATTACTAAAATATTAAAAAATACCCAACAATATTCGAACATAATTTAAAATGAATGCTATTTAAATAAAATTTTAATAAAATTAAATCAATAAAAATAAATTGAGATTATAAAGAGTTATCATATAGGTGAGACATCTAACTGGCTAATATAGTTCACTATCCTGACATGGATTGACGATCATATCGTGTACTCATTTCAGAACTTTCTATTTCGAAAGACATTACAAAATTGTCATTTTCTTTATGTAGTTTAATTACATGAATTTGTGAATTGAAAAAATAAAACAACAATAAAAGAAAACTAAGGTTAATGTGAAACAATAAGAAAAGTACAACGCAACATTCCCATTATTGGAACAAACATCAATTATTACTTTTATGAGGAACAACTCATTTTGCACCAAAATTAACCATTTTTGCAATATAATACCAAAATTGAATCCATATCCTCTAATGCTTTTAGACCATAGAATGGGAAACATAGGCACATAGTATGCACCTTTCAATATTTTTACTTGTCCAAATAAATGCTCAATTAATGTTAGTAAAGCTCATTTTGTGTGTCTTAAACTCAAAATTAAAAATGAATTTTTATGATCAATTATTTACGATGAAAATATTACTTACGATTTATTTTAACTATAAATACTTATTTTATTAAATTTAACTAATTATAAATAAATAATTTTTTTATAGTGATTCAAGCGAATCTATATTTATAATTTTGATAGATCTAACTATCATAAGCAATTTAATAAATCAAGCAAGACATTTATCTAATAAATAGATTATAGAGTATTTTTGTATTCAACAAATCAAGCCATTCAACCATTTCCTATTCTTTCTTTGTTAAACTAAAGAAAATAAGGAACTACGTATTTATCTTTTAGTTGTTCTACCACTTTTATATTTATTTTTGACATATTTTGCACAAGAAATAAAAAGAAAGAAAATTCACTTATCAAATACAACTTAAAAAATAAATATTATTTTGAATTGGTTAGAATCAGTTTCGATCGGTATGAAATTAACTAGAATCAACATATATAGGCCTTAAAAGAAGTTGGGTAACTATTAAAAAATACATTAAAATTGATTAAATTATTCTAAATAAGAAATAATAGAAAAAAGTCACACTCAATATTCTCTCTTATATAAATAGTAACTCTCACATAAATAATAATTATTATTATTCATATGAAGAAGTGAACGTATTGAATATGACTTCACTCTAATATCACTCTTTCTAAATTGAGTTTTTTTTTTTTATTAATTTTAGAACAAGACGAACATTGAATAATTTCATAAAAATAAAATTTATAGATTAATATGATAAGAAAAGAGCTTTATTTATAAAAAGAAAGATGGCGCTGGATACGTGTACTAAGGTACGAGCAAATCAGACCACAGATTCCCTCCAAGTAAATCTGAATTAGAAAAGGAAAGAAAAAAATAAAAAAAAGAGAGAAAGAAGGGTAGGGTGGGTGCGGGGCCTTGGATCCGGTTTTTAAGGGAGGGGGAGAGAGATTTTTTGGATATGGGTGCCGGAGTCCTTCAATCCAGACGAAGAAGCTGAGCCCTTCCGGCTGTGGTGTCGTTCGTCTTCACTGCGGTGATTCAGCCGGCACCGTAGCTTTTGTGGCGGAGGCAACGACTCAACAACGCTCCGGTGGTTGCGGGCTAGGCCGTGACGGAGCCTCCACCATCTCTCTCTCTCTCTCTCTCTCTGGATCCGGCATTTTGAGTGGTTTCTTGGCGACCCGCGGTTGTCTTCCAAATGACATTTGTAAAAGAAATTAAGGTTCTTGATTTCTGAGCTCTTTCGGGCCGATCGGGTGGCTTTGTTGTGCGGTGTCTCTGGACAGGTTGTTTATGATCTTCGATTTTTGGATCCACATTTCTTAGTGCCCCTGGGATTTTGAAGCTTTGTTCATTTCTTTAGCAATGATTTTGCCTTTCTGTTTTTGAAATCGTGTACTTTGCATCGATTTAGTTCCTTCACGTTTTGTGAATCTTATCTTTAGGAGTTCATGGGTTACACATAGTTCTTCCTCTCTCTTTTTTTCCCCTTTAAAATTCCGTTTGAGATTTTAACGAGTTTGGGGACTATGATTGGTTTCGTAATTGTTTTCCCTGTTATTTATGCGATATCTATGGCTGGTTTTACCGATCAAAAAAAAATCTATGGCTGGTTTCGGAACAGAAGAGTTTGGTTGTGAAACTTAAATCCGGAAAAATACGGAAATTTTCTTTCCTTCTCCACAGTGATTAACCTAACCTTATTAAATGCTTTGAATTTTAGCCTAGTAAGGTTTAATTCCGCTGAAAGGACTAGGCTTGTATACGTCCTATAGCACACATTCTGAAACTAAATTAGTAAATTCTGACTGGACTTTATACGCAGAACATTCCAAAGAAAAACAAGTTAGATTTTCCTACGCAGTTGAAAACAGATGGCATCTACGATTTTTTTCTTCCTTTCAAAAACTTCTGGAATTGGTCTAACTGGTTATTGGTTTTTGCTGCATCTCATACTATTTTCATCGTCTTGCAGTGGAATAGTGAGGGAGAGGGGCAATATATAACATATTAAGATGTCCCTTAGAAGCATTATTCGTGAGCTGCGGGAGATGAGGGATGGAATCGGAAGCATGTCAAGGAGAAGAGGGGAAAGGAAGATTTGGCATAGAAAGACAAGGTCGCATATTGCTCCTGATCAAGCACCAGCAACCTCGTCCGAATCAATTCAGCAGCAGGGCCGGTGGTCAAATTTACCACCCGAATTGCTCTTGGACATAATCCGGAGGGTAGAAGAGAGTGAGACATCATGGCCTGCTCGGGCAGTCGTGGTCTGTTGTGCTTCTGTTTGTAAGTCATGGAGGGTAATTACTAGGGAGATTGTCAAAACTCCTGAGCAATGTGGAAGGCTTACCTTTCCTATCTCATTGAAGCAGGTAATTATGCTCCCTTCTTGTTTTCTGCTTTCTGTTTTTTTTTTTCTTTTCTTCTTGCTTCGGCGTATGTGTTTTCCATCATCGGTAACTCTTTTTGTGCTTGAATAGCCGGGGCCTCGCGAGTCTCCAATACAGTGCTTTATCAAGAGGGATAGAGCCACTTCTACATATTGTCTGTACTACGGTCTAGTGCCTTGTAAGTAGTTTTATTTTCACATTCTCCATGAATTGAGCTTTATTTTTAAGAACCTGGACTTATTGCTTGAAAATTTTTTACTCCTTTTTCCTGGTCTTCAAATCGTTCATATATCTTGATTTGATACTGCTATATGCTTAGAGTTGTATACACAAAAGATTATTACTTGTTTCATCGTGAACCCTATTCCTATTCCTGACTTATTCAGTTGATTCAGTTGAGGAACTTAAGGTAGCACTACTACTGATTTTCCAAATGGGGGAATAGATATATTATGTATGAATTATTTCTGAGATTGTTTTTCCTTCGTTAAGAATTCTAACATAAAAATATCAGCTTTTTCCCCATTGGTGGAAAAAAAAAATACCAGCTCCTTCGTGGTTCTCACTTACGATTTTATTAAATTGACAGCTGAAGATGAGAGTGATAAATTGTTGTTAGCAGCGAAAAAGATCAGAAGAGCAACGAGCACCGACTTTGTTATATCTTTGGTTGCGGATGATTTTTCTAGGGCCAGCAGTACATATGTTGGTAAACTGAGGCAAGTCTTGGCATTTAAACTTGCTACCTCCCTCTTGCCGTCTCTTCTTCATTAATTTCCTCTAAAATTCATTGACCAATATTTTTCAGGTCTAATTTCCTGGGTACAAATTTCACCATATATGACAGCCAACCTCCATGTGAAGCCGTGGTTCAACTAAACGGTCGATCCAGTCGAAGATTTCACTCTAAGCAGGTGTCTCCGAGAGTTCCAGCGTGTAATTACAGTATCGGGACAGTCTCCTACGAGCTCAATGTTCTTCGCACAAGGGGACCAAGGAGAATGCATTGTGTTATGAACTCCATACCTGTCTCTTCTATTGAGGAGGGGGGAAACGCTCCAACACCGACATCATTCCCGCACTCCTTTGATGAACAGTTATCTCCGTTACCAGGTCCAAAAGGAAAGGATTCGATTATAGATTTCAGCTCCACAAGCCTATCAGAGCCACCAGGATCAATCCCAGGCCCCGGAGAGCCACTGGTCCTTAAGAACAAGGCTCCTAGATGGCATGAGCAGCTGCAATGCTGGTGCTTGAATTTCAGGGGGCGTGTTACTGTGGCCTCTGTTAAGAATTTCCAGCTTGTGGCATCTGTTGGTCCATCCCACAATGTTTCGGCTGCAGGGCAAGAAAAGGTAATCTTGCAGTTTGGAAAGATTGGAAAAGACATCTTCACCATGGATTATTGCTACCCACTTTCTGCTTTCCAAGCCTTTGCCGTCTGCTTGAGTAGCTTTGACACCAAACCAGCCTGTGAATGAAAGTTAAAAACCCATGTTGGTTGGAGATAGTGTTCTCCGTTTGCTGAATTTCTTCTCTAATTTTTGGGAATATAAATATGCTTTTCCTAGTAGTTCAGCACGCATGGCCGTTCACAGCTGATAATCATGTGCAGCCTGTAGTTTTTTTTTTTATTTTCCCCCCCACATTTTTTCCTTTTTCCTTGGGAATTTGACTCGAATGGTGTTCCATCGAACTGGCACTGCTGAAATTAAATTAAAAATAATTTCAAGTTAATTATGTGTACATATTCGACTTAAAGACTACTGAAATTTTTCATCTTTAGTTACACTGTCAGTTTATAATTATATGGCTAGTTTAAATGGGCAATTCCTTAAATGAAAAAAAAAAAACTCCTCTAAAATACAACCATCTTTAAAAGAAAATGTAATTGTTTCCTTTACCCGTGACCGTGCATTTATTATTAATTTATTTTTTTAATTACTTTAATATAATATACAAAGAAGTAACTTAATGGAGAATTTGGGTTCGATCCTCCTCCCTCTATTTAAAAACAAAAAAATAAAAAAGCAACTCAATGATCTTTTGCATTTTTTAATTCCATACGGAGATTTTGAGAGTAGTGGATATCATGTGTGGACCATTTTATTATTTAGAGCACTGAGATTAAATTGGCTAAATTTTTTTAAAAATAAATACAAATTGGCATACATATTAAAAAAATTTGGTCTAATTAGATTAATAGTGAAGAGAAAAAAATAGAAAAAAGAAATAAAAATACTTTTATTTTAAAGAAGTGAAAATAAATTTAAAATTATCTTCAAATTTGCTCTTAGAAAGCTATTTATTGCTGAAGTTCTAAAACCTGGATTTGTAGATAATCACGAAAGGAAAATGAAACGGGTCGTTTCACCTTTTTATTTTTTATTTTTAGTTTATTTTAATATTATTTTTAAGTAAATATTTTTAAATAATAATATTTAAAAAAATTATATATATTTTTTTTACATGATTTTTTTAATATCTTAAAATATTTTTTAAAAATATAAAAATCATTTTATTATTTAAAAATATTTACTTAAAAATAATATTAAAAAACCTAAAAATTAAAATTAAAATATGAAACAAGACCCAATTGAGACCCGTTTCTCCGAGGTGACTAGCATCACCCTTTTTAGAGTATATTAACTATTCAAAGAATAGTATAAAAATCCACAACATATTTCTCTCTCCAAATATAAATATTATAATTAAAAAGAAATGCTAAGATCTTGATTAAGAAATACGGGGAATGTTGTTCACCCTAGCTAAACTTTATTATTTCCAATCACACTTACTGATATAATATATTTTTAAATAGCTGTTCATTTGAGTGGTTGAGATATGAAGTCACTTAAAATATCACACTTTCACATGTAGAACCATGGATGAAAAAAACTTAGGAATTGCTCAAAAAATATTTAGGATTGAAAATCAAGTTGTTCCAATTAAGTGAATAATAATAAAAAAAATAGCTTTGATATTGCGTCAGAGGATGATAATTGGCATTATTTAAAATAAAAGCAATTATGGCATAAAAATCAAGGTGTTGGGAGTATGATATAAGACAAGATGAATGAAGGAATCAAATATTATCTTATTTGCATTGATTTGTAAGTAAGATATGGCTCCTCTTTGGGTGACACAATCTATGCACTGGAAAATAACTTCGATTCTTACTTGCTGGTTAGCAAATAGCATCTCTCTAAATATAATATAATATATATATATATATATATATATATGCTCTTAGTATTTTATTACTTGTGGGTACTAGCTAGCGCATTCTGATGATGGAAAAATATTTTGTACAAGTAACGTTTAGAAATAAAAGAGAATTTTGAAGATTCTTTACCCGTCCAAACATGCCAAGTCCAATGTTTAATCGGGAATTAGTTCCACCAATTCCTAAAGAAACACTTAGAACAAGATTTAACTCATGGATTCAAGTCTTAGATCAAAAACTGCTGAACACAATAATTTCTTGGCCGTAGGCCGTGGCTGACTAAAGAGGTGCTCAAAGATTCTGCTAATCTTATTGCTTTTTCAATGAATTAAGGTACAAGCTTTATAGAAAATGAAATGGGATTTTCATATTTCAGAAGCATATAGACTTGTCCAATCATGCCGCACACTACATCAAGAAGATTTAACAAGTAGTTTGTGAATTAGATCTAGTTATTTGAACATACAATCGTCAGGCAGCATTTCCATTTGAAGAAATGTTTGGTTCACAGAATTATCTCACAAACTAACATAACTTACTATAGTACATCAAATTATAAAGCTCTTCTTTCTGTAAAGTAGATTTAATATATTACATCTAATGATATCAGTTCATAAGTTATGAGATAGCTTTTAAAAACCTAGCAGTCCTCTACCTCTTCCATTTTGTGTGCACATGATATTAGCCACAAATAATGATATCCATATAACTATTTTACAATCAAGCAATATTAAAGTACCTTTTAATAAAAAAAAATTATTATTTAAAAAAAAAAAAAAAACTTAGAAATCTCAAACTTACATAACCGCCCTCTACTTAAACAAACAAACAAGAAAAAAAACAAAAAGAAAGTACATACAACTCTTCTCAGTTCACAAGCATGAAACAAGCACCATTTAAGGAATGATTCCCAAGCTATATGTGGCACAATGAACCTGGGAAACATTACCCGTACGGTGTTCTTGCGCTTGGCATAAACCTTGAATGCCAAGTAGTAAAACCATATTCCCAATGTCTTTTCTGAAGATGTCAGAAACGTCAGGAGGAATTAAAAAAAAAAACAATACCGGAATGGCCCCAAATTCAAGCTACACTAAGCAATCACTTCATAAATCGAACTACCAAGATTTCTAGAAACAAGGGACCGTACAAAAAAACTAATAATTTTAGAATTGAGAAAATAAGATGTCACAAATATAAATAACTAGAGATTTTATCCTCATGGTTTTTATAATGATCTGGTTACTGTAAGCAGCATGCTTTCCTCCTACTCAACTCAACAAAGTTTTGCCGTGTCACCTTTTTCATCTCACAGAAGAGTAGGTAATGAACTCCCTCGAAGTAAAGTGAAATGGTTGATGGGGAATAGGGTTCCTGAAATGGGGCAATTTTGTTTATCTTATCCGTTAAAATATTAATGATCAGTAACTGCTGAAAAATATAAAAACCATAAGAATACGCACGGTCGAGGTCCATAAAGTTTGATCTGGCGTAGATGAGTATCCCTCCCATTCAGATGGTTTGACAACACAGCAATTTGCAACATAAAAGTGTTGACAAAAGTTTCCCTGCAGAAAATGTGGATATGATAAAGTTCATGATACGAAAATCAGTGCAGAAAAATACAAACCACACATTATGGGGCTAGGTGTTTTTTCTTTTATACATCCATTGTACTTGGTTACGCTTCTTGATATTAATACATTTTTATTTATAAAAAAAGAATACAAACCACAAATAATCAAAATATCCCAATCAATTTCCTTAATCTCAGGCATTCTCATGGTTCAATCATATGGTAATCGATTTTCACTTGGAAACTCCACAGCAGCAAAGTTTCAGTGCAGATGCATAACATCAAACTTGATCCCAAAATATAAAAGAGGAATTGCCTTACAATTCTCCCTCTCTTTGGCAATATACCACGTTGTATGTCTATTCCGGCACATTTACAGCAACCCCATCTAAAATATACCAGTGTAGAGAGGCCATCATCTTTTAGATAAAATATTGATCATATATTCTATCTTGTCTTGAGGGCTTATATCAATAATAACCAATAGCTACAGCATCTTCATGGGAATTAACTGAAGTTCTCAAATGCAATGCTACATTCGATAATTTCCAGGAAGGGAAGATAATTAATATGCGAGTGGTTGAAAGAACAACAGCAAAAATAGAACACATAAAAGTGGCTTCAGTCACTTACCTAGGATCATTTCCAGACAAGGATAGATAAACCCAGCCAGTTGGCTTGACAAGTTCCATTGTTTTTATCTCCTAAAAATATTTTCAGGGAGCAAAGGCAGATTAACCAAATTGACTTGGAGAACAGATTCCACTTAAAAACAAAAGATGTATTATCAATAGTCCGAAACAAGAACTTACCTTCAGGTTGTGGAAGCCATCACCGGCACGAATGGATATCTTACTCGGAGTATAGCTCTCATCAAGCTTGAAATCTAAATAAAGAACAACTAACTTCAAAACAAAACAAACCCATTAATTTCTACTAGTTAACAATAAAGAAAAGAGAAAAATCAAGCAAGATCTAAGCTCAAAATCTGCATATCACATACTTGAAGTTTAACCTTCTTTTGGAATTGAATATTAACCAGATGAGGTTGTGCACCATCTGATCTGAAACCCAAATATGTAACAATAAACACAATGGTTAGGTTTTCACAGATAGAAAGAGGAAGAAATCAGAGATATTGGTTTTGAGGGTTGTGGGTGTAATTAATTACTGCCAATAAGTTTCGAGGTTGTCGTCGCGGAGAGAAGAGACGCCATTGCCGGGCTTGCAAGAGCTGACACTCCAGGCCGCCTTCTTCCCCATTTCTCTAAGGTCATCTTCCACTATCAGCACTGGACTCCCACCAGTAACTTTCCCCTCATCTTCTCCTTCCGACGACTCCGTCGCCATAATCTAACTCTTGCTTTCCTAAAATTTATTTTGTCGAAGCCTGACTTTCTTAGAATCACTCTAATAATCTGCGAACCCTCCTGCAATCAACTGAACCGAAAACAATGCCCAAAGGAAAATAATTTCAGAACCCTAATGTGACCGAGGTCAGCATACAAAAACCATGAAAAAAAATACTGATGACTATGTACTGTTTGCAATAACCCGAATTTAAAAGCAGATATCACCGCACGTCCGCACTTGCCCAGCAGCCATATTTTTTTTTTGCTGGAATGGATTTGCCTGAAAATGTAAAAACAGATGCGAAGACGAAAAGCTTAGGGCATGCGAAGAAGAAGATGAGAAGATGAAGATGAGAAAGCAAAACCTGTACCTGTTTTCTTCTTCGTGCTGGTCTGTGGGAAGCAGATTCATCATTCATTCAGCCCCGAACGAAGACGCAGTCGCTTGGTGCAAACGCAACGCACCGTTTCATTTGTACACGTGGAGGGACGTGTACGCGGGGGGTGTTCCCCTTCCCGTGTACGAGTAGAGTTTTTCTTCTTTTATTTCTTGAAGTTTGTGAATAAATGAGAAATGAATATATTGAGAAATATATAATGTCGCATTTTAATTATTTTTAAAACAATTGATGCATTAAAGTAAATGGAGGGTATAAGAGTATTTATGATAGTTTAGCTATTAATTAGTTAAATTTTAGTTAAGAATTTTACTTTTATAATTTTTAACTAGTTTTTTTTATTGAATAATTTTAAGGGGAGTCGATTTTAGAAAGTTGAGAAGAAATCAGATTTAGTTTAGAAAAAAAATTTCTTCATTTTCAATTTTGTTTTCATGAATTTAATTAATTCTATTTGTTTGTTTTTGGTATAGGAATTGAAAACAAAGTTGAAAATGAAGAAAAATAAATAAATTTTTTCATTTTCAACATTTTTTTCTTCATCTTCATTTTCAACCTTATTTTTAGTTTAATTTTTTTTTCTTTATTTTCAACCTTATTTTCATGAATCTAATGAATTCTATTGATTTGTTTTTAGTATAGAAATTGAAAACATAGTTAAAAATAAGAAAAAAAAAATTTTAAAACTAAAGCTGTCCCCCTTGACTTCCTAAAGCTGACTCTCATAGAATTCACTAAATAACATATTCAACAAATCAAGAACTATTCTACTTTTTACTACACCAAATTTTACTTTTAGTCTCAAAAAATAATTTGGCTAGTACTCACTTGCTAGTTATATTCGTTGAGTTAAGAAAGATAAAATTATTTTGGCTAGTCATTATTGTTGCATTTCTCCGCTTGGATTCAGAGATGAGATGAAATGAGTTATGAATAGTAATAAAATGAGTGGTTGAGATTAATTGAAATTTAAAATGAGTGATTGAAATGAGTTGAAAATACGAAATGAGATGAGATGAGTTGAACCCACTTTCCAAAACAAACCGGGCTATTTGGCTAAACAGTAGATTTGTTGAATTCATTGTGACTACTCTACAGTAGAAAATTCGTGACTACTCTACAGTAGAAAATGAGGAATTATAATCAACAATACAAAGAATATTAAAAAATACACACAATGGAGATCCATTTAAATAAAAAAAAAAATAGAAGAATAAGATTTTATTTACAAATGAGAAATATCTGTAATTCAAGGGTGTGTAATTGGTACGCTCCATTCGAAAAAAGTAGGTAAATATGAGAATTTACATTAAAATAATAATAATAATAATTTTTTTAAAGGTGGATTGTTATACACCTATCAACAGCCTAAGAATGTTTTGTTGTTACTTGGGTCCTCAAGACTCAGAGGGAAGAGGTGGATAAGTTGTTGCCGGTGGCCGCCTGGGTAAATACAGTATTCAAACCAGTTGAGTTCTTCTGAATAAAATTTTCCTTATTAATATTGTTATATTAATCTCCATATATTGTGCATACAACTCAAAATTTAAAACTACAGTTCATCTATTGAGTCCCTCGTTTTCCTAATTAGTTTTCCCTTCATTTAAAAAGAAGAAATGAGTCCCGTCCCCACGAAAAAGTCCCCAACTTTTGACTCAATCGGTAAATAAACAAAAATTCACAAAAGTGGCAATTGCTTACTTGTAATTAAGTAATTATGATGATTGTGCTTAAAAAGCTGTATGGAAGAAATAAAGATATGATGATGAGTGATGACAGCCAAACTATGGAAAACTAGTCATTATTAATTTTTAGTGTTGTTCATAACATGAATCAGCTTCAAATATTCTTCTTTGGATCCATGGAGCTTAAATGTTAGCACAACTCTTCTGACCATATGGCAATATCTTAATTCTTCAGAGAAAATGTTTCTGAAATTTATTTGTTGTTCCAATTCTGTCTACCAATGGGTGGGTATGCCCATTCCACACATGGACACAGCAAACAGGCACACATGAGATTGCTATAAGATCTCAAACTATCCCAGCGGCAATACAAACAACTCCCACAGAGCAAATACTGGGATTCACAACTGAGCAGTAGGGCATAAATGAGTTCCAGTGTTGTCTTTAAATGATAATATCCCCCATTAAATCATCATTGAATTTGAGTTCTCCAGCCATTTTGACAGAGCCAAAGAGCAGTTTCAACTCGAGTCGTGTTTCAACTTGTATTTTACACTACGTATCGGTAAGTGACGTATCGTCCTGCAGTTTCACTTGGTCGGATTATCTTCACAACTGTTCCACGCTTCAGCCCATAGTATCTCGCAACAGGATCCGTCACTTGAATACGAGGCAGCTGAATTCAATCCAACCATACCATGAGACAGCAAACATCAGAATATTATGCTGTTCAACAGATGCAAAACAAGGTATGCACTCAGAAGACTGACGTCCATGATTCGCATTATATGAATAATTAACACCAAAAATACAAGGGTTCAAAATATCTCAGGACCATGTAACTGACTGTAAGAATACCTTCATTAGAGCATAACATTAGAATCACTAGAAATCCTTGTTTGCGTGTTAATTAATTTCCTCTAAAAACACAAAGCTGTGAATTACAACAGAAATGTAGGCTTGCATGTCCTAACAAATTGAGCTTAAAATTAGGTAACAGAACCCGTGTCAGGTTTAAGCAAAGGCCAGGAGTAAGAACTTACCACAAAATTTATGCTAATTTGGTAACAGAAATGTTGATTGTTGTATTAACTTCTAGATTTGGAGTATGAACCTTCCAAAAAATTGATGCTGAATGATAATTTTGCATACTATTAGTCATTTCAAACTAAAAAGATTTTTGTAGTGTGCATACCTATATAGCAGATCATGGTATTTTATGAGTAGGTTATGGCATATTTTGTATCGTCCAAGCCTCTGGTGTGAGGACACTCTCTAACCTTCCAACTTACTTTTTATCTATATTTCCTTTGCCTGCAGGGGTGGCAAACAGAATAGAGAAGATTTTCCTTAATTTCTTATGGGAAGGGCTAGAATATGAGAAAAAAATTGATTTGATTAAATGAATAAGGTTTGCACCCCTTTGTCTTGTAGAGGACTAGGGATTAAGAAATTGAGAACTTTCAATAAGGCACTTCTTGGAAAGTGGCTATGGTAGTACCATCAAGAAGGGGCCGTTCTTTGGAAAGCATCAACGATAATAAATACGGAATCATTTGGGGAGATTGGTGCTCTAATGTGGTAAGAGGGGCTTACGGGGTGGATGTTTTGAAATTCGAATAAGGGTACTCGAACTCAATTAACATGTTTACTCGCTCTAATTCGAACTCGGTTCGTTAACTATTAATGTTGTTCGAATTTGACTTGAGCTCGACTAAAAATAAACAAAAGACTCGAGCTTGATTTTTTATTTTGAAATTTCTAATATTATCTTTTGATTAATAAAAAAAAATTAAATTTTACAAAAAAAAAAAAAAAAAAAACTCAAACCATTTAACTATTCAACCAAATAATTTTGATTCAAAGTTCTTATGGTAAACTTTTTTTTATAAAAATAACTTATAGTTATAAATTAAAAGAATAATACACACGATAATGTAATAAACTAAACTATTTAATACATATAGATAATATAATAAATCAATAGTTGTAGTTGTATGGTATATTATTATACAAATTGTTCTATACATATTTTGGGAACATAAAATATCTATATTAAATAAGGTTATCTATAAATAAATTAATAATAAATAATTAAGTATATAAAATATAATATATATATATAACACATACATATATAAAACATATTATGAGTTTCAGAATGGGCTCAAACGAGTCAAGCTGAGCGTATACGAGTTTTGTTCATATGTCTAAATTGAGTTGAAACGAGTTCAAATCGAGTATTTACGAACATCTCATTTATTAAATGAACCGAGTTCAAATCGAGTATAGACAAATCAAGTTCAATCTGTTCATGAGCTACTCTGTTCATTTGCAGCTCTAGATGATTCTATTCTTTGGTCTATGAGTTTTTCTAGAGCTGTACAGGATTGGGAGGTGGACGACAATACTGTTTTCTAAAATGTGTTAGATGCACTAAAAGTGCAAGCGGGAAGGGAGGACAGGCTTCTATGGATACACACAATGAACAAGAAATTTTCAGTTCACTCGTATTACAAGGTATTGATGGTTCACCCCTCCAATGCCTTCTCTTGGAAGAGCATTTGGAGGAGCAATGCTCCCTCAAAGTTTCTTTTTTTGGCTGGTTGGCATCCCATGGGAATATATTGACTATTGACGAGCTGAAAAAAGGTGGTCTCTACTTAACAGATTAGTGCTACATGTGCAAGCACAACTGCGAATCAGCAAACCACTTACTCCTCCATTGGAAAGTAGTGAAGGCTTTATGGGATAACATCTTCACTAGGCTTGGTATTGCATGGGTCATGCCTAGAAGGGTATTGGACTTATTGTCATGTTGGAGAGAGATTTGGGACCACCGCCATGTTGCAGCTATATTTGGAAGATAGTGCCTCTATGTTTAATGTGGTGCACATGGAATCAAAGAAATTATCAATATTTTGAAAAAAGGGCCTTTTTCTATTAATGTAGTGCCTCTATTGAAAAAAGAAATTATCAATAGCTTTAGGGCCTTTTTCTATCACACTTTGTTGCTTTAGGCTTCTTCTATTGTATTGAATGGAATAAGTTTTAATGACTTTTATGCTATTTTCCGTAGCGAGTAGTTTGTAATAGGCACTTTCTTGCATACTCCCTGTGTACTCAGATTTTGCCTATTTACGTGGATTAATAAAACTTCTTAAAAAAAAAAAATCATTTCCAAGTATTTGAACTGCATCGTTAACACATACTGAGTCACTGACCTGTGTTTCTTTCACAGTGTACCTCTCCAGCAAAGTTTTCTTTTCCTCATTTGTAAGTACCTGATGCTCAGGAACAAGTACATGCTCTTTAATGTTTATCAACAACTCTGCCTCCTGTATAAATGAGTTAGTTATAAGTGAAAGGAATTAGAAACTAAAAAAGAAAAAGAATAATGCATGCCAATAAACTGTAGAATTAGTAAAAAATCATGCACGCCAATAACTATAGATGCAATTTTTCGTTGATAATATGGTAAGATAATATGGTAAGATCCAGATAAGAATCAGGGAAATATCCACACCCTGCAGTTGTTGAATATGTGCCCTAGATAGCAACAAAATGGAATGCCACCAAAAAACAATTCAAAACATGCAAGAGTTTATGTGTCAGAAGGATGTCCCAATAGAATTAATTCATCAACTTTAGAATAAATTAGTTTGAAGGAGAAATGTGATTTCCCATTCAGACAAGTGATAATGGTAAATGGCGTATGAGATCCCACATTACTTGGAAGGAAGAAATTCCTGATCTTTATAATAGTTTCAATGGAACTCTAATTGTGTCATTGATTAGTTTTTTTAAAATATAAGCCATATAGCTTGGGCCTTCCATTGGAGTGTACCAAATGTAACAGCAAAGACAGTATTCCTTCAGGGATATCTTTTTACGAACTTCCTTCAAGCATTAAGTTAGAAGAATGGGTGACTTACTGGATAAACATCCCAAGTGCAGCTTCTATTGTAACATAAAAGATTCCAACTGCCATACCATCAATTGGCCATTAAAAAACCAAAAAGAGAGATGAACCTAGCCAAAAAACCATCAGAGCCTCAAAGATCCTTGGGAGACATTTAATAGGGCTTGAATAGCCCTGATGTTTATGGTACTAAGATTCTTGCAAGAAACAACCAAAAAGTGAGGTGCTAGATGTAATTCAAAAGCCACAAAATTCTTTCAACATCATCAAAGCAATCTCTCACCTGGAAAACCTCCAAGTGGAATTTTGAAGAAATCTCTTGTATGGAGCTCCGAGCAAATGGCGTTAAATTTTGTTGAACAACCAAGATTGCTCTAAAAACATTCTCTGATTTCATGCGCTGGGAATAAGTCTTCATCGTCTTAACACCAACCTTTTGTTCCTCAGGGAAGAAGATGTAAATCTGGTATACAAGAAACAATAAATAAGAAGACAAACAAAAGAATGCAGTGAAAAATAAATCAGCAGCAGGCAACTTACAGTCTAAGAACTCTCATCCGCACATGCGTGCACACATATAGACACACGGACAAATAAGTAAAAGTAAATATGAGGAAATTCTGCACTGGGAAAAATCTAAACTATACCAGAAGCAAGAAAAAGTTAAAACAGGGCTAGCCAACACCTATATTAAGGATCCACTCCCTTATTTTTTTATATCTTTATTATGGATATAATGGTCAGCCACAGGCACTGATATGAACAACAATAAACCAAAACGTAACTAACAAAACAAGAAAAATCAGAAAGACAAAATTTCAACCACAATGCTTCTATGAAGACAAGGAACCCTCTTTGAGTGAAGAGGAGAAGGACTTTATATAGAAAACCTTGTCAGTCCAGACCAAGGCAATCTTATGTTTGGAGATCTCTTTATTATTGTCTGCCAGTTCTACAACCTGAAAGTCTATGGAAAGTTAGACAAGGCACAAATTTCTGGTTTGATGACTAGATGGGTGATGGTTCTCTAGCCATTAGGGGCTTATTTGTTTCAAACTCAACATGTCAAAACAAAGACCTTTCCAGTGCTAATGTTTGGCATACATAAAAGCTTGGAGTTTTAGTTTCTTTAGTCCTGCGTGATGCTCTTAACACTAATATCAAGTTGAAGGATGGAAATGGTATTAGACTTTGGAAGCACACAAATGATGGGAATTTCACTGCAAATCTGCATGGGATTTTTTGAGGTCTCGTTCTCCTTTTTTTTTTTTTTTTGATAAGTAAACAGACTCGTTCTCCTCAATTTCCTTTTGCTAAATTCATTTGGAATTCTGTGCTTCCAACCAAGATTTCATTTTTCATCTGCAAATTGTGGAATGGAGATATTGCTTTAGATCTTAATGGGCAGCGATGTGGCATTCTGTGGGCCTCAAAATCCAGTTGTTGCCTACATGGTGCTATTGAATCTGTCTGCCATGTCCCTATAACTGCTCTCTTGCTGAATCTGTTTGGTCTCATTTTGCCCAGCTTTTTTGTGTTTCCTACCTGGCAACTCTTGGATGGAAGAATAAATTGGCTACATGGTGGTTTTTTAAGCGTTCAAGCCAATTAATACTACAAGCACAATTAACACCTTGCTTAGATCTTTAAGAATTATGGTTAGTTCGAGACTCAGCAAGATATGAAGGGGGCTCAAAAATCTTCTTCTTTCATCATTGGGAAGGTTTTTAGATGGCAGAGAGAGTGGAACTTGATAATTAACTCTGGAAAGGCTCCATCAAAGTCAAATGATATTACACCCTTGGAAATACTGCACGTTTCCAATAGTGCAGGAAAAAATAAAAAAGCTTAAGCTAGTCAAGTGGTTAAATTCTTCCATTGGAAAAATGAAACTTAACATTGATGGAGCCCTAATGGCAATCCAGGTCCATCTGGAAGTGGTATAATTCGCGATCATCTTCGGTCAGCTCATTCATAGATTCTTGCTCTTCTTGGGGGTTGGCACAAATGTTCATGCAAACTTTCTGCATTTAAAGCTGGTTTGATATTGTGTTATCAACTGGGCATTTATGATCTTTCAAGCAGAAACAGACTCTCTACTTGCAGTAAATTGGTTTCATCAACAGCAAAAACATCTTTGGCGATATATAGATATTTGGGAGGATATCCTTGAATTGGCAACTATCTTGTCTTGTGAAATGAAATCGAGTAATGGAGTAGCTGATCGACTTGCAAACCTTGGTGCAGCTGATCACAACTTATCTTTCTCCTCATCTTGTCATCTACCTCATAATCTGTATGGTATTTTGATGGATGAAAAAGCAGGTTTACCAAATTTTAGATGTAGTTAATTTTTCTGAATCATTCATCGGTTGTAATTGTATAGATATACATTTTGGTCTCTTTTGTTAATATGTTAGCTGATTTGATAGATTAAGGTTTTAAAGTCTTGGTTTGGGGTTTTTTTAACCCCATGCTTTATTCCGCCATAAGCGATAGCATATCAATAAAATTGGAATACTGTCTTCTTCCTTCGAAAAAAAAAACACCTTGTCAGTCACATTTACTTTAACCACAAACCACATCACACTAATAATACTGCTACTGCAATAGGAAAAGAAAAATGATATTATAATCAATAAAAATTTATTAAAAAAAAATATTTATCCATGTATCAACTATTTGATATGTTGAAAATGATAAAAATTGAAATTTTAAAAAAATAAATAAATAACAAGATAAATTTTTGTAGCTAAAATTATAAGCACACGTAGCACTACTCATAATAAAACTCACTTCAAGTAACTTATCAAAAAAATAAAAATAAAAGTCACTTCAAGTATCCACAAGAACCACAAAAGTCCACGAAATACGAAAGAAAGCGATGGAGACAATTGATATAAATACATACCTGATCAGAGCTATTATTTCGCTTGGATTTATTGATAACAAGGTCTTCCCTTTTCATGCTCTCCCCATATTTATTCTTGAACTGCTCTTTGGTCATGTCAATCTCAAAGTCCCCAACAAAATAACCGCGGTCCTTCAGCATTTGCATCACCGTTCTTCGGATCCTGAAAAGCCTGGTGATTTCCTCCTCTGATAGTGTCATTGCTTCACTGATAAGTTTCGGAAGACAGCTTGTTAATTAGGTACCCATAAAAAATATCATGTTTATGATCATTATTAATCATGATATATATATATATATATATATATATATATCTAACGTTTGCGAACAATTTGGGAATCAATGAAATGCTTTTGAGCAAGATATGATAGAAACTGTATCACAAAACTATTACTCCCAACAAAGACTTATGACTCCGATCTCCAAGCCTCAAATCGTTAATCAATACCAATTGCCAAGAATCTTCAAAGTATATATGTTAAACCAGCTTTTCTCTAACCTAGAACTAGAGCTCTATTTGGTAGGTCCAACCGTCCAAGGCCTTTTGCTCCGTTTTGGAACAACAGTCAAAAAACGTTGACCAAGATCAAACACAGAGAGAGTGAAAGAGAGAAAGAGAGAGACCAAAATATCGAACCTCTTCTCTCGCGCGGGGTGTCTGATGAGGGTTGAGGAAGTGTAGCCTCTCTCTCCCACTCTCTCCCAAGCAGGGCGGCTAGCACTAGTTTATCTCTCGACTTGTAATTGTGATTTTCGCTGTAGACTGGTCTTTGCGTAGCATAAGGTTACTAAATGAATCTTGCGTTACTTATAAGTTAAATTCGGTCCCCTTTTTCTTTTTTCTAAAGCTTGCATTTCATTAATATAAAAAATATTATTTGTATATACTTTATTGTTATAAAATTAAAGAAATAAATTATTATTATAAGAGAAAAATATATAAGAAATTCTTAAAAACTCTCAAAAACTGAAATTTTCTCTCTCTATATTTTCTTATGAATTTCATAACTGAAATCCATATTTATATGCCTTGAAATTACTATACAAATTATTATGTAAGTCACTATGCAAGATTTAAAATAATAGTGGTGGGATCATTCACATAATTTTGGTGGCGGGACAGGAAGCGGCAGCCGTCCCTCCACTCTTCGTTCGTTTCATTACACTCCCCCTTGAATGACTACTCATAAAAAATCTGTCTCGTTAAAACCTTGTCAAGGAAAAACCCAGTGGGAAGAAAAACCAATGGCGAAGGAAAAAGAGTACAGTCTTCCTATATATCTACAAATGCTTTAAGATTACCTTTTAAAACCTTAGCAAAGGAAAAAGAATACAATCTGTACAAGTTTTCAGGACATTTACTCCTCCTGAAAAGTGCATAACAATATATTTTTGAGTCTTCTCATTCCAATATTATGCACAATCTTCTTGAATGTCGAAATTGGTAACGCCTTTGTTAATAAATCTGCCAGATTATTATTAGATCATATCTGCTTGACATCAATTTCACATTTCTCTTGAAGTTCATGAGTATAAAAGAATTTAGGTGAAATATGTTTGGTTCTGTCACCTTTGATATATCCTCCTTTGATTTGAGTAATACAAGCAGTATTATCTTCATATAAAATTATTGGGCTATTATTGATCATGGGAAGCCCACACTTTTCCTGGATATATTGAATTACTAATTTCAACCAAATACATTCTCGACTTGCTTTATGAATAGTAATGATCTCTGAGTGATTTGAAGAAGTAGCAGATAGTGTCTGCTTAACAGATCTCCATGATATGACAGTATCTTCATAAGTAAATAAATATCCAGTTTGAGATCTACCTCTGTGTGAGTCTGAAAGATAACCTGCATCTGCATACCCAATCAATTGTGAACTTGATCCATGTTAATAAAATAATCCTATATCAACCGTATCATGAAGGTAACGAAGGACATGTTTAGTGTCATTCCAATGTCTTCGAGTTTGTGCAGAACTATATCTTGCAAGCAGATTGGCTGAGAATGTAATATCTGGTTGAGTGCAATTTTCAAGATACATCAAGACTCTAATTGCACTGAGATATTGTACTTCAGGACCAAGAATTTCTTTATCGTCATCACAAGGACGGAATGGATCATTCTTCACATCAAGTGTTCGAATAATCATTGGAGTACTCAGGGGATGAGATTTGTCCATATAAAAATGTTTCAGGACTTTCTCAGTATACATGGACTGATGAATAAAAATTCCATTTGGTAAATGCTCGAGCTGCAGGCCGAGACAAAATTTTGTTTTGCCCAAATCTTTTATTTCAAATTCATTATTTAAATATGTAGCGGTTCTTGAGATCTCTTCAGGAGTTCCCACAATATTTAAATCATCAAAATAAATCACAATAATGACAAATTCGAATTCTGATTTCTTAATAAAAACACATGGACATATAGGATTATTCTCAAATCCTTCTTTCAATAGATATTCGCTTAAGCGATAATACCACATGCGTCCGGATTGCTTCAATCCATATAAAGATCTTTGTAGTCTGATAGAGTACATATTTTTAAATGTACTTATATATGCTTCAGGTATTTTATATCCTTTACGGATTTTCATATATATGTCATGGTCTAAGGATTCATATAAATATGTAGTGACCACATCCATCAACCGCATTTCTAATCTTTTTGTAACAACTAGACTAATCAAGAATCTAAATGTGATTGCATCCATAACGGGAGAATATATTTTTTCATAATCAATCCCGGGTTTCTGCAGGAAACCTTGTGTGACAAGCAGTATTTTGTACTACACAATTTCATTTTCTCATTACGTTTTCGTACAAATACCCACTTATATCCAACAGGCATTACATCATTTGGTGTTTGGATAATAGGTCCAAATATTTCTCGTTTTGCTAGCGAATTTAATTTAGCTTCAATAGCTGCTTTTCATTTTGGCCAATCATTTCTACATCGACATTTTTCGACGGTTTTTGGCTCACTTTCTTCATTACTTCTGATAATGTCAATGACCATTTTATATGAAAATATGTTGTCGAAAACAGTTTTATTTCTTTCCAGAATTTCTCCAGTATTCATGAAATGTATTGAGATCTCATTATTTTTAGGTACATGTTCCTCTTCAGGGGAAAATATTTCATGAAACATCTCTTCAAGAAGTCTCTTTTCAGGAGATTTATACTCTTCAAGAGGTTCTGGAATAGAAGGTTTGAACTCTTTAGGAGCACTAATTATATTTGTAGCCTGCATTGTGGGTACGTGTTTTTCAGGAACACCAAATTTATTTTGTATTCTTTTCTTTCTAGGAATTTTATCTTTTGAACCAATAGGTATTCCACGCTTCAGGCGTATTTTAGATTCACTTATTGCTATTTTGACAATTTGTTATTCAGGGACTTCAATCCTTGCTGGAGCATTAACAGCAAGAATATAAGATTTTACTACACCTTTAGTGTCAGTAAATACATCCGGTAATTGATTTGCAACATTTTGTAAATGAATAATCCTCTGAACTTCCAGTTTACATTCATTTGTAGGAAGATCAAATTGAAACAGGGTCTTATTATCCCAAGTAATATCTTGTCGTGCTTCAAGCACCGACTATTCTTTACCCATTAATGAAAAAATGGATTCGTCAAAGTGACAATCCTCAAAATGTGTTTTAAACATATCCCATGTAAGGGGTTCAAGGTATCTAATAATAGATGGAGATATCAAAACCAACATATATCCTAAATCTACGTTAAGGGTCCATTTTTGTACGTTTTGGAGGTGCAATTAGAACATATACAGCATATCCAAAAATACGAAGATGAGAAATATTTGGTTGTTGACCGAATGCAAGCTGTAATAGAGAATATTTATGATATGCAGATGGTCTAATGCGAATTAAAGATACTGCATGAAGTATAGCATGTCCCCAAACAAAAACAGGTAGTTTTGATTTCATAAGTAAAGTTCTAGCGATTAGTTGAAGCCTTTTTATCAAAGATTCAGTTAAACCGTTTTTTGTGTGTGTGTATAGGCAACATGATGTTCAACATTTATTCCTACTGACATGCAATAATCATCAAAAGTTTGAGATGAAAATTCACCTGCATTATCCAATCAAATGGTCTAAATTGGATACTCAGGAAATTATGCTCGTAGTTTGATTATCTGAGCAAGAAGTCTAGCAAATGCAACATTTATATTGGAAAGCAGACAAACATGTGACCATCGACTAGATGCATCAATCAAAACCATAAAATATTTAAATGGTCCACTTGATGAATGAATAGGCCCACGTATATCTCCGTGAATCCTTTGTAAAAATGATGGAGATTCAACATGACTTTTGAGGGAGATGATCTGATAATCAACTTACCTTGAGAACATACAGAGCACGGAGATTCAATGGGTAGAAATATCTTTTGATTCTTTAAGAGATGCACATGCAAATTTTTAATAATTCGTCTTATCATTATAGATCCCGAATGTCTAAGGCGATCATGCCAAGTTATAAATATTTTGGGGTCAATGTACTTCTGGTGCATTACCACATATAATTCAATTGTTCTCATCTTTGTATAATATAATCCAGAATATAGAGTAGACAATTTTTCTAATACGAACTTCTGGTCCGATATTATTTTAGTAATAAAAAGATACTCTTTACTGCTTTTGTAAGATCCCAGATTTACGTGTATTTTTACACGTTATTATATTCTTGGTATTAAATATTTTAATTTATTTTAATAATATTATTGGTTGTGTTTTATTTGTTTAAAATATTTATTTGAGCTATTCGTTAGTAATTGTTAGTTTTATGTTGTTTTTATAATTAAATGTTGAGTTACGTTGTTTCTTTATTAATTTAAATGTGAGGTAATTATTTTAAATGAGTGGAATTTAATTTCCTTTATTTTATTATGTGATTTTATTTGATGTGCTTTCTTAATATTAATTAGTGTTTTATATTTAAAATATTCTTTAAATTAAATTGGTTTATTGTTGGGTTTTAAATATTTTATTTTATTGATATTAAATTGTAGTATTTCATGTCAACTTTTATTTAATTTATTGTGTTTTTTTTCTAGTTAGTCTTTTTTTTTTTTTCTTTTTTCTTTTCTTTCCTTTTCTTCCTCACGAAATTCGGCCCCAGACCCGTAAACCTCCCCTGCCTCCTTTCTCTCGCTGGTTCTTCCATCTCCACCCAGGGCCGCCGTCGGCCAGCCACTGGCAACACTGCCCAGCCCACAGCCTTCCCCACACGCCGACGAGTCCACGGGCACCGGTGGTGTCACCTCCAGCCACCCTACCTACCTCACACGGCACATACCCGAAAATGGGTTTAATGGGTTTTCACCCATTTTTCGACCCCATCACCGGTCCCCTTGGCCTCCGACCACCACCACTAGACTTCCCACCATCCGGCGAGCATAACCCACCGTCGGTAGCCACCCCAATTTCTCTCTCTCTCCTCTACCCGAAATGGGTCCTAAAACGGGTATATCTTTGCCGTGCCGCTATCCGGCCACCATAGGCCTCACCACCGCCACCAAAATACTCCTATTGCCCAGCCGGTCATTCCCCTAACTCAGTTTATCCAACCGCTGCTCCACCTTCTCGGTACAACCCTAAACCCGAAAATGGGTTTTCACCCATTTTGAGCCCGATCCACCACCTTCCGGTGGTTGTGCCGCCACACCACCACCTCCATGAGATTCTCCACCTTCCAAAGAGTATATCCCTAAATTTTGATGTCAAACCGAACATCTTAGGCTAACGTATCAGTGACTACTACGAATGCTGCGGATTGGCGTTTGTTCAAGAATTTACGCTTTTACTCGCTGTAAGTATTTTCCAAATAAACTTTAAGATTTAAATATATTTTTGGCATCAACAAATATTGTGTTTGGTCATTGTTGAAAATTATCAGTTGTTGGTTATTTGATGCATGGTCATCTGCATTGTGTATTTAATCGCATATTCATGTATTGGAAATGAAAACTGGGTTTTCATGTGTTTTGGTTTCGGGTGCGTGTGTATCACGACCCCAAGTCGGGATGGGGCATTATCCCGGTGGAGCTCCTCTGGTCACTCGAGAGCGAAATATACTGAGTGATATTCCCTGGGTCGTCGCCGGGCGACGACGAGATCGGACGGGATGGTAATGCTCTCGTGCCAACTCCGTGGCTCCTCTGCTGGCGGGAGCTAGGGGATGCCTGGTCATGGTACGTGCTGGGCGCGGTTAGCTAGGCATCGCCCGTTCTGAAGTCACATGCGTGGTCGTTACCTTCGGTATGATGATGAAAGCCAGGGTGTGCGGATGATCCCTAGGGGAGATCATGGTGCATACGGTTAATAAAATGGATGTTTAGGCCATTTTCTAGGAAAGTTGCGGGTTTTAATTATTGGTTTTACGTAAACCATATTCTGGGAAAATGGTTGTGGTTTTAATGGATTTATAGTCATCATTTTATGGAAAAATGATGGGTGATTTTATTGGAGTTTTAATTTGGGCCAAAATGGGATTTTGGTGTGTGTAGTTATTTTATTAATTTTGAGAATGATGATTTTAAGTCATATGCATACGGTGTCTTGTTCATGCATAGTGTTGTTGCATGAATGTGTTTATTATCTTGAGTTTGTTTGGGTTGTACTTAACTGCAATGCCATTTTTGGCGTCGTAGTTTTTAGATGCAGATTTTGAAGAGACTGAGCCTGAGGAGACAGCTCCGCCGTTGATATGCTGTTATTATAAATGGCTATCTTAGGAAATTATTTTCCCCTTTTTATAAATATTTATTCGTTAAATTGTATTTCGGATAACTGTATTAAATCTCCTGTTGGAGAATTTATGTTAAACTAGTTTGTAAAATATTTTTAAAAGTTCTGGTATTTAGTTATTGACCTCAATATCTGCTGCTTTTATTTATGCATATCACGTGTTCACACACTTAGCACTTGACGTTGGGGGTGCGTGACTCATGTTGTCAGCATTCCAACGCCTCGATTCTCGTATTTATTTTAAGGAGAATTTTGGGGCGTTACAGCCTTCATTTGTCGTTTCAATATGGTAATCATTACGACGTATATCTTTGAAGCTCAATAAATTTCTTCTGGATTGTGAAGAGAATAGAGTATCATCAATACAAAATTTAGTGCCATTAGGCAACACAATATAAGCTCTTCTGGATCTCTCAATTAAATCTGATGAACCTGATATGGTATGGACATAGGCTTTGCTTAGTGTTAGATTTTGAAAATATTTATTTTCTTTGATAATTGTGTGAATTGTAGCACTGTTAGCCAGACATATATATTTATCATTCAACTCAGATATAAAAAACTCATCAATATGATCCATAATTCTACAAAATATACAAAACTTTTATTACAGATAATAAAAAGAAAATACATTAATTGAGTGGAACACTTCCACCTCCAATTAAGTGGTCAATTCTACCTTCAGGATGATTAAAGAAATCAGAGACATCAAAATGAGTAACATCTACATATACTGAATCTAATAAATCATCTGATGGTTCTACTAAATTTGTTTCATGCATTTTATTCTTTCCTTTAATAGATGCTTGATATAAATCAGCTAAATGCCTGGCTATACGACAGGTACGTGACCAATGTCCAGTCATTCCACATCTATGGCACACCTCTTCACTTCTTTTTGAAGAATTATTCTATGGGCTTTTATCCATTTCTGAGTTGTACCACTTTTGGTGATACAGTATCTTATTATCCCTTTTAATGTTGTTACTTTTGGGACCAACATTTTTATAATTTCTCTTACCACGTCCACGCCACCAATTTCTTATAAAGGATGCACCATTCACTTTTGAAAATGATGCAAACCTGTTACTATTCACTTCAGGGAATGATATTGAATCAGTAGGGCGTAACTGATGGTTTTTTAATAAGAGCTCATTGTTCTGTTCAGCTACTAGAAGACATGATATAAGTTAAGAATATTTCTTGAACTTTCTCTCTCGATACTGCTGCTGCAGGAGCACATTCGAGACATGAAATGTAGTATAAGTCTTCTCTAGCATATCATCATCATTGTTCTGGTGGTGAAGGAAAATCATTACTTTAGCACGATCCTGCAGGGACGTTTGATTTCCTTTTTTAATTGTTTCACCCAGGTTCATCGCATCAAGATGAATTTCAGCATCAAGTATTCAGGATAAATATTTTTTCCCAGATATGTCAAGAGCAACAAATTCCAATTTTGTAAGATTTGTCATTTTTTACACATATAAATAATGAAATAAATATGTGTATATTAGAAAATATATTTATAAATTCAAACAGATTTTAAATAATAATTATCAATAAAATATATCAAAAACTGTAAATAATCTATTGAAAAACTTACAGAGAAATAAGACTACTAGTTTCAGAATTGGTAGAACCGTCGTGCTGATAACATGTTATAAAACTAAAGAAAAAAACTACTATTGTAAGAGAGAAATATATAATAAACTCTTAAGAATTTAAACTTTCTTCTCTCTCTATATTTTCTTATGAATTTCATAACAACTGAAACCTATATTTATAGGTCTTGAAATTACTATGCAAGATTTAAAATAATAGTGGTGGAGTCATTCACATCATTTTGGTAGTGGGACAGGGGGCAGCATGTCAGAACCCCTAGGAGGATTGCCCAGGATCATGCCTTGACTCAGCCACTGGAGGGCCAGGACAGTCCCTTGGCTAGCCTGCATGCATGCCTTGGCTTAGACCTTGACACGCAGCGGGCGCCCAGCGAGGCTACTGGCCGTGCGCATGCAGTGCGCACAGCCATGCGCGCACCCTTGCGCGCCCCACTGCACATCCACATGCGCGCGCGCTTGCATGTGCGCATGCGCATCATCACCCGGGCGCCCCTACGCGCCCCACCAGACTTTAGCGAGGCTAGTGGCGTGTCTTCACAGGCACGCCATCCAGCGCGCGGCACCAGCCAGCGCCCTACGGAGCAGGCTAGTGGCATGCACACCATGCATGTCATCCAGTGCATGACTCCAGCCCATGCCTTACGGAGCAGGCGAGTGGCATGCACACTATGCATGCCATCCAGCGCGCGGCACCAGCCCGCGCCATGCAGCCGGTGCCCAGACCGCCAGCTTGGGCCATGCATGCACATCGCCCCGGCACCCAGCTCGGGCCATGCAGGACCACCGCCCAAGCACCCTGACTAGGCCACCCCCGAGCGACGTGGCTTGACCCTGTGCCTACCACCAGGACCATGTATGGCACACTGCCATGACCACCATCAGTTGGCCCTGCACAGAACCATGCCCGCGCACCACCGCACCATGCAGACATGCCCACCCGTGGACCTTGCAGCACCATAGCCCACCATAGGCACATGCAACCCACGGCCACACCACCACATGGGCGTCTATCATCTTTTATTTATTTTATTTATTTTACTTAATTATTTAAATTGCATTAGGACGTGTTAGTCATTTGCTTATTTTGATTAGGGACCCATTGGGGGTTTCCAACTTGTTTGCTCTATAAATAGGACCCTTAGGCTTTCATTTTAGACATCTTTGATCATTGAACATTTGAGAACCCTAGAACATTGCTCCAAGAGGAGTTAGGCCGGCCACTCCATAGTGGTTAGGATTTTCATTCGGTGCTTCATGCACTTGGGCTTCTTGGGGTGCAATTCGTGAATCCCCTTGGAGAGGATTTCTCCTTGCAATTCGTGAATAGGAGAATCCACATCTATCTTGTTTTTCATTTGATTTATAAAAGTATTTTGAGGTTTATTCATTTGGTGTTTCGGTTTTGAAGTGTTCTTGTTGTTCTTGAAGTTTGTTCTTGGTGTTCTTGTGATTGTGAGTTTGTGTTGTTGAGTTTGTGTGTTTGTGTTCTTGTGAGGCCAAATCCACACCACTTGTGGATTTGAGAAAGAGTGTGTGAGTGTTCAAGAGGGTTTCTTAATCCACAACATTTGTGAATTTCAAAATTCCCTAGAGAGTGAGTGAGAAAGTGTTTTGAAAACAAAAGAAAAGAAAGAGAAGTGTTGGTGAGTTGTGTTGGCCGAATCCTTTGAAGTTTGGGAGTGAGTTGCGTGTTCTTCATTCCTTTGAGTGTTCTCATTTTCTTGGGTGCTCATACTCTTTTCTTGAAGTTCCATGAGCCCCAAACACGAAATCATTCAGCCCCCAACAGCCCACACAAGCCAAGGCAACAAGCACCAAGTCTAGCTAGGTGTGTTGCCTAATTTCGCCCCACCAGCTTTCCCACCAACCAGCCATCAAACCCTAACCCTACTTGCCTTATTTCCATCATATTATCAGACCTAAATCACCCTAAAACACCCCTGGTCGAGCTCTGGTCGTACCCCACAAATCAGCCCCAAAACTTTCCTTCCAAACCACCACACTTGCCAAAACAGTTTTTCCACTTTCCAGATTTGCACCATTTCGGGTTAGGCAACTTACCTACCACGAAATTGCAATATTCTCCTCACCAAATCAGACCTTAACCTTCCATAAACATACCTGGATGTGGTCTGAAAGTTTCCCCCAAGTCAGCCACCTCAAACCCCTCCAAACTTACCATACCGATCACCCCCACTTTCCAAATTAAACCCATTCAGCTAAGGCAACTTGCCTAGCTCGAAAATCCTCTCCTCCACCTCATCAAATCTGATTATTCTTTCCTCATTTGATTATTCAATACTTCCCTAATTGAATTAATCAAATCCCTAATTCTCCAAGTCAACCAAATCAAATCCCCTTCACTCACCAAAACCGGCCATACAATATCCCCATCAGAATTTTCCAGCTTTGACCTTCAAAGATCTTCCATTAATTCCCAAACCCTAAACCACTTTCCTAAACCCCTACATGGCCGAAATACACACTTAACCTAGTCCCATAATCAGCCATCCAATCCCCCAAAGCAACTCATTTTCGTGCATCCCTCTAGCCCCCATTGCCGTGACCCCATTTCACCCACAACCAAGCCAATTCATCACCTAAACACTCTACCTTTGCTCCATATACCTTAACCCCACTTCAACCCTACCATCATCCACTTGATTAACACCAAGCTAGGAGTCCTTCTCGGTCATTGAAGAGCAACCCGAAGCAAGGAGGAACCTTGGGTGTATGGTGTCTTGACCGAGGACCCCATCACAGCAGCCGTCCCCCCACTCTTCGTTCGTTTCATTATATCTAAAATATCATTTCAAAATTTAAAATATTTTCTCCTTTTTTCGTTAAGTAGTCGTTAAATTTAACAGCTCTTATTATATCTAAAATATCAATTCAAAATTTAAAATATTCTATATTAATTTAAAATTGAAACCATGATAATCATGAGTCTGATATATATTAATTAATTAAAATATAGAATCAAACTCATGGCTTATTTTGAAAAATCAAATCGAGTTATCATGATGATTTAAGTACCTATGTGGCTTTAAATTTTCTATTATTTAAATTATATAAAAAAAACATTTACATATTACAATTTATGTTACTACTTTTTCTTATCTTCAGTTATATACGTATATTTAACATTCCTTCGGATGACTGGTACATCAAATCAGCCATAGATAAAAACTAGTATATTTAACATTCATCTATTCTATTATATATAATATATATTGGGGGTCGAATAGCACACTCGTGCTTTAAGATTTCACTGGATACTGAACAAAATAACACGTGTTGTGTCAGTAAACAAAGTATTTTGACAAAACTACTACGTGCAGCAAGGTTAATTATATGGGATGTGGCCCCTATGTCAATAAAACAACACATCGAAGCATTAGATAAAATGTTTCGAGACATCAATGATTTAGAGTTAACATTTGGCGAAAAAGTTATTGTTTTCGATGGAGATTTTTGACAAGTTTTACCTGTGGTTTGTAAAGGAACAAAACAAAAACAGGTGAATGCCAGTTTAGTATTTTCCTATTTATGGCCTACATTGATTAAGTTTCGTTTAACTGAAAATATGTGAGAATGATTGGATCTAGTTTCTTAGAATATGTGTTTAGGGCTGTAAGAAGACCAAATTGGACCAGACCGGACTGAATTCCATTTGGTCCGGTCCAGTCTCGGTCTATGGCATTTCTTTCTCCCCTTGGATCGGACCGGACCGAACCAAATGCACACCATATTATATATATATATGTATGTATATATAAATAATAGTATATAAATTATAATATTAATATTAATATAGATTAAGAGTGGTAGTATAACATATTAATATATAATATATACTTTTATAATATTAATATATTATATTTTATACTAGTTAACCAGTTATCGTATAAAAATATATGTTATAGTATATCTATATAGAGTTTAGTAATAACTTATAAGTAATAAGTGTGTTATTATTATTATTTAATATATTATTACTAATTTATCACTATTTACTAACATATAAATTCATAATATACTAATGTAATAATGTTATTAGTTATAGTTTTCCAACCTATGATGTATCACTAAAATACTATTAACTAATTATTAATTACTCTTCTTAATTCTTATGATTATATGTAACAATTATAAATATTAATATTGTTTTTAACTATATATTTTTTAGGAATGTAATTTTATAATTAAATTAGATTGAAAATAATTAAATTTGGGTTAAAAATTATTTTTCATCATTGTAAGATTTTGGATCAAATTTAGTCTATTAAATCATATCAGATACCCCTAGATCGGACCGGTATGAATCGAATAGGAGTTTGATCTGGTCCAGGGTGAGAAAATTCTTGGACCGAATAGAACTGGTCCACGTTTTTTTGGGACTGAACCAGATCATTTACTCCCCTATATTTGTTAGAATTAGCTAACGAAATGTCACCAATTACAATTGATGAAACCATAAAAATTCTTGATGGCATGCTTGTCCCCTGTGAAAATGATTGTACTTCTTTGGATTATTTAATAGATGTTGTTTTTCATGATATTCAAGAATATTCAATAAATATTTCAGCTACGATGAATCGGGTCATATTAACACTAAAGAATAATTATGTCGATGAAATAAATGCATTACTAATTCATAGGTTTCTTGATGAGATTACGCGATATTATAGTTTTGATGAAATAATAGATGCATCTGAACAATCAGTTATGGAGAATTTTCTAAATACTCTAACTCCAAATTGACTTCATCCTCATGAATTATTACTGAAGAAAAACTGTCTCATCATGCTGCTTAGAAACACTAATATTTCAGAAGGACTATGCAACTGAACAAATCTAATTTGTCGGACTTTTGATCGAAATATCATTGATACAGAAATTGCAGTTGGGTAACATAGCGGAAAATAAGTTTTTATTTCAAGGATCTCATTCTTACTAAGTGTTGATGAAAGGCGAAAATTGCGTCTATAGTAAGGATTCTAATACGATCGATATCAATTGATCGATGTGAAAAAAATTGCACAAAAAAATTGTATTTAAAAAATTATTAAGATTAGCATGTTTAAATTAATATTATACTGAGGTAACTAGGTATAATTGTATAGCTTCAATTTAGTGTATATTATAAAATCGTTATATAAATTTTGAATAAGAATCTTTGTCATTGATCTCCAACCTTATCCTAATATTCATAGATGTCAAATTAATTTTTCCTGAGAGGAAGGAAATCAGAGAGATCATGATGGTGCAAATCAAGTTTTACGTTTGAGTTATTATTATCTATAAATACTTGTTAATTTTATTTTTTTTAATTATATTAATTTTGTAAAAAATTTGTTTCACTTAATTAAGTAACATATTTCGCATGTTGCTCTCGACCTAATATTATATTTAAATGTAATTTTTACATATTTTCTAAGTTAATTATTCATATTTTTATTTTTATTTTTATTTTTCTCTCACCATATTGTTATATTCATTAATATTTTAGTTGACGTAGTGTTATTGCTATGTCATCAATTTTATAAAAAATACGTAAGACTGTATATCTCTAATATTATTCAATATAACATGTGGTGAAATTTTTCAATAAACACCCTATCATAATAAAAGTAATCCAAAAGAGAAAAATAATAAGCAATTACTATAGCAGTGCATATACTGTACAAACTACACGGCTGTTTTTTTTTTTTTTTTTTTAATCCCTCATTCTCCCTATTGCACCCTCTCTCGCCCATTTCAAACTCTTGCTGAGCCCATCCCCGTCACCCACACATCCCTGTCCCCCACCATCACCCCCACCCACACCTAGTCGCGCATCCTCTACAGAGCTGCCCCGTCAGATTTTTTAAAAATAAATAATATTTTGAGACCAAAATTAGTCTCCACCCATATTAAGGCAAAGAGGGCAGCGCTACTATAAATAATGGTTTTTACTGTTTGTCGTACGAATTGTGATACCACCGCTAAAGACAGTTGTTTTTAGTGATGTATTGCAATTTGTTGCCTTTAAACGTTCGCATAAGAGACCGTTGTCTTCCTCTTCAAAACCTTTAGTTAGAAAAAAACAAAAATATAGTAGAATAGATGATATTGACTAGTCCGAACTATTGGTTACCAATTTTTTTAGAAGCGGGGCTGGGCAGCAGTTGGGTTGTTGCGACAGCCTCTCATAAAAATAATAATTTTATTATTTATATAAATAGTAAAATTATTGTTCATGCGAGAGGCTGTTGGATTGCTGCCAATATTTTTCCTTTTCTTTGAGCCCACCGATGATGGTGCATGGAGGCCACGTACCGACGGTACTGAGATGGCATGAGTCAAATCGATATTGGGATTATGAAGTTATTTGTTATGGTGTGTGTAGCCGTTAAGAGGCATTTCCACATGACAACACATGGTGGCCACCTACAAGCTGAGCCGTGGGCCTCTGGTTGCGACGAAGTGGGCCGGACCAGGATACAAAAGCCCCATTCCAAACATTTCTCGTAAATTTAGCTCACTCGTTTTCAATAAAAAGCAAGTAAATAAATTTTTTCGTGTAAAGAAATGATATTTGCAGTAGTAGAATATATAAATATCACACAATTAATTTTAAAAAAGAAAATAAATACAGACCCCACATTAAAAAAAAAATTAATTTTAATAATAGTCCCCCTCTTTTTAAAACAATTACATTGTTATTTCATGCACGACCCACATTATAGACCTTGCTTCGTAAATGCTAGGGCCTAGGGGTTCCTAGGGTTAATTCGGTTTTTATGTGTATTTTATGAGTTAGTTCGCACATAACGATGACCCAACCATAAAGAGTTAAAAGTAAAAAGTATATAGAGTAAATACGGGACTAAAAATATAATTATGGTTTTATCCGGCGTTCAAAATCAAATACAGTTTTATATGTTTTGAGACAAACCCAATCTTACATATCCCCACGTGCAACCTCAGCCTCCCACAAATTGTGAGTTAAAGAGTCTCCTGACTAACGATCGAACTAAAACAAACATAAAATTTATTAAAATACAACATAAAACAGCCCAAAAATGTACACGTTTGTGACTTTGTCAAAGTTAATATCCTAAAACTGGCAGCAAAAACATCATGAATCAATACCAGAAGCATTCAGCAATAGATCCCAAAAATCCATCCACCCCACCTACTATACATTAGCTAATTCATTCCTCCATTCCATATAAACACAATTACACAAATCTCTATAATATTTCAAGTCATCAAGAAAACTCTATTTCTTCTACCACAGCATATTGCTACAATATTTCAAGTCACCATTGGGTTAAAATAAGCTGAAGGCACCAGTTTCATTTCTTCTTTTTTGTGGGAAGAGAATTGGGTTTGAACATTGACATTTTTCCGAAAAACCGAGATGTCTTTGATGGTTTTGTTTCTTCAGAGAGATTTGGGGACTCAACTGGGAATTCAATATCAGATCTGATGCATGCTTGATCATCAACACCCTCGACATCTCTTAAGCACCGGAGCAATTCCAATGCACTTGCCTTGCCCATGTCATTTCCGTTGACGGATATAAGAACAAGAGCAGGAATGACACCCTCATCCATGACCAACTGACAATACTGAAGACGTTGAGAGCACAATGAAAGGAGAACAGCCACTGCATTTTCTTGATCCTCGTGACTTTCGGACTCAAGTAGTTTAGCAACAGAGGCAATGCATCCATTAGTTTCTGCAACAGATACCCTAGCCTCCTCGGTATTGCATAAATTCTTCAATAAAAGTACACAATTTCCTCCAATAGTACTATCTAACAAAGGAACCAATTTTGGGATGCATTCCAAAGATACAATGAGAGAACAAATGTCAATATTTGAGGAAAAATTGCACAAAATTCTGATAGCCCGTTCCTGGAAATCGCTGTTACAGGAGTCGAGCATCTTTAGGATAGAAGTTAAAAGACCAGATGCTTCGATTTTATCTCTACAGTACTGGTGGCCAGACAACACTTCCAATATGGCTATACTTTCTTCTGTTGCTTCTGAACCGAGAACAGTGGCCAAGAGACTAAATGCTTCTTCACATAAGTATGAGATCCCACTTCTGAATGAAGCAACACAAAGTAGCGTTATACATGAGCTCACACATAAGGGAAACATGATAGTTAAAAGTCAGAGAAATCAAGGAAAGATATGCACAAGAAAGAATTCTATATTTTGAACTGTCAATTGTATGAAATTCCATTTTATGAAAAAAAAAAAAAAAATCAGTGCAAGCAATAAGACGAGTTCTAAACCAACACAAGGTCCTGGATTACATCATGCTGTATCAGCAGGCTAAACATTTAATACCAACCGTTCCCCACATAATCAAAATCTCATAATTCTCAATTCACAAGGCACCGAATGGGATATTGAACTTGCCACACCATTTGAATACATGTTAAGACAGTAAGAATAACCTTGAATTAAAAGATATCAGTTGCCTTGGAACACAATTCATTGCATGTTCATCAACAGAGTAACTGACCTGCTTCTGCTCACATATGCCAGCAGCAATTGATATCCAGCTTTTTGAGCTCTCAAGTCATGCTGGTCATTTGCATCCTTCAAAAATCTAACAAGTGGTTCAACAAAATTGTCAGATGACATAAATTGACAAGCTTCTTCGCTGTTATTCAGATGCTTTCTGATATCTTCAATGGCTTTACATTGGGATTCCCATTGAAGTTCAGCTAGTCTCGATAGAGATTCCAAAACTGTCTCATATATACTTGCATAAGATTGACATTTGTGCTCATTTTTTGTCCGTACAGGATTCGAGTTTAAACCATCTGCTGTCTTAGTTTTTGGTGAATCCGAATTGTAACTGGTATCTAAAGATCCAAGTGACATGTTGCTGAGATCCATCGGAAGATGCAGATCATTCATAGAACTTCCAAAGCTAGTAATGGAAGTGGAAGAAGCTTCCCAAGAGTGAAGGAATTCTGGTAGCATAGTTGGATCAGGAATGGTGACTCCATGCCTCATGCTCCAATTTGATATTAGATCCTTCACGGCCATGTTGGGAGTCAATGAGTGATGGGCCAGTCTCATTTTAGTCTTTGGACATATATCATTTCCCTCATCAAACCACTTCTGTATGTAAATCCTCTCAAACGTTTGTCCAGAAGCGATGACAACAGGATCATACATCAATCTTGACGATAGAGGACACTTAAATTCCTCAGGAGGTGTAGCTCTGCTTGACAAGTCAATTTTGTCCTCATGATGCCAAGATCCTATGAGCGAATCCACTTCAACAGACTGGTTAAATCCAGAATTATGTCTGCATTTCTGAAATGCAAATGCTCCTTCACGCTGATCATGGCCATTCCTCGATTGCTCTTGCAGGATAAAGTTTCCATACTTCTTCAAAAGATACAAAAGATATTTTAAAATCTTCTTTTTATTTGGGTCACTATCACTGACTTTATCATACAGCTTCTTGATAGATCGTTTCTCTATCAAAATAGTCTTTGGGGATGTAATATGAAGTCTTGAAGCTGCCAATTGTAGAGCTTTTACTTCATATTCCACTGAGTCTGTTGCAGAAGCATCCTGATGGAGTAATCCTTTCAAAGCCTTACCGGCCTCTTCTTCAGATGGTTCCAGGGTAAATGTCACATGCCTAAGATCATTTATGATGTGAGAGATCTGTAAATGAGATTCCATCATTAGCCGCACCTAGCAAATTAGGCTCAGTACGAGTTTTAACTGAGATGTCAAAAAGTCCTATACTTATTTATTACAAATCAATAAACACAGGTTAAATACATATGTCAGAGACAATGCAGTCTTCAAAGTGAACCGAGTGTACCAAGGAAGAGACCATGGAACAAATCTAGCATAGGAACGTGAAAGGTTATCACCCACAAAGCTTCTAGACCCAGAAGTTGCTCTCCCAGACTTTTTTTTTTCAGTTTTGTATATGTGAAGAGAGGGGAGGAGGGTGAATAACTAGAAACTAACTGAAAACAGGAAAATTGGGAAATGGGACCACATTTTCTTCAAACAGGTTCCCAATTTGGTTATATGCATCAGAATCTAGACAATCGCTTTATGGCACCAGTTACACTTTCAAAATACAGTGACGTGGTTCCTTAATCCACACAATTATATTACCAGCACGCATAATAGCTAAGGGATCAAGAATACTGTAAATTTTGAAACAAAATATAACTAAGGAACTGCTCAGATATAATAAAGATTTCTTCTCATATCAATACAAATGCATCCACTAACCATCTTTTTTTCTTCTTTTCTTTTGGCTGGGGGAATTGAAAATGACAAGAAGAAGAAGAGAAAGCTCAAAAGGGCATGTAATGACGAACCTCTTCACCTAACTCAAGTGGAAGCATAGTTCGAAGTTGACCTAAACATTTCACCAACAAGTTCGTTGATCTTTTACATCTTGAGGCTATTACATCCCCTGTAAGTGCCTGAGAGTCAATTGCAAGCCTTATCAGCTATGGATTGACATTTAACTATATTTGGAACAACTACACAGTTTATAAATGAAGAAAACTACTTGTTAATTCATCAGCTTTGACACAGCTACTAGATGCAACAACAGAAGAGCAAGTAATGTAACACATTCATATGCACAGTCCTTGTTAAATATTTTTTTCTTAAAAGAATATACAGGAGCAAGCTTGTTTTACTCCAGTAAAGTTCCAATTGGAAACGATAGACCATAATCTATCATACAAACATAATTTCCACAATGGATTATAGCTTGTAGGGCTTAAATCGGACCACTAATGACACAATTTAATCAGCATATGTAATTTACCCCAAAATATAAAATAGCATGTGCAGTTTATGTTCTTTAACATAAATATATATATTTTTAATTCTCCTTCTCTTCTTGAGTTCAACAGCATAGAAAAACTTCTTTTAGTTGTTTATTTGTACACATTTATATACTTTTGCAATGCAGAGACAAATTAGAAATTGCTATCCTCAAGGTCAAATGGCATGATTCTGTTACCACCAAGTTCCTTTTGGCTTGTTTATGGTCATTCTCACTTTGGTGAAATGCAGCAACAAGTGTTCACATTACTCTACTTTGTTTATCCTATTGAAGAAATCACAAACCAGATAAAGTTTACTAGACTCGCTACACTGCTGAAGAAGTCCATTGGCTTTCTCAATTGCATCGTGTAATGAGCATAGTTCCTGTATTCCTGATGAGCATCGAGGACGAGCCTCTTCTATCGCTGGAAATATTCTTGATATTCTAGTAACCAGTTTCAGAAGTTTGGTGCACATTAAACAATGCACCTGCAATCATGAATAAAAGCATAATGAGAGACTTCAATCTGATATAACAGAAAACTTGAGTAGAAATACAGTGACTATTCAAAGACTTAAATGAGGTCAGATTTATAACTTCATTTCTTAAGAATCACAAGGAAGCCACAGTGCTTGTCATTCTTGAGAAATAATACCCTCCAAATCAGGAAAAAAAAAAGTATACGCTCTCTCAATTTGATTAGATCAATACCTTTGGATAAACAGCATTTTGTGAGTTTACTATCTTAATCAAATTATATTAAAAGCAAGTTTTCTAGTTCCTAGTTTCACTTCAGAAACTGGGGTCTCCACTTCATAAAGGAAACACAACATTCTTGTTTCAAAAGAATTAAAGACTAGGTGTCTTTATACATATAATCTTGCCCAGGTGTTAAAGGTATGGGATTTTACCAACAAACAAAAACTAAGCCCTATACCAAAACCGAGAAACAAAAGTGATGATATCAATCACTGCTGATATATCTAAAACTCATGCTTGCATGGGTCATGCCATTACGACCCATATACACTGCAAATACAAAAGTACTCCAACTCAAATCAGAGCATTCCACCTAAAGAGGAATAAACATTTGGCTTTTATGAAATAGATTACAAACTATTATAACCATGATTCATATTTCATATTCAGACCTCGCTTGCCGGACTACAAAACTAGAATTAACCAAAAAGAGTTTAAAAAAAAAGGGTTAGAAGTTATAAATTGAAATGTTTTTATTCTTTTTCTGCTTTTTTTATTATTTTGAATTAAAGGACAAACCATTCTTTGTATTTTTATTCATTATATATATTCATTGAATAAGTGATGATCCACCGATTCTTACTCAGAGAATTTTTGGACTTATTTTGAAGGTTTTATTGAATCATCATGGTTGTAGTATGAATATGAGGTTTTAATTGATTCTATAGGGTCTAGTATTTTTTTTTTCACTGGATGTATCTTTTAAAAAATGGATGGACCAAATCACGTGATTTCTAATCATTTTTTTTACAGTAATTGATTTCATTCATCCATTTTTCTTATATACCGAAAGATCAATGGTTGTAAGCCAAATCTGAAGGAAAAAAGACCATGGTAATGGTACCTTGAAGGAACAAGGAGCAGACTGTTTGTCCACTACATCAGCAACATCAGAACCCATTAGGAAGGGGATTATGTTAGATCTGCAGATTCAGTAACAATTTGAAAGCATCAGTCATGCTGTATTCTCAAAAGAATCTATTCATAGTGTCTAACAGAATGTATCAAATCAAGATGCTATATACATAACATTCCACAAGCAAGGCAAGTGCAAAATAAAGTATTTCCACATGCAGCACCATATATGCCATGGTATACCAAAGTTCTTCATTAAACTCACACACGCAATACGATCGTCGACAAACGGCAAAATGATGCCAGAAAACCAGCAAAAGCATTAACTTCCCCATTCAATTTTTTATTTTATTTTATTTAAAATTTACCATCCTATAACAACCATTTAGCTTGATATATGCTGCGTGAGAGTTTACTTCCAGTGATCATATACAAGTTTCACCAGAAAGATAAATTCAGATATGCACAAAGGATTTCACATAGATGTCATTCTGCTCTTTTCAAAATTTGACTCTATGGTCATGGTTACTTCATCATCCACAGGTGGGGAACCCTAGATTAAAAATTGGCTTGAGGATGAAGTTGCAGGCCATGAAAAAATAATAAGAGGTCTTCTGCAGTTCCAATTCGGAAACTTAAAATTAGTCTCTCCTCAAAAGAAAAAATAATTTGAAACCAGAAAGTTGAGTTGGAGCTTAAGGAACAACAGGAACGAAGCCTTACCCGGTGGAGAGGAAACCAGAACGAGGATCGGAAAGCTGTTAGACAGAGAAGTTTCATCTAAACAGTGAACTTGAAGAACAAGAAACCCTTCTACAAATAAAACGAGCGCAACCCAATTCTTAAACCGCAGCTTCCCACCACATATTCCCCCTTCAGAAAAGAAAAAATTAAAACTTTGCAAGTAACTTTCAAACCCCCAGAGGCTCTTTAGTGTTGAGAAATCGCCAAACCCAGCTCTTAAACCGCAACAGTTTCTTCAAATTCACCCGTATTCCGAGCAGATTTTTAACTTTTCAGAGTATCTTCAGCACAGCTCTCCCATGCATGAGAACGAATTTCTCTGTCAGAGAACAGTACAAAGAGCAGACGATCTTCTTACTCGCGAAACTTCATAACCCTCAAGACTGGTGTTCCTTCATTGATAAGAAACCAGAGAGAAGAACCAGAGGCCCAGAAAGTTAAAACTTTTTTTCTTCCCAACAAAAAAAGGGTGAGAGAGAGAAGTGAGTGGAAAAGTCTATGTATTTGGTTAGAACTTGGACAGAAAGAAGGGGGAGAAAGATACAGCACAACGCGTCAGCGAGCTGAATTTGCTGTGAAACTCACCGTCGCTACAGCATCAGCCATCACGTCCACAACGACGACAGAGACGGAGACGGAGACAGTCGGAGTCAGTTGCAGGAAGAAAGACCACACCTGCTTCTCCAAGCCAACCAATAAACAGTTACCGCAGACTCCATGACAGGACTGTGGCTGAAGCCTTTTTCTGGCTTTCTCCCTCCGTCTTATAAGGAAAGCTCTGTCTGTGTGGTGGTCCCACTAGTCAAACAAAGCGAGGTTTTAGTTTAGTTTGAATTTAAAGATGGGATAAATTAAGATGGATTTAATTTAATTTTTAATATATTTATTATTTAAAATTTGAAAAAATATATTTAAAATTTAAAAAAATTATATTAAAATTTAAAAAATTTATATAAAAATTTATATTTTATATAAAATATTATAAAAATATAATAATAAAATAAAAATAAGTTAAAATTAATTTAATTCATTTCTAAATCTAAATAAGACCTTGGTGGGCCGTCATGACTGTATGCCATAGTGCTCTGTGACCCTAACCAAGGCATTTTGGACATTTCAATACGAAGGTTATGGGAAAGTTTAAAAAAGAGAACTCACACTATCCATCGACCATCGTGTCTCATGTCACCTTGAATGACACCTTCCAGTCTCTTGCACAAGTTGATATCAATTAAAATATTAGGTAACATATATTAATAAACTATTCAAGATATTTCTTTTTAACAGTGAAGATAAAAGAGCTGCAACCAAAAGAACAGACCATTTTTTTTTTAATTAAAGTATTTTACAGCTAGCCATTTTTATTGATATTGTCGTATTAATTCGTGTCACATCAATTTATATAATTAAAGGTAGCACATGCACACGAGCCAAGGCCAACAGCAATAGAAAAATAATATTCAAGTTAAAAAAAGTGTTAGGGATGGTTTATATTCCAAATTTAGTTTTATTGTTTATAATTTATTTTATATTTTTAATTTATCTTAATTATTTATTGTAAATTTTAATTTATTTTAATTACTCATTTTATTACTATTTATAACTCATCTTATTTCATTTCTAAATCCAAACCACTCAAATCTCTTTATCATAAAAGTGTTAAATTTACGTAAAATTCTTATATCAAACAAGTTTACAAGTTGACACGATTTATTATGCTGAATTATAAAAAAATATTTATATATAATTTTTAGTTAGATTCTTAGATTGATATAAAATGTGTTACAAAATTATTTTTAGATAGGATTGTGTATCATAAAACATCTATCATAATATATAATATTAATAATTGTATAAGTTTTACGTGTAAAAGGATATGAAGCGGACATCCACCACTCCACTAGTGTTTTAATTAAAGGTGTAGTTATTTTCTTTGTATTAAAGGTATAAAGTAGGTTCGATTGATGTTTAATATTGTTTGTCATCTCTTTAAGAACCTATTTAGATATGAAAAAATATTGGGAGAAGCCTCACTTATTGCACTCACATGTACATGAACAGTAACACAGTATGAGTGCAATGAGTGAGGCTTTACTCTAACATTACTTTTTAGATATAGAGGTGACAGGTCCTAAATCATGAAGTTTTTGAAATTTTAATTTTCTATTTCATAAGGGATTTTAAACCCAAATTTTCTATTTAAAACTTTATCAATTTATTAAGAGATAAATACAATTTATAATTTTAAATTATTAAACATTCCAAATTTTTACCAACATATTTCACTACCAAACCATCACAAATTCCATTAAGATATAGTTACCAAGGTCGTATCACGTCATCTATTTTTCTATATCTTAATGGTTATAATTAAATTAGAGTGCAAAATGTCGAGTTTTAATAATTTGAAAATGCAATGTTTAGGTTTTGATTATTTAGGATGTAAAGCATAAATTCCTAATAGTTTGATGAGTAGGTTGTGATATCGTTCTAATTATTCTCAATATATATATATATATATTACTTATTTTCAATATGCACAATAGATATATTTGGACAATTAGGTGTTCAACAATTAACACACACTTTCTTAGGGTGGATACTAAATTAGAATATAATTTCTATAAATAGGAATTCTTGTTATTTAAAAACCAGAGTTTAAATATACTATTTATTATGAGCTTCATTATAACTATGAATATTCTAATAAACATACTTATAGATATAATCTCTATTCACAAAAATAAAAAAACGTGTATAAATCTAAAATTTTTGTATTTGGGAAAGAAGAAAGAAAGAAGAAATGGCGTTCGATAGGTGAAAGGGACATTCTTTGGAGTAGAATTGGCCTGATTTTGATACAAAAAGTGGTCATTTTATTATAATGATATTTCTAAACTTTTATATAAAGTATAATGAATAATTTATTTTTTTAATATTCTTAAATAATAATAATAAATAATATTTTAATAATATTTTATTCAAACTCTAACTTATTTGTTTTATCTCAATTCACTATCCAAATAACACTTTCATTCTTGTTGGGGCCTTTCAGAATTACTCATTTAATTTGAGTGTTATTTTTTCCCCCTCTTTTGGCATCATTGTTCATGCCAAAACTCGAAGTGGGTTGGTTGCAAGGCGGCAACCAACACTGAATGTAGATGCAAGGCGGCATTCATTTATTGTGATGGACTTGCAATTTTATCAAAATGGCACCAAATAAAATGAATGGAGAAAAGTGGGTTGGTTGCATTGATGGATAGAAGAAAATTGGAGTTTTTCTTTTCGCCACAAATGGGTACACAATACACATTGACCTAGTTTGACGTCATCCGACTCAATATCTTTCAACCATTTGTATTGCTACCTACCATCAGTTGACGACAAAAACGTTTTTCTAAACTTTTATATGAATTTAATGTGATACAAGGATCGACATGATTTAAGTCAGTTTTAAAGAAATCATCATTGTCCCTATAAACTAGAGCTAGAAACGCATCATTTCGTTTTGTTCCCGTTCTTCATTTCATTCTTCTCAAAAATAAGGAGAACTTCTCATATTTAAAAGTTTTATGTAGTGTAACAATTTATGTTTGGGACGGTGTTCGTATAGTCAATTCATGGATGTTTGATTGTATATTCAATTCCAATCTAACTCGTTTAAGTTAGATGTATTAAACTATCACACCCTAAGTCAATTCATTTAAAATAATAGATTTTATCGTCTTATCTATTTTAACTCATTTAATAATTAATTAGAAATAGGTTAATAAAACTCATTTCATGAGTTGAACTAATACATATAAAAATGTAAATTTAAATCAAAAAATCGAAGAACCAATTGTGACCAAATCGAACAGGATTGAAAATTTCGATTTTGAATTGGTCTGATCCAATGCTGGTTTCAAAAATCGAGGAATCAGATATAATCGATCCGGTTCCAATTCCAGTCATTTTAAGACTAGACCGGTCTTATTTAGTTTTATTTTTTATTTTTATTTTTTAAGTATTATTATATAATATGTTTTATATTATATATAAAACATAATCGGTCCGATCCAATGATAGTTTCAAAAATAGAGGAACTAGATATAATCGATCCGGTTCCGGTTCCAATTCCAGTCTTTTAAGATCAAATCGGTCTTATTTGGTTTTATTTATTATTTTTATTTTTCAAGTATTATATATAATATGTTTTATATTATATATAATATATAATAATATAAATTATAATTGGATATAGATAATGTTATAATAATTTATAAAATGAAAATGTAATCTTAGATTTTAGATTTTTGAAATTTTAATTTTAATTTGTAAGACTCTTGGACTTGTAAAAACATATTTTTATAGAACAATTTTTGTTTTATAACAATTTTTTAATACAGATTTTTTTTATATAATAGATTTTTTTTACTATAACAGATTTTTGTAATGAATTACAATTTTTTTAATAAGATAGATTTGTAAACCATTTTATAAAAAAAAAAAAAGATTTAATTTTTATAGATTTACATTTTATTAAAACCAGACTGTAACTAGTAAATAGTAATCGGTTTTAAGAAATGTAAAATCGGTGATACCGGTTCGATTTTTAATTTTATCTAAACTGAATCGAATCGGACTGGTTACAACCCTAAACACACGTAACTCATTTGATCCGATCACATAATGTCACATAAAATTAAATTTTATATTTATTAATAGTCACAATATCTATAAGAAACAATAAACCTACCTACTAACAAAAAATGTCAATATTCTTTAAGTTTTAATCTATAATAAAACTAATATTACATATTTTACAATAACGAATATGAGTATGATTTGGAATTATAATCTCAACAATAAAAATATAAATATATTAAAAAATATTAATATTACAACTCAACAATAATAAAATTTTAATTTTAAAATAAAATTTAACGAATCATTGAGTTTTAATTTTAGATTCAACATATTGATTTATTAGTAGGTCTTTTTTTAATCGTATTCTAACAAATCAATCCATTATTATCCGAAACTCATCTTTATCAAATGTAATTCCGTTAAATTTATATTATATTCATGTTGGGTTCATGAATTATATCACATAATCACCCCTATCTTTACGCGTTGTGCTACGTTTCCTATTCTTTTATACTCCTCTTTACCTACCCAATTGTCCAAAGAAGCGTTGGTAGGCCAAACACTTTCCCCGAACATATGTGAGAAAAGCCATTAGGACAAGATGAGGTGCGGCGCCCATTTTAAAAAAAGAAGAATAGAAGGTTTCGAACCTTTTGATCTGCCCCTTCAAAGAGTTTTGTTACAAAAACCAACTGATAAATATTTATTTTATTTTATTATTAGAATACTGAATGCACGAGGAAAAACTACGAGGTCTTATATACGGACAACATTAAATAATAAACATTTTATAGGATTATATAATGCATTGTCCCTTTAATTATTGAAAAGGTTTTAAATGAAAAGCCCTTGTCCATTAAAAAAAGAAAGCAAAAGTTTATTAAAGTAGTTGGTATACGACAAGCACGCCACCTTGATAGTAACTTTTGTGGTTTAAATGGACGACCACGACTAGAAGTAAATGGAATGCAAACCAATCTGGTGTTCTTCCCACGTGTTTGAAAAGGGACTTTATCTCTCTCTTTACGCTTGAAGCACTTGGATTTTGTAACAAGAGATGACATGTAAAATAAATTGTGAATATTGATTTTTTTTTAAAAAGATTGAAGCTGTTTTTGGTTATTAATTAGAGTGAATATAATTCATAATAAACTAATTTTCTCAATTTTTTATAAAAAAAAAATATATATAAAAACTCATATTAATCTATTTTATATATTTAAACACATTTTATCAACTTATATGACTATAAGGGATTTGGTCTAGATTGAAAAAATCTATCGAATCTTTCAACCGGTCAGTCTCAGTCCATGTGAATCAAGAAAATTCAAACCAATCCTGAATTTTCAAGTATATATCATGAATTATGAGAGGGGCAAGGATAATAAAGTCATAGTTATAGATGCCCTTTTGGAAAAATTAGAAGAGGGTACAACTACTCATGCTTACACTACACTTCCAACTCTAGTTTGGATTGAAGAATTGAAGCAAAACTACCAACTCTCCCTAAAATTCATTTATATATACTTGAGACTTCAACTAGGTTAGGAGGGCCCAAAGCATTACACAATTCAGCAAGGCTTCCTGTTGAAAAAAGGCAAGTTAGTAGTAGTTCAAGATTCCCCATTCAATATCAAAGTATTGCACCATATGCATCATAACTCACAAGCTAGACATATGCGTTATCACAAGCATTACACAAGACTAAGCAAGATTTTTTCTGGGAAGGCATGTGTGAGGACACTAGAAAGCTTGTGAAGGAGTGTGGTGTTTGTCAAACTAGTAAACATGAGAATGTTCATCCAGTTAGACTATTGCAGCCAATACCTAAACCCTACTTCTCCACGGTTAGATATTTTCATGGATTTTATTGAAGGATTGTTTTATGATTTTGAGGAGTAAAGGTTTAACCAAATTAATGTCTAATATTCTTACGGTTGAATCAATAGTTGGATCTTTAACAATTAGTATCAAAACAAGAATCATGTCACGACTTTAAGTCATGGAGGGGACAACTTATAAGTTGGACTAAAATGCATTGATTTTATGTATTGGTATAATGTTAAGTTACTGAATACTGATAGATAAATAAAGCTGCCAAAAAGAAAATGACTACAATTAGATCAATGTCGATAAAGTACGCTGCCGATAACGTCAGACTCGAAAGTGTAGTAGAATTTTATGATCCTGAGAGTTAAAAATTTAACAAACTTAATATCAACAATTCTATAACTTTTGGATAAATAATTGGGTCTTTAACAAATTATTTTTTAAGAGATGATATTTGCAGTCCCACGGTGTGCAAGCTCTATGCATTTGCTTTGAAAAAATTGGGTGAATCTGGGACCTAAATGAAAACAATGATTTTCTTAAGAAAAATGATATACTTCAGCCGGTTTATTCTTCCCTGCCTAACTTGGCAAATCGGGTCTAAAAACAATTTGACATGTAGATTGCATTAGACTTCCAGCCCTCCCTTTTCAGACTTCTTCTCTCCCATCCCGACTCCACCCTCTGCTCTCAAGTCTCAACCCCGTCGACACCGTCTCTCGAGAAGCCTTCGCCCTTTCCCTCCTCACCTCCCTCTAGAAAAGCCCTAACATACATCACAGTGGGTCGCGCATTATAATTTCTATCATTCGTTCGATTCAACAAGATTTGAGACTAAATCTTGGTATTTTTTTTCTAGATCTGAGACTAAATCTTAATATTTTTTAGTTGGGTTTTTTATTTTTGATTTGTGTGTGAAAAATGTGTTTGACGGAGAGAGAAGCCGTGAAAGAGTGAGAGAACGTCGTGGCGGTGTATAGTAGTAGATCTAGGCTAAAGGGGTGAAAACATGTGTGTGAAATGGTTCCTGCATACGGGGTAGATCAAAGTTAAGGTGGCTGGGGTAGGTCAATGGTGGTAGGGAGGGGCTTGCGATGGCGGTTGGAAGTCGCTGTGGCCGGCAATGGCACTGCTATTCACGATAACTAACACAAACAAATCGAAGAGAGATGAGGAGACCCAGCTATGTACACAGAGAGAGAGAGAGAGAGAGAGAGAGAGAGAGAGAGAGAGAGAGAACCTCGGAGTCGATAGCGGTGCCAGAGGCCCTAAATGCTGCGGGTGAAGGTGGGCGAAGGAGGGAGAATGTAGGCGACTAGGATGAGATTTGGCCATTTCGAAATATTTGGGGGGCTAAAACACACGTTTTGAAAAAACAATTAAAATAAGTCTAAAAAAACTATAGAAAGACACTGTGGAAAAAAAAAAACCACCTAGAATCCCATCTTAGCAAGTGTGCGGTGTTAGTAAAATATAAGATAGACCCCACCTTTATTACAAAGAGAGTATGCGTGGCTTGCACATCCTAATACTGTATTTAATATTACTATTTTTTAATAATAGATTCTATTTTTTTTTTCAAATAGAGTGTGTTGAGCTTGCTTACCTAAAAACCGTATTTATCATTACTCTTCAGATTATTTTAGAAAATTTAAAAAAATAATCCAAAGTAATTACAATAGGTGAAAATATAGGTTTCACGTTGTAACTCACATTCGTGATGTCGTATGTCATAAAATACTTGAATTGTTTATCATATATAATTCTTCAAAATAATGGGTTTTTTCAAATAACATTTCAATGATTGGTCCAATTTTTGCAAGACTCCGTATCTATTATCTTCAATTAATAAGGGATGGTAAATTGTGTTAATGGATAGAGTTTGTGTCGTGTCAAACCATGTATATTATATAATACAGGTCAATTTGAACATAATTCGTTAAGTTTAACAAGTCAGATTTTCAAACTGTAACACGATTTATTAAAATAATGGATTAATACAACACAACTCGTTATGAACTAATTAAAAATATATCAATACGGCATGACGTGTTTTAGCCAGTTGTGAATTAATTAAAATATAACAACAAATTTGACTATTTCAATCCGTTTATGTAAATTGGTTAAATTGCCTAATAATTCATTTGATATGATTAACATAATTTTACATAAATTTTAAAATCAAAATATCTTCCAAAAGTATAAATTAATGACATAAGTCAAAAGTTACAATCCAAATAATGAAAACACCAAAATTACAATTCAAGAAAAGTTTGGGAGATAGTTGTGAGCCATGAGAATTGATTTAACTGAGAAGTAAGAGGGTAAATATCTAAGAGAGAGTTAGAAAATACAAAATATGGTTAGAGTATTTTTTTTATGTTAAAAATGATATAATTATAATTTTGAATAAAAAAAATTTAATGGATTTAAATGGGTCACTAATGGGTCAAGTGGTTGACCCATTAGTGACCAGTTGATAAATCAAATCTTAACGGATCATTTCATTTTGATCTAAACCCATTAATATCAAATTTAAACTTGTTAATTTTATATCATATTTGTATTGCAATAACGAATCATATCATATATTGTTACCTGGAATATGTGGAATGTGTGTGGGAGTAAGTTTAAATTCTAGCCGAATCCCCCAGACAAAATAACCAATTCAACATGTTGGAATAAGGGCTGCCATGGCCCACAAAAGAATGACGGCCCAATTCATAAGAAGCCCAATTATTTGGGTGAGAAAACATGCTCTACTTGACGGTGGGTTGGCATTATATGCCATGTGAAACAAAAGGTGGATTATTAAATAAGAAAATGCTAGTGACAAGGCCGAAATGAACAAGCTTGCAAGTTTTTTTTTTCTTCAATAAAAAAAAAGCTTTACTAAAAAAAAATACTTTTTTTTACATTTTTTCATGGTGAGATTTTTTGCGCAAGATTTGTACATTTTGAATTTATATATATCATTATTAGTTGAATAAACAAGATAACAAGAGAGATGTATCAATCTATAAATAAAATAAAATGTGATGACAAAATTTAAATAATACTGGTCCTAATAAGCTACAAGAGGGGAAAAAAATGAGAATCCATAGGCTTTGTTCCAAAGAAAGGGGGCGGATGATATGAGATGATAAGGATTCCAAATATCAGGAAGATTATATAGAGCAAGGTCCACTACCAATACAGATTCCCAGTCCTTTTTTTCAAGAGTCCCTCTCAACCAATGATATGATTTCCCAAGCCTCAATCCCTCATATTCTTCCAATTAAGCAAACTAAGTCCACTCAATTTAGAGATAATAATATCAACTATACAAAACCATCTAAATAATATGAAACTTTGGGATATTCGAAAGAATAGGTTATTGCTTGTTGCAGTTTGAGCATCTAGCAACAGCTCTAAGCAATATATTGAAATCTTGTATAATACAATACCTTGCACTTGCAATGCTGTAAATGAATACTTATAATGAAATGCTTTAGTCACGAGGAAATTTCACAAAAATTAATTCACAAACTGACGTGGCTTAATTTAGTACGTCAGATTAGAAATTTATTTCTATTATAAAGTAGATCAAGTATATTACATGAAAACATGTCAGTTTGAGTATATTTTCATAAAATTTCTCTGTAACTAACACTTGCAAAAACCACCCTTGAAAAAAGTCGGCCCATGGAGCCAACTAATTGCTCGGTATGTAAATGAGGTTCTGGGTATCTTCCTGGATATTATCTCAAGTGGAGAAATATATCCAATATTCCAAGCAGCTATATTATACTCTCTCTAGTAAGAACTTTTGGTCCATACCTTGGTTGGAATAATAGCAAGTGGAAGAATCAAAAGAGCCATAATAAGAAGCATCAACTAGAAGATCTTTGAATATTTAGAAGGGAGGGGCCCAATTGGATCAATAGTACCAACTTGAGTTCTTTTGCCAGTAAAAGTAGGAGTGATTGCCTTCAATTGACCATGACTGCACTCCACTTCTCTAGTATTTGGAGTTCCACAAAGCTTTTGGGTTTGAAGGTAGTATCCAATAAACACTACACAAGTTCCAAAACCCCCAACAAGAAGACAAAAATGAAAAAAATGATAAAACATAAAAGTTGACAATTTCTCTCTTCCTTGTACTAGATTGTATACTGATGAACAAGAAAGCATACTTACAATTGAACAAGTTAATATCAAAATCAAGAGTAGAACCTCCAAAAATGGAGGGGAGAGAGAGAGAGAGAGAGAGAGAGAGAGAGAGAGAGAGAGAGAGTACATGATGTTATCCAGACAAGACCTATATTTTAATCCTTAAGTCCTTTACAGGTTCAATAGTAGGATGCAAGATCCACAATACATGAATGGAAAAGGAAAATCTGTCCAATTGATAGGTGAGAGACAATAAGGGGCAAACTCTGTTGCCAGATAAAAGTTCCTTTTGATTGGTCTGAGTTGCCTTAAGACGAATGGGTTAGTTGTGAGTTGCTGCAATTAGCAGTGCAGTAAACATGATTAGCATGGTACATTTCATTTTGGTTAGAAGATCAGGATTACACGTCTTCTCCAGCCCCCAGATATTATTAGCATGGTACATCTGATCCTTTTATCCACCAACTTACAACTAATAATAAGGAACTTCAACTTGCTAGTTGTAATCAAAGAATATTGTCTGGTCAAAAATTTATAAAGAACCAATCCTTTTATCTCTGATTCTCCTCTTTCACTCACTCTTCTTTGTCCCTCTTCATTTGTGGTTCTTGAGGGGGGTGGGTTACTTTATTTTCTGCCCTTTTCTCTAGATATATTCGCCCAAGTGAAGTTTGAACCCCACAATCCCTTTTCCTCCTGCTTATAAGGAGCTCCCTCGATCATCTCTTTCCCATACCAACACTTGACTTTAATTGAAACAACCATTCTATTCTAGTCCGTTTTCCCTTTTGTGCTATTCACTCTAGACAACACTCTATCATCCACATTCAGTTTCCAACTTATTTCCACATCACTACATCTTCATCCTCTAGAGCCACCTATCAAATTACCCATTTTTACTTTCAGTATTTCACTATTTCTTGCTGTACATTAAAACATCCTCCAATGGCATCCAGCTCTCGCACTTTTTCATGGGGTTCTAACTCCTCTTGGACCACTCAAGAGAACAAAAAATTCGAAAGGGCCCTTGCTGTTTATGACAAGGACACTCTTGATCGTTGGCAGAAGGTTGCCAAAGCTGTGGGTGGAAAATCTGTAGAGGAGGTGAAAAGGCAGTATGAAATCCTCATAGCAGATGTCAAGGAAATTGAATCTGATAGAACCCCATTTCCCAATTATAGGTGAATTGGAGAGTAAAGGCCAATGCATTGAATATGAACAACAACAGAGGTAATACAAAACCCCTTCACTTTTTCACTCAGTATCTGCAAAAATAATCCATATAGTGCATAGCCATGTTGAATTATGATCAATGAAAAGAAAAAAACTAATGCCAGAATTCTAGGTCCTTATTCAAAATGGGAGGGATATCCCACTTCATGATTTTTTAACTACTTTTAGGCCTTTTTATTTAAAGAAGAGGATGATATCCTAATTTTATTTATAGCCCTCAGTTATGGCTAAGGAAAATTGTGGTTATAACTAGAAACTTGGGAGTTACAAATACTCGCCATCAGAAACACCAGTTATTCAGTTCCCTCATTGCCTTGTCCATGGATAATACAATTCCAGTGGTAGGGCCAGGCAATACTCCTGGAAAGTAAAGTTTGTGAATCCTAAAATGCTAGTTCTACGTGCCATCATTTTCTCCAACTTATCATAAGTCCATCATCCTATACACCTAACTGCTTATTTTCAATTATATTTAATGAAGACGGCCAATTCCTGACCACACTCATGCAACTTCTTATCCTATCGCCGAGTCAAAGAAAACCCGCATGAGATCTAATCCTTCCATTTCTGGATAACATCTAAAAGGTTCTCTGCTTACTAGTTCAAACAATTGCCATCTGAGATACAAGCTTTGGCCTCTCTTTTATGGTTTCGATGATAATTCTCCTGCAGATCTAAGTCAATATTTTATTGCTCATTAAAAAATATATATATTTGTCTCTTTTCATTTCTCAGAAACCTTTAGTTGTTTTCCCCCACCAATTTGTCTTCATTCACAACCAGATCTTTTAGAACCAATATGAAACTTTTGGCTGCATTACTGCTTTACTTGACAGCTTTTCTATGGTTTTGGTGTATTCTTCTTTGCCATACTAATCATAACCTTTTCAGATAAGAACTCTTCAGACTAAAAACACTTAAATCCTACTTTCTTATTGGCGTGCAGGTCTTGAAGTACCTAAGGTTCCAAAATTCCAATTAAGTTTAAGGAGACGTTAATGTATATCATATCATAAGTAGATCATACAGAATACCATATTTACAAAAAAGTATTGAATTATATCACCTTCTCTTGTAGTTGTGTTTTTTACCCCTTCTATATACGTTTGCTGTTTTGTCTTTGTAATATCCAAATCTTCTACCACTCTTTTAGTTCTGTTAATTCCCTATATGAAGCAATCAATTATATATTAAGTAGAGGAGATTTTCACTTTTCTAGACCTATTATGTTATGATTGGCCGTAATGCACTAAAGAAAACCATCCTAGTGAAACATTAATTCTCGCAGTCTCAAAAGATGGAGAATTTCTTCACCTTAATGCTTGTAAAATTACAAATATTAGAACAACAACAATAGAATGACTGGTAAAATGTAATCTAAAAAGTTGGAGTGGGTCTCTATTTATTGGCGATATACACCTTTAGATTCTCTAAAATCATTTGATAGTGATGGGCCAATTGCAGTAGCGGAGCCAGAAATTTGGGTTAGGGGGGCCAAATAAAGTTAAAATAAAATATATAAAATATTTTTTTATTATATTTATATACAATTTTTTATGTGGTATAAAATAATTTGATAGTAAAATCTACAATAAAAATAAAAGACGTTTAGTACAACTTATATATTAAAAAAGTATATAATATGATAAGAACATGTCATCATAATAAAAATATATTAAAAATATATTAGAAATTATTCAATTTATTTTTATTTTTTATTTTTATCTATAACAAAAACATATCATCATGTTATTATATAATTTTATTTTATATGAGATGTATTTTATTTTTAAATTATATAAATTTTGTAGAAGGAAACTAATATAATTTTTAGAGAGGGAACCAATACAAAATAAAAGTAATATTATTCTACAAAATTATAAAAAAATAAACAATTTTTAATTTTTTTAAATAACATATATTATATATATTTTTTATTTTTTTAAAAATAAGGGTGGGGCTGTGGGAAGGGGGGCCATGGCCCCCCTGCCCCAATGTGGCTCTGCCACTGGGGACAAGGCATTGGGGGATATATTTTAAAAGTTTTTATATATCTACAAATTAAGTAAACAATCATTTAAAATATAATACGTATCAACATGTACGATTGATAATGAGAAAATCTACAGTGATAAACAACATTTTTGAAAAAAAGAACAGCCTCAATGTGTTTGATATTTCAATTATGTTTTAGAGCCGAAAAAAGTGTTTTGTTTGTATGCCTAAAATGAAGTTGGTTCTTACCTATATATAAAAAAGGGTTATTCTACGCAACGGCAGAGCTACATAGGGCCATGCCCCCTACCCCCCTACCCCTATGATTTTGAAAATATATATATATATATATGTTATAAAATTAAAAAGAAACTATTATTGTAAGAGAATTATAAAAGAAACTATTTATAACTTTTAAAAACTGAAGTTTTTTTCGTTCTATATAAATTTTCTTATCAATTTCAGAACGATTGAAATTCATATTTATAGGCGTTGAAATCACTATACAAGTTATTATACAAGACTTAAAATAATGGTGGTGGGGTCATTCAAAAAATTATTGGGGGGGCGGGGGCTGCCCCTAATAATTCATAACACTCCTTCTTGAATGACCACCCATAAAGAATCTGCCTCGTTAAAACATTGCCAAGGAAAAACCCAATGAGAAGAAAAACTAATGGCGAAGGAAAAAGAGTATAATATTCTTATGTACAGCCAAGCACTTTAGGATTGCCTCATTAAAACCTTGCAAAGGAAAACTCAGTAGGATAAAACCTCAGCAAAGGAAAAATAGTACAATCAGCACAAGTTTTCAGGACATTTACTCCCCCTGAAAAATGTATAATGATAGATTTTTGAGTCTTCGCATTCCAATATTCTGTACAATTTTCTTAAATGTCGCAGTTGGTAATGTCTTTGTGAATAAATCTGTCAGATTATCACTTGATCGTATTTTTGATACATCCTCCTCTGATATAAACAGTATTATCTTCATATAAAATTGTTGGGCTGTCATTGATGACGGGAAGACCACATTTTTCTTGGATATGTTGAATTACTGATCTCAGCCAAATACACTATCGACTTATTTCATGAATTGCAATGATTTCTGAGTGAGTTAAAGATGTAGAAGATAATGTCTGGTTGAAAAACTTAGTATAAATCTGAGATTTACAGTAATACTTAAACTCCCCCTAATAATATGCATTAGTGTTTCAAGTAATAAGCAAACATGATTTCAGCATATATAACAGGGTTAAGAATTCAAACATAATTTTTATCTAAATAATGTATTAGAGAGAACATGATAATATTCTCATCTAAAATTTCTCCCTCTCATTCGGCGTTATTAGGGAGAATTTGTTTATGAACGGCGAAGAGGATATTAGAAACCATCCATATATTCGATTTGGCGGAAAATCAAATCTGCTTGACATTGTTGACAAACGAGATCTTGAAGAGATTTAAAAGTTTCAGATTACTGTTTAAATATAACCAATTTTATCATTGGTTTACTCCAGCAAAAAGATCTCACATTCTTTATAGATTCAGTTGTTGTTCATCCAAAACGATATTATGTCTAATAGAAATTCTTTTGTTAATGTCTCAGATTTGAACCATGAACCTTTTATACCTCAACCACTCATATTTTCTCATGAGACTGTAAACACCATGATAGGAGCAGAGATATATCTTTCTAGTAAAACTGATCCTGAAATTGTTGCAGTATCAAGAATCCTTAATGCTCAATATGTTGCATATCTTACAACCATGTCTCAGAGGCTACTGGCGAGAACGAGTGAGGTTGATCATCTTAAAAATCAAATATCTAAGTTGCATCAAACACTTGCAACTAAAAATAGAAAAAATAAAAATTTAAGACAAGAAAACAAGGAGTTGAAGAAATTTGTAAACTGGTATTCTCGTGACCTGAAAACACAAATAGAAAAGCTGGAACGAGAGAGAGCTCAAATACAAAGTCAACAACAGTAGCTAACGGCAGAGGTTCAACGTTTACAAGAAAGTCGGGATAGCTGCAATTAATCTTGCTGGCTTTTGAAATTATGCATTCATCATATCTTTTAATATTGACTAAGTGAGATTTAAAGAGATGATAGTTTATCTTGTTCTTATTTCCATCTTTATAAGAACCATCTTTAGTTTCATTTAGTTCGCATCAAATCTTCTTCTCATATATATAATTTATCTGCATTTGCATTCTTATTTTACAAATTTTCAATGGCTCATCATTTTCCTTTCAATATTTCTCACGATCAACATATGAGGTATCCTTTACCTCAGTTGTAAGTTGTTTTTGCACCTTCTGTGGGTGTCATGTTGCAGCAAGCAAATGATCTGGTTAATAAGTCAGATCGTGAAGCCGTTTATGAGCTGATGACTCTCGGCACTCGATACTCCTCCTCTATTGTTGGATTTTCCAACTGGTTACAATACAAAAATTGTGAGATTGAGGAGCTTAACGAGAAGGTTTCCGTACTTCAACGACTCATTCAAGAGTCTGACAGAAAAATTACAGACTTAAAGTAAGAGAATAAGGATTTAAAATCCTTACTTGCCTCTTCATTTCGACTGCGTAATCATTTGGATAAGGATGACATGTCGCTTTATGAAGAGCAAATGTATTTGAGAGATGAGGCTAGAAGTTTCAAATTTTTGTAACTCATCTAACATTTGAATAATAAGATTTTTTTTTTCAAATGCATTCATTGAATTTATAGCAGTCCTTTTGATCTTTTCAGGAGTTTTAATAAGGTAAATCATCAACGTAACTTGCAATAATAGCAAATTTGGGTTATGATAAAAACACATGGGCATATAGAATTATTCTCAAATCCTTCTTTCAATAGATACTCGCTGATTCAATTATACCACATGCGTCCGGATTGTTTTAACCCATATAAAAATCTTTGAAACTTTATAAAGTACATACTCCTAAATGTACTTAGACTAGATGCTTTAAGTATTGTATGTCATGATCTAATAATCCTTATAAATATGCAGTGACCACATCCATCAACTGCATATCTAATCATTTTGTAATAATCAAACTGATTAAAAATATGAATGTGATTGCATTCATAATAAGGAAACATGTTTCCTCAAAATTAATCTTGGATTTCTGCAGGAAATCTTATGCGACAACTTGTACGGCATAATTTCATTTCTCATTACGCTTTTGTATAAATACTCACTTATATCTCATAGGCATTACACCCATTGCTGTTTGAACAACATGTCCAAATACCTCTCGCTTTGATAGCGAGTTTAATTCAGCTTCAATAACTGCTTTTCATTTTGGCCAATCATTTCTACGTCGACATTTTTCGACGATTCTTGGCTCACTTTTTTCATTATTTCTGGTAATGTCAAGGACCATTTTATATGAAAATATGTTGTCGACAACAGTTTTATTTCTATCCATAATTTTTCCAGTACTCATGAAATATATTGAGATCTCATTGTTTCTCTCTAGGGGAAAACATTTCATGAAACACCTCTTCAGGAGGTTTGTACTCTTCAGGAGTTTCCTCTTCTTACCTCTTCTGCAGGTTTGTGCTCTTCAGGAGTTATTTCTTCAGGAGGTTTTCTCTTCAAGAGTTTCTTTTTTTGTATAGAAAGTTTCGATAGGTTTTATTACTTATTTTATAGATACGGTCTCTTCAGGGGCACCGATTTCTTTTCTTTTGCACCAATAAGTTTTCAACACTTCAGGTGTGTCTTAGACTCATTTATTGTTATTTTAACAACTTGTTCTTTAGGGATTTCAATTTTTGCTCAAGTATTAACAGCAGTAATATATAATTTTACAATACTTTTAGTGTTAGTAAATACATCAAGTAATTGATTTGCAACACTTTACAAATAGGTAATCTTCTGAACTTCTGGTTCACATTCATTTGTAAGATAATCAAATTTAAACAGGATTTTATTATCCCAAATAATTTCTTGTCGTACTTCAGGCACCGATATTTCATTATTTTAAAACATGATGAAATATTAATAAGTTTATATATAAAAGTTTAATATAAGTGAATCAAGTGTTTGGCCGTACAATAGGTACGTGGCCACTATTCAGTCATACCACATCTATGACAAACATCTTCATCTTTCTATGAAAAATTATTCTGAGGGTCTTTACCCTTCTCCGAGTTGGATCACTTCTGGTGATACGGTATATTATTATCATCTTTAGTGTTATTGCTTTTGGGACTAACACTTCTTTAGTTTTTCTACCACGTCTACGCCCTTGATTCTTTTGAAATGATGCACCGTTCACTTCTGAGAATGGTGTAAATTTAATATCATTAATAGGACATAACTGATGATTTATTAACAAAAATTCATTATTTAGCTCAATCACTAGAAGGCAAAATAAAAATTTAGAATATTTGTTGAACTTTCGCTCTTGATATTGCTGCTGCAGGAGCACATTCGAGACATGAAAAATAATATATGTCTTCTTTGAAAAATATCACCATCAGTAATTTTCTCACTGCATAATTTTAATATTGAGTTGATTTTAAAGAGTGCAAAATTATATTCATTACTACTTATAAAATCTTACAATTTTAGGTACAATAAGTCATAATAATCATTTAGAAGGATTACATCTTCTGGTGCTCATAATTCTCTCTTAAATCATTTCACACAATAAAATATTTTTACCATGAGATACACAACACGATTTTACAAGGATACATGATTTTCTTCTTTGATTGTATTTTCCAAGTTCATCACATCCAAATGGATCTCATCAAGGATCCTGAATAAATAACTTTTTTCAGTTCTAATAAATATATTCACATAATCATCAGAATAAAAGAATAATTTTATTAAGTAATATTCAATAATATTACTTTTGATATTCATCTCGAGGACTGTAAATAATATACTGAAAAACTTACTTGAAGTAGAAGACCATTAGCTTCAGTATCGGTAGAATTTCGTGCTGATAACGTGTTATAAAACTAAAAAGAAACTACTATTGCAAGTGAATTATAAAAGAAACTATTTAGAACTTTTAAGAACTGAAGTTTTATTCGTTCTATATAAATTTTCTTATGAATTTCAGAACGATTGAAACTCATATTTATAGACGTTGAAATTACTATATAAATTACTATGCAAGACTTAAAATAATGATATTAGAGTCATTCACAAAATTATTGGGGGGCGGAGGCCGCCCTTAATAATTCATAACAATATATATATTGTTGATATTTTTTGTAATAAAATATCTTTTCTTTACTATTGCTTTCTTTTTAATTAAATGAGAGCCTTCAAATGTATTTTTACCTTTTATGTTGTTATTATCAGGCTTTATAAAATTTCTGTTACTTTGGGCTTGGGTATTAACATTGCTTTGAACAATTGTTAATGTTTGTTTTTTAAATTGGTTGTTTTTATTGTTTTCTTCCCGTTGAATATGTTACCTCCTAGGTTGTGTATTATTATAAATAGATACAATCTTTTGTTTAGTCATAAACTTATGAGTATTGGATGAGTAAGAGCAAAAACTTCATAAATAAAATAGACAAAGAAAATAAGTTTGATGATTTTTTAGCAAATAATTGAATATGAGTTTCTATTAAATAATTTAGTTGTTTATATTAAAAGATAAATAGTTAAAAATTTTGATTTAGATTTAATACTTGATAATTTTGTTTCTTTAAAAGAACGTAAGTTATAATTTTAGACACTCTGTATTTTTTTTTATTTGATATATTTGCATGCGTGTCTTTATGTTATTTTAATAATATATTATTCTTGACATATTATATTTTTTCTAATATATATATTGTATTAAACGTATTTTATTTTTATTTTAGATTTTACTCTCAAATTGTTCTAAACTACAAAAAAATTATATAGAAATGGAACAAAAAAATATTTTATTATAATTTTAACTTTATTAGTAGGTCCCCCCTAAAACAAATTTTTTGGCTCCACCATTGATCCTACGTACAGTTTTTAAATGAGGACTGCTCATGCAATTAAGCTCATATAGTTATATTTAATTTTTTTTAATTACAATAATATCATTTTCAAAATAATGTTTTTTTTTCTCATTTTGCTCTCACAAATCAATGATAAATTACATATAGTCACTCACTCAGAACAACAAATAGAATTTCTTTATAAAAAAACACACCTTCAATGATTGAAAGATATAATATATTGATATCAGTTTTGTTATAGACAATATATAGCATTTATGAAAAGAACATCATAGGTGAAAACGCTTTTCTCAAGAGAAAACGTTGTGTCACTATCTAGGAAAACTTTTCTCAGTTGATCCTCGAACTTTCTTCCTTAGAGGTGAAAAAGCTCTCAAACGTAAACAATCTCCCCTTCGGGCCATTTCAACCCAGAAGGGGGGTGGAGCTTTGGCTCCGCCCTTCCTCCGCTCTCTTTCCTTCAACCTTCATTCTCCCCCTCCGCCTAGCCATCTCCATTGTACAATGTTTTAGACAATAATTTTTGGATTTTCTATTTTAGTAGGGTTTTTTTGCAGGTTTGATGCTATTCGAAGTTCTTAGTCCACCATGTGTCTCGCTGTTGGTTTTCCCGGCTGTCGATCTATTGGACAATCGGAGCTTTTGTAAAACTAAGTGGCATGAGTGTTTTACGCGCGGGTTCAAAAGCGTGCGAGATCTACACGTCTCCACCCTTTGGAGGTTTTACCGCTGCCAAGCATGGCTTTTTCTGAACTAGGAGCCTTGTTTGTGGTCATCAAACTCAATAGGCTGCTCATTGCTAGCATTGCGCGTGTTTTTCATACGCCACCACAATCAACTTTTGTGTATTTTGGTTAGTCTGTATGTTTGTTATTGTTTTCTTTTGTCTATATAATTAAAAAAATAGACTTAATTTAAATTTTGTCCGTAGAGTTATAATGCTCTCCTTCTTTGGAGGAAGCGGTTTGTAATCTCTGCTTAGACAGATCAGAGTGATCTCTCAGACGAGTTATCTGCAGAGATTTGTAAAATTTTAGATCATACTAGTCACAAAAGCATTTGCATATTGGTAATACCTAAATTGTAATTAGTTAACTTGTAATCTAAGTTTTCTCTTCATTAAAAAATAAAAGGAAAGCTTTTCTCAACTCTCGGATGTTTTTATGTATTTTTATAATAATAAAAAAAATGCTCTCAATTTAAAATAAAGTGGTAAAAGTATTTGTAAGAAGAGTTGAAAATCTTTTATCACTCAAATATTATAAAATATAAAAATTGGTTTGCGTCATAATACCGGTACAGATCAATAAATCCACACCTATCACGGTACCGTCAAATACTAGAATATTGTATCTGCAACAGCCCATTTTATCGACACTGCATATCCCAATATATAATAGCTAATTCTCTTTTGGCAGCTCCATTCGTCTAGCCCATTTTGGTTTGACACTATAAACTTGTCACATACATAGTGTCAAGACATTTCAATCCAAATCGTAAGTTATTCTACAGATCCCTTTATGACTTGGTAATTCCTAGCTTGATACCAATGATTAAAATCTAACCATTGATCTCTAAGATTCATGTTAATATTATACACTATTTTGATTAAATCTGTAACTCTAATATTATTTACAATCATAACATGCATCCACGCAACTAGCATGAAACTTAGTTTACATGCAACGGTCTTAAAATTATAATTTCCTCTAATAAATCTTCCCCCTTTATTGGTTCATGTAATGTTTGGGTCACAAATTAAGGTCTTGAAGTTGATATATATATATATATATATATTCATAATACCAAAGACATGATCAAATTGGAGTGCCCTAATTCCCAATTCTGTAATGCTAGTAATACTCTAAATTTCTCTGTCATGAGTTTCCCGATTGATCCTCATTATATATCATTATGTAATGTAGTGTGTGTGCGCGCATGCCAGTATATAGGATGGATGTAAATAAGACAGAGTTCAAAAGAGCAGTTTGATGAATAAGTTTGGCTGATTTAATTTTAATTGAGCCAAGTTGGCCGAGTTTATCGCCGCTAATTCGCTATATATAAGTTACATTTTATTTTCAGAAACACCTCGATCATTTATTTTTTAAAAGGAGACGTTCAAACGTGTTGATCAGATCAGTTACTTATAAATTAATTAATTAGTTTGATAAAATAGATTATTTATATATTATTTACCTCATATATATAATATTATAACTTTTAACTAACGTATATACATATATATATATATATCATATTAATTGATTAATGCAGGTATATATATTTATGATAATGGTTGGAAAGCTAGCATATTATTGCAATATTTTTATATGATCATGATCATGATCTTGATCATGAACATGCATGTTTTGTTTTTTTCTGAAAGGCTTGTATCAGATTCATGTGGAAAAATTAGGTTCGATTTTAATTACTCCAAATTAAGTAGGAATTTGTATCCCGATCGAATATAGGAAGTAACAATTAAAACCCAATATTATTTTGGAATGTACTCTTCCGACTTCCAGCAAAATTCATCAGTACTAGTTACTCCAATGTATTAATTCTCCGGTGTACTGTGGCAAGCTCGGACAACAAAATTTGATGGCCGTACGTATGAACCTAATTCTCTCTGATAATTGGCAGAGGAGATATATAGATCATAACCATAGGTGATCTTTCTGTCTCCACGCGCAACAACAGCAAACCGTGACAAACAAACTTTTATCTTTTACTGTTCATGACACTGAAGTACCTTGTTAACCCACAAGGTCATGTTGATCATCATCCCAAGTCTCAACACAAAGGTGAACTAGGAGAAGACTACTCCTGGAATTTGTCTGTTTAATTAATTAGTATATTTGTCAGTAGTACTGGCCATTGGCCAAAATATCACGATCGAGATCATGATCACCCGGCCTTAAGTAATGTTTGATTCCCGAGAAAAATAATAAGACAACAGTAATATCGTAGGGTTTCATGGAAGCAAAGCTTTCATAAGTGAAGGCCGGTTCAAAAAAGAAATGCAATTGTAAGAAACAATGATCTGCAACTTCACATGAGTGATCAAAATCTAATATATATATATAAACAATATCAGGAGAATAAACTGACCTTCATGTTCATCAACAACAGCAAAAGCGGTATTATTTTTTCTTTTTCTTACCTTTTTTTCCCCAGTACTGAACGGTACTTGAGCAGTTGAGCTAGCTTTGGAAATTCAAAGAGAAGATCCGGCCAGCAAGAGTGAGATTTATTATGACTACCCAGAATCACCATTAATTAAACAAGATTACAGATTATTAATTAAGATTTATAGCAACCAAAGAGAAAAAAAAAATTAAATAATAAAGTGAGTGGGTAATCAATCTATTATCCTACATCCTCTATATATATATATATATATATAATTGCGCACATGAATATATATATATATATATATATATATGTACATATAGGGAGAGGCATTAATTTTCCTTAGATTTGCTTTTCTTCATGGCTTGTTTATTGTTGTGCATCCATACCTTGAAAACTTGCCTCTTTACACCTACTTCTGAACAGAACTGCTGGACTTGTTGTTCATCATGCTTCTGGATTTTCCACTCCAACTTCTCAGCAAATTCCATCATCTTGTCTTTCTGTTCCTGATTAAATTTCGTCCGAAACCTGATCTTCCTGGATTGCTCATGCGCTTGTGCTGAAGTTTGCAGTACACCAACAATATTATTAGACCGAAACATATTGAGATCTTCGCTTGAAGACTCGGCCGGCACTCCACCACCGCCTCCAAAGGCCATCATAATCGGCAAAGTAGCTCCGACCATCGGATTTGTGGATGGAACTTGTGGGAATTTGTGGTACTGATGATGATGATGATAAGCATGAGGCAACGAGGGAGGAAGCTGAGGATGATGGTGAGTCGGCCGTACTATTTCTGATCTTTTGCCATTGTTTATGTAGTAAATACTATTAGAAACATATCGAGAATCATCACCCTCGACTTCTTTCCGGTGAAAATTCCGGTGGCATTCACAAGCTGCACACTTTAAAGCCTCCGGCGTGCCTTCCTCTCCGGCGCTTGACATGAATTCTCCGCAGCCATCCACAACGTGCCCACCTTTACTGGCCGCATGATTCTTCAAACACTCTCTATATCGAACCGTCGGTGAATTAGGTGAAACCCTAATGGCAGTAGAGCTACTGGTTCGTGGGGATTTTATTGTTCCTGAGGATGCAAGAGCTGGAACTGGATCTAGATCATTTGGGTTTGGATCTCTTCTGGGTTTGTGTGTATCTTGTTCATGTGGATGTGGATCGGGCTGTTGAGCAAGATAAAGCCGAGGATGTTCTAGGGTTTGAGGCGGGTTGACGATTGTGTTGCCATGAACTGGAGGATCCCTTCTTCTTTCTCCCTCATGATCAGTTGAAGCTAAAATTGGAGAAGACAGCTTGGTTGACTCTGTTTGGGATGGATTATAGCTCAAAGTGCTTGGTTTGCTTACTTCCTGATCATCTAGGCCACCTCTGATTAGTTCCATTAAATCTGGTTTTTGGTATAAACCCTCGATCTATTCCTGGATAATGGTACTCTCGATCCCTTTCTTTTTTAAGAATATATAACGAATGAATCTCAAAACATCTTGGCTTCCTTAATGATTTCTGTTAGTTATGAATCTTCCTGTGTTTTTGTCGACCCTAATTCATCCCCATCCAATCCGTAGATGCAAATTAATCAAACGGATCATCCCTGCCAAAACCAAGATTATTCCTTTTCTTTCTTGCTCTGATCATGACATTTTGGGTGCTAAACCCACTATCTTAACACTAATTTCAACCCTATTTCCAAAGACGTAAGCAAGTGATTGAGCAGTAAATTGACCACCGATGGAATAGATCATGGGTTTTAAGAGAGAGAGAATCCCGGAGAAATTAACCAAGAAACGAAGTGAAAAATAAAGGAAGAAAATTCTATTGAGATGAAACCCAGATGGGCCCCTAGCAACAAGAGCTAAAATAGAACTTACCCTGAAAGATTTAGACCGTAGATCAATAAGAGAAAACAAAGTACTGTAGTTGCATCACAGAGCAGTAGTATATAGTACCCAGGAAGCAAATATAAGATCAAAGCTGTCTCACAACATTATAAGATTAAGAAAGACCAGATCTTAATCTTAAATTACCACAAAATGTAAAAGCGTGAGACATTTGTGTTTCAGGAAAAAAACAAAGAAAAAAGAAAGAAAGTGGACGCGCAGAAGATGATTTGTGTTTCCTACCACCCATCCAATATATTAAAGGAAGATGCAGGAAAACCTTCGCTCAAGCCGAGTTATGGCTACACCCAGACCGACAAGGTAATGTTAGTCCCTCGCCCACACAGCCTGCACCCTCGTCCAGTACCTCCTAATAATTGCCATTTCCCTTCTCTTCTGTGGGGCTCTCTCTGAAACCCTTAAACCAAACCCCAAATGAATGTTTGTTTTATGCAGAAGAGTACAGCTAGCAATAGAGAGAGGAGAGAGAGAGGTGTCTGCTACTGGACGTACGTAGTCTTGCAGATTGCTTTGCCTGGCATCTTTCTGCAACCTGATGGAAAGCCTAGATTAAACGGCTTCTTTTAGAAAACAAAACCCAATTAGAGAGCCAGTCAAAGAAGGGCGTAAGCATGAGGAATGATCAGGGAGGGAGGTTTTCAACATTTGTATATATGGAGCTTGACACGGTGAGATCCGGGAAGACTTTTTTGTTGCTGTCTTCAAATCTTTCGGCAACTGAGGCCTCAGGCATCTTAAGTGATAGTGAATGCTGGTCCACTGTACAGCACTGCTCCAGTTCTCTCTCTCTCTCTCTCTCTCTCTCTCTCTCTCTCTCTCTCTTTTTGAAGGGTTTATGCACGAGCTGCGATTTCTGCAACTTCTCCACTATTTTCCTAGTGCTATTCTGAATGGTTAACGTACCAGCGCCCGGGCCCACAAGGTCCAACGTTAGCCCATCTAATTTTAGAGTCAGCGCATAAGGGTAGATGGACTGTAGGCCCAGCCCATTCGGCCCAATCAAGTACCTCGGGAGTTGTCTAATTTACGAGTGTGAAATAACCTGTCCGCTGCCGTTGGTATGATAGGAGACTAGGAGTTGACTTGCATCTGAAATCTCGCTGCCGACACTCACAGAAATTGATTTCTTTTTCTGCAATATTACATTAGAATTATGGGAAAAAAAGAAAAAAAAGAAAAACAGAATAGATAAAGCTATAGATTGTGCAATTAGTAAATTTTATTATTAAGAAATTAGTTTTTTTATATTAATTATATATTTACTCAATTTTTTGTAAAAAAAATGTGCGATCTATTATTATAAAAAAAATTAATAATAAATTCTACTTAAGAAAAAAAAAAGGTGCGCACTAAATCATTACTCCTTTCACGAATTACCCCTAAAACTACTGAGAAATTGTAACATACACCATTTCCCTTGAAAATGACGAAATTAGCCCTAAAAAACCAAAATACCACATTAAATTAAAATAATATTTAATTGAGTAAATAAATAAATATTTGAAAATAAAAATGCATTCATGTTTAGTATTTTTTCACTTTCGTAGAAACTTATTGATTTATTTGTTTTCCTGAATTATTAGTGTTTTCTTTTCTTGGATATTGTTGGAATTCTTTACGATTTTTGCTTTTGTTGAATTTCATTAGATTTTTCTAGTTTTTTATAGTTTGAGGGGATGATTTTCAACATTGATAAGTTAGAGTTAATATTTCTCCTTTTTTAATATATATATATTTCTTGTTATTTAAAAAATCACACTAATACTCTTAAATCACCGCCCGATTTATAATTCTCAATCCAAAAACAAAGAGTTTTAAAATATTAACATGAGGTATTATGGCAGGGTCTGAAAAAATTAATAGGAAATAATAAATTGTTGAAAATATTAATCAAATATATGATTTATCATATTAGATGAGTGTTCTCGTGAGAAGGACTAAACAAAAATTTAAAAATTCAATTCTTTTTCAGACTCTACACCGGCTTCGTTTTGACTCCAATGAATAGGAATTGGAGTTTTTTAACCAAAAATGTCAAAACAGGAATTGGAGGTGGTGATATACTAGCTCCGATGCCGACTCCAATTATCCAATTCCAACTTAGATATTGTACATATTTTATAAAAAAAAAATATTATTATGAGTAAATTATTATAATATAATATGCTTATAATATCATATAAATAGACTAAACTCACTAATAAACAGTTTAGTATAGGTAAACACTTTACTATTAAGTACTATTACTACCATGTAACATTAATGTATGATAAAAACTAATGTTTAAACACTAATCATGTATGATAATATGTAATATTAATTATATAATATCTAATGTACAATAACATTTAATACTAATGTATTGTATATAAACTCAAATATATAAGTTTATATTATCATGTAATACTAATGTATAAATATTTAAATATAATAACATATAATAATAAGTTTAGTCATGTTTTCAAAAAATTGAAATCGAAGAACTATTTTTTTTAAAAAAATTGAAACTTGGAAGTTCAAGTGCAATTAGTGAGAGTCTAATTGTCAAATTGAAATTTCAAACAGGCTAATTAGATAAAAAGTCCAATAAAAAAAATTAAATTCAACTCTGCCATGACAAGTTGTACTAATGAGTCGGATTGGAAACGATACAAATCAGAATCGGAGTCAGAGATCGAATTTGAACTCTAATAAAGTTGAAATTGGAGTTAGAGGTAAGGCACTCCAATTTCGATATTGTCGGTACTCAGCCCTACTCACGAGACTGTAAAAGTAATCTATAGAATCAGGAAAACTTTAAGCTTTTGGGTCATTTTGGACATCGTCACTTTGAGCAGGGCAACCTTTGATTCCTTTGTTCTATATGCGTGGTCCACAAGAGATTTCAGAGGAATCGTTGAAGCTTTTTCAGTGTGTGGATGTTTTAAGGACGTTAAAGATTAATCAGAAAATGATTTTTTTTTAAAAAAGAAAAAGAAATTAGCATATAATATATCATATTCGATGGAACCCATGATGCACTTGATCTTGATCAAACTTGGGTTCCTAGCTTGTACCGGATTAGTTTTTTTTTTTTTTTTTTAATAATTTATACAGAAATAGATATATATTATACTGATCCAACTGTATATAATATTTTAGACTATGCTGCTTACCGTCAATATTAAATAGGAAAATGCAACAATTCAGTCGCTGTAGAATGATCCTATTAAAGTCTTAATTAAGGAGTATTCATCATCGAAATATATATGCAGTGCAATGTCTGTAACCTAGTATTATCATTATAATTATGGGCCAATACTTGTTAATTAATATTAATGTATGAACCAAGCTGCATGCACCTTACTTATAATATTAATATCGAAACTTGAAAGTACTTAATTAATAAAATAAAATAATTCTATTTGAAAGTATTTACATCACACACCGTCTAAATCATGACATATATAATTTTAACATTACAGATTTGTTTTTATGACAGATAAGGAACCATGCATGTCTATAATTGCAATGTCTATTATAATGTTAAAGACACAATTTCGTCCCTAAGATTGTTTTTTTTTCTTTTGTTTTTTATTTATTTTTACATTATTTTAAAAATATTTTTAAATACTTTTTTAAAAAAGAAAAAAAATTACGGTATTATTAAATAATATTTTCTGAATCATTAAGTTAAAAAAAGAAAAAGAAAAAAGAAACGGACCCCTCCCCACTCCCCCGGCCTCTTATCATTTTCCAATAACTAACTTATGGATTTGACTAAAAGAAGAGAACTACCACTATGTTTGCCACCCCAGTTATATTGTTCACTTTATCCCACTAGCGTGGCACCACTATTTAATGCCACGTGATATATTTTAAAAAAAAATACTAGATATATATTCAAAACAAAATGATGTCTGAAAACATAAAAAGAAGAAAATTGAAATCCTAAATTTTCTCTACCACTTTGTGCGACATCAATGAGGGCAAAGTGAACAATATAAGTAGTGGAGCGACATAATAACATTCCTCCCAAAATGAATTTATATGTGTATTGATTACCATTTACCGGGATACTTTTGGTCCTTTGGAGAATGTATTGTGTATCCATTAAATTATAGGAACAAAGGTCAATATTATTGATTGAACTATTGAAGAATGCCAGCTTCTCTACAAATAATTACAGGGGTTTTGGAGACATGCAAGTCGATTTGATTTTCACTTTTTTTTTTTTTTTTTTATAATGATTTTTCGATCCTAATCCTTTGTAGACATTAATGACTATTCATGAGATCATTTGCATGTACAGAGGAGTCAACGGTTTCATCATGAGCCGACATCCCATGTATGGATCATACTACGTACGTATTTCAAGTGAAACAAAGAGTAATACATTCTGTTTTGATGTTGGAGCCTAGGCTTTGATTTGGGCTAAGAATTAAAGATAGTAAAAACCTCTTATTTGTCTTGTATTAGAGTTGGTTGACAACATGTAATTGTTAAAATATAAAATAAATAATAAAATCTACTTTTTTTCATTAGTTTAATTTTTTAAGACAAGTAATAATTTCATATGATATTAGAATAGAGATCTTAAGTTCGAATTCAACTCTATACTTTATCTCATTTAATTAAATATTTCATCTGTTGAGCTTCTTCATTAATGAGAAGTTTGGCCCACAAATAAAAATGAGTGTTACGATATAAAATAAATAATAAAATCTCATCTTTCTATCAGTTTAGACTTTTGAGATAAATTATGATTTTTCAGTAATTATATCATAGATGGTTAAAGAGTTTGTTAGTTAATTAGTTAGTTAGCTTTCATTGATAAGAGACTTATGCAATATTTTTCATACTTTATGTTCTTACTAAAAATTATGTAAAACTCGTCATATAAATAATTGTATGAGAAGACATTTCTTACATCTAATTGATCAAACAAGTGTCATTGTTGCTTAATTGCAGCAATACCTTATGGAATCCAAATAATTGTGAGTACATAGTAACAAGCGAGAAGGTTTACAATTAATCCCGCTCTTCTCGCTTGCATATATGTGTATAACCCTTAAGTAGGGATGTTCAACCGACCCGACCCGACCCGATAACCACACATTCTGATTCGACCCGAAACCTTCCCATTCCGATAGCCCCGTTAACCGATTACCCGATAATCCGTTTTCTTCTTCTTGTTCTTCGTCCTGTTCTTCGTCTGTAATTTTTTTTTCAAATCACTCAACAATTAACGATTTCTCTAAACAAAATCTTCATCCAGCAACACCAACCCAAATCCCCTAACACAAAATTTTCATTTGTACCAAAAATCAGAATAATAAAAAACACCCCATCATTCGCAACAACCCTCCTTCAGAAAACCCTAACACATAGCTTCATTTGCACCAAAAATCAGAACAATGAAAGCAATCCCCTTCAGGAAAAAAAAAACTCCAGAAAAAAAAATCAAGAAAATCCTACAAAAATGTTATCGGTTCGCTCCATACCGCTTGGCACATCGTGTCCTTAATTGAGCAGAAGGAGGAGGGCCGCAAGAACAAGGATCGCATCACGCTCGTCAAGAACTATCGCTCCAAGGTCAAGTCGAAACTCTCAGAGGTTTGCGCTAGCATTATGAGGTTGATTAACTCGCATCTGGTTCCGTTGGCTTCCTGAAGATGAAGGGAGACTATCATCACCATTTGGCTGAGTGAGAGAGAGAGAGAGAGAGAGACGTAGCATTTCACATTAACATGACTAGGTCGATGGATCAAGGAACGAATCATATTCACAAGCGAGAAGATAGAGAGAGAGTTTCTGAAGATTAGGGGGTGTTCGCGACTTGAAATGAGTTTTAATCGGTAACGGGTATTCGGGTAATACCCGTTACCGAATTCGGGTCGGAACCATGTCGACAAACGGGTCGGATCGGGTGACAGCTATTTTGTTCAGCCCTACCCTTAAGTACTAATCTAATATTGTACCATTTTAAGAATTCTTATCGGTTATTCTTTTTGAATTTATAAACTAACAAAAGCACAGATATAAGTAACAAACTCTATGAAAATAATGGATATAAATCATATATAAGAGAATTACAACTAATCAACTAACTCTAATATGTTATTATATCATTGGTGTTAATAGCTGGAAATCATGTAGACAATGAGCCTTTTTCTTAAAACAAAAACAAACAAAAACAAACAAAAGGATTAGCATATGTACAAGGCATGCAAACATAAAAGTCGAAGTAGTGATCTCACTTGAGTGGACCGCATATTTATCTTCATTTAGAAGCTTTTTCTCCAGCTTTTTGGTACTATACTTTTGTTTTTGAACTTGTTGACAGAAGACTTTTCCTTTGATTGAGTAAACAAAGCGCCCACACACACACATAAATATAGAGAGAGAGGGAGATTAATTTGAAAATAATTCAAAATTAGGAGTAATTATCAAGTACTTGTTTGCAAGATCAAATGGGTTTTTTTTTAATGCAAAAATATATTATATGCTATATATTCATCCTATTTTTATTTTATTATATATTAGCGTGATAATATCTATTAGTCTTTTTATTTTTAATAAGACTAGTTGATTTCAAGATCGATGAGAAATATTCTAGATAAAAGTGGCACTAGAATGTAGGTTATAATGCCATGACACGTTGATGTACTGAAAATATTATATAATTAAAATTTGGTAATTACACTAAGAATCGATGGTTTTGTTTTTATTTTTTATTTTATTTTATTTAAAAAAATCCAAGATTAAAAAAGAATCTGAGCATAAAAATTGATGGGCCTGGTTTAGCACTTCTTTATAGTGCATAGTGCGGAATCCACCGAATGCAATGCATGTACAAATTAGTCAGTCACACGCGTGCAGTCTATGATGGGAGGGATGACTGATAATGAGAGATGAGATGGAGAGGGCGCGCGAGTCCCGTAATCATACTCTATAGATTTGATTCTTTTTCTGCAGGTGGGAACAAAAAAGGTTCCACTCTTTTTAGAGCACTGATATTGATTTAGGTTGTGTTTGAATTTAAAGAAAAAATAAGATGAATTATAAATAATAATAAAATAAATAATTAAAATAAATAAATAAATAAATTATTGATTGAGATGAGTTAAAAATATAAAATGAGTTATAAATAATAAAATTAAATTTTTAAAACAAATGGGACCTAGTCTAAATTATCTTTTAAAAAATATAAATTTATATATATATTAAAAAAATATTATATTTAATTAAAAATAAAGAGAAGAAAATGAGAAAAGAAAATAAACTTTTTTTTTTATCTTTAAAAGTAAATAATAATTCTTCAAAAATAAAATTTTTAAAAGATTACTATTTATTTTTAAAGATAAAAAATATTTTTATTCTATATTTTTATTTATTTTTAATTAAATATGATAAAAAAAAATTAATATATATACAAACTTATATATTTTTAAAAAAAAATTAAGTAATTCAATGTCACTATCCTTATATATGCTCCATCAAATTGTTCTGTACGTACGACTGCTGTGACATGTTTTGGCTTTAGTGGCATGCATGGCTTCTAGCATCGAGGTCGTACCTGTGTAGGGACCCTGATGATCATGATGACACGCGCCAATCACTTAATTACATTTCTCTTGTTGATATTTTCTGAATTTTCTCTCTCATCATCTAATTAATCGGCTAATCTAGATCATGATCATCGACAATATTATGTTATCAAATTTCATGGAATATTGGCTTTTTCAACTTCTGTTTCAGCTTTTTGCATGTATCACATTCACTTTTCTAAAGATTTTAATATCCATGCACGATATTATACTATGTTAGGAATAATACTTCTATTTGAAATTCATCTATTTAAAACTTGTATTTAATATTATTCATATACTTTTATCTCATGTTTACTTTTGGTTATGGATCGACATATTGTTTAGAAAGAAAATTTTCTTTATTTTTATAAGATTTTAATAAGATTTTAATTATATTATTAATTAATTCTTTTAAAATATAAATTATATAATTTAGACCTTTTATTAAGTGTTATTAATGATATCCAAGCTTATTCTAATTAGAAATATAAAACTTGAGTCCTACCATCTATAATAGACAGACTTAATAAAGATATCGAATATTTAAAGAGAATAGATTATGATATCATATATAAGAAGGATAAAGTGTATGGTGTATAGAATCACACATTATTTAAAAATGAAATTTTTTTATTTTTTAAAAAATTTTAATGGTATTTCAATTATATCACTGACTAATCATTTTGAAGTATCAATTATGTAGTTTAAACTTTCTATCAGGACATTATAAATTATACTTGAAAGCGTTTTTAAGCATAATTAAAACGTTCGTCTATGATCAGAGCACGCTTAACTTTTTCAAATTTGCAATTGTTTTTAGATGAAACCTACAAATTAATTAGCTCTCAACTTCCCACGTCTTAAGAGAATGAAAGACGAAATTAAAAACATAAATAAAAACCAAATGAGGTGCTCCTAAAATATTATACAAATTACAAAACGAGCCATTATATATATATATATATATTATCTAATTTAAAGAATACTATTTTCGTATTTTATTGTTGTCAGATTTCGTTTGCTTATAATTAAATTCTTATCTTTATTTTTTAATTAACTGTAAACCAAAAAAAATTAAAGGCATGATTTAATTATCATTCAAGTGATTTATCAATAATCAGGCAAATCTATATATTTTTTAAGATCCAACGTCCGGCGTTCTAAAGATTTTCTCTTAATTTCTTTCTTTATTAAATTTAGATCCCATCTTTAAGATCATAATTACAAGCTCCTTAATTATGGATAAAATCATAAAACCATGTTCTTGATCATGAAAATCGTACTAGTGTTTTTAGGCGAAGCTAGCTGCTTATGATTATCTAAGTTAAAAGAATTAAGTAATTCTATATATAAATTGCACATACAAAATGACGAATTACTTAGTTTGAATTTAATTAATCTTATTTGATCATGAGGCCGACCGAACACAAGACATGTAAATTAAATATTACAATTTGCGTTTTGTTCCCTCACATAATTTAATTGTTCCTCTAATATCTTAAATCGTTTAATTAAAATATTATCATATTTTAATATATGTCTAAAGTGATAAAATCAGATATAATACTGCTAAAAATTAGATCAAATTAGATAATGGCAAGAAAATAAGGGGGCAGCATCACATGATGATTAACGATCTTGTCTAGATTCTGAAATAGTGAAATCTATTAATTCTTTAGTGTAATGATTTTGATTTTAATCTATTAATTCTGAAATAGATTTCTTTGTATTTGAAAATCAAACGAGTTTATTTTAATTTATTTTAAATTTATTATTATATATTTTTTATATTATTATATAAAATAAAAATTCTAATATAATTTTTTTAAATTTTAATACAATTTATTTTAATTTTTAAATTAATTTTTTAAAATTTTAAAATAATAATAATATTAAAAAATAAATTTAATCTAACTCATTTTATCTTTAAATTCAAATAAAAATTATTATATACTTAAAAGTTAATTCTTTCCAAGTAATTATTTATTGCTGTCACGTACTTGTCGTGTCTACTGTCGTTTGTCCTATCCTACGTGGGAATAAATCATAGCACGTTTTTGTTCGTGCCTAGTCCCGCTACCGAGATCGTAATCCAAATAAGGCATTTTTTTATATATATAAATATATTTTTTATGAAAGAAAAATAGAGTTTATTATAAATATATATATATATATATATATATATATTATGTAGATCTAAGATTTATTATTTTTTAAAGGATAGTAGAAAAAACTTATAGACCCTACTATTGTAAATATTGTTTTTGTTTTAACTTGAACCAAGGATATTAGTATTGCAATTTAAAAAAATTATTTATAATAAAAAAATATTATTTATAATAAAAATAATCATTTTAATTATAGTTAATTAATTATATATATATCTATTTTTCTTGTAATAAGATCAAGAATAGAAGTTACTGCTAATACATACTAGTATTGGAACTGCATGGAAGCATGCTATACGCGTGATGGATAATACTTGAAATTTGGATGAATACTCGATTATTCGTTGTTCACACTGTACGTAAAATGCAACTTATTAATAGTATTTGGGTAATTAGTGTTTGGTGAAAAGTACCCTTCTAGAGTATTGGTATTAGTCATATATATTTATAGAGTAATACTAAAGTAAAACTAACACTCATAATATTCATTTACATGATCAGTATATGTTATATTATTTATCTGAATAAGTGTGATGAATATTAGATTTATTCTATATATATATATATATATTTATATATATATATACATGCAAACTCATATTTGTATAATATGAACTTAAAATCTTCCTTATTAGAATATGCATATGTAAATATTTATAAAATTATAAATACTAGTTCTTCAAGTTTGAAGAGCAACTATTCAATATTTAAATATTATTTTATTATTTTTTCTCTCTTCTACTCATTAAAATTAACTCCGAAATTTTTATGAAAATAATTTTAATATATAAAATTTTTATTAAGTTGATGATACAAAATGGATATTAATTGTAAAATATATAAAAATAATAATTTTAAAAAAGGTTACAAAATTTATTATTTTATTTTACATATGCATAAATCTCTAAAATAATTCTACATATGCATAAAGCAATACCAATGCTAAACTCGAGTCTTTTCTATCTCTTATATCTCTGTATGCATGTCAAGTACGAGAGGAAAAGTCTTCAAAAGTAGCCCTAGATTGGGCCGACTTAGCCCATATAGCAATCTTGACTAAAGTATATTAGGAATGTGGATGCATGGCTAGGACCAAAACGTATACCGACTACCACCCGGCCATTTAGCCTATCTAGTAGGAAAGCCTGAGCCCAAAAGATAGGTTTGGAGCGAATACTTTTTTTTTTTCTTTTTTTCCCCGTAAATATAAATCTAAAACAATTTCAAACCATATTGCAGCTTCAGAAAATAACGCAGGAATACGCTCTGATACCCGGAAAAAAAAAAAAAAAAAAAAAAAAAAACCAGATCAAGAAATACAGTAGCTAGGTCATGTTAATACACTTTACAACAGATTTATAAAAGGTCTTGAATTTGTATACATCTTCAGTTGCTGTACATGTTGAGATTTTCGCTGAGCCTTATCCTAATCTGTTGGTTTCTCTTTGACATGTTAACCTTAGCTCGAGATGATGGTTACTATTTACTTGTCCGAAGCTGCTGCTGTTCGATCGTTCTAAGACTATGAAAGGTGCTGAGCACCAAGTGTTTGTGAAATATTCTAAAAGAGAAAACGCTGTGAATAAATTGTCTCTGTTTTTCTCTGTTCCTCTGTATACAGTCGATTGCAACATATAGAGCTCTTGGTCATAACAGAATGCTCATAATTTCAGTGCCAGCTCATTCCTTTAAGTTTTCTACTGAATTATAGTCTCCTATGCATAGACTCTTTTCTGAATGGTGTAGATGCACATCTGTTAATGTTGCTACTGCCTTAACTAACAGATAGTGAGTCTTTTTAAGTGTTGGTATGTGGCAGTACTGAGTAATGGAAGTGGAAAATCTGGTCTGCTTGGTTAAACAAAACACGCACATGATCGTACGAATTTGCTAGCTCCATGTTGGGATTATTACATGGATGCAAAAAGGTGTGTCTTTAATGTGTGTTTCATATGTAATAACATTTGACTGTTGGCCTAGTGTCTTTGTACTCCTTTGTTTTTTTGGCTGTACGTAGTACCAGAACCAAATTTAGATGATTAGCTCATGCTGCATATTTCTAGACCATTTGAATTGACTTTTTTACCATATATGGTTTCCAGCTTTAGTGTTGCATGGCCGGGTTTCATTGGGCTTCATATTTTTAGCACCAATCGAGGAACAAACTATATGTAGTTCACAGATTCATCCAAGGAAGATCCTACTCCAGCTGGTGAGTCATATATATTTCAATGAATGAAGATTACTAGCTTTCTTCAATTACTGCTTCATAAATTTGTGAAGAAGTGTATCGTTTGATTCGTTTGCAAATCCTTTTGATCACTTTGTTTTATGTTCAGTCATGGGGTAGCTCATCAGATCGGTGGCATATACATACATATATCTAATCAATTTAAATTAATTTGTGTTTAAATTGGAAGGATGAAGACGTTGTTAAGTACATGCAAACTTTATACCAGGGAAAATGAGTAAAGCTAAACGTGCTCATGAATGGCATTGATTTTTATAATTTCTATATATGATTAGGTCGAGAGTATATGACAAAATTAAACACCACCAAGGTAGTAGATTAGCTTAGTTGGTATGAGCTAATATTTTATGGCTTCAAGATTAAGAGTTCGAGTCAAGACATAAGTTGAAACTACTTGTGATGGTAAAACCTGACCTTTGGGTCATGGGTTGGGCTTTGAACCAGTTGACATTTTGGTGATGTTGTAGTGATGGGCTAACTTATCAAACAGTAATTATGGCTCAAACCGGATATTCTACAGCGAGGATGAGCTCCTATGATTATATCCAAAGAAGATAGTTACGCTGATCGCTCCCACCTCTCCATTTATATTAGAAAAAAAAATATGACAAAATTAAACAATATGTTCTAGCTTTTGGTGATAACAGTACTTAGGAGAATCTATTATAATTTGGTATCTAAATATGTAATAAAGAGAGAAGCGGCCGTGTTAATGTTAGAGCACTCCCAATGCTTTGCCATCTTTGTTTTCTATTATGCATCATTAAAACTTTTTTTTTTTAATTTTAACTAATGAATTTTACAATATGTCCTGCATCAACTTATTTATTTTTTCTTCATATTATTTAAATATATAGTATTTTTTATTATTTTTAAAAAATTTCCTCTAACTATCAATAACTCTGCAAGAGAAATGCTATATATAAGTCAAAAAATTAAAAATAAAATCAAAATATGAAAAAATGGGATCATATTAGGACATCATTTCCAATATATTTTGTTTAAGAGAATGAAAGAAATACAAGAGGTGTTTTAGATGATGACCCACAAAAAGAATTTGTTTAGATAGTAAAAATCAAAATAAAGGAAAATGAGAGAGTAAATGAAATATTAATAATCAAAAATTATTTACAGGATGAATAGTATCCGCTACTACACGTGGAAGAAAAAGAAGAAGAAGAACTTTAAATTATTTTTTAAAAAGAATAAATTCAAGAATTAATGAGTAATATCAAAGTGAAAGTAGAAGAGTGAAAAGGTTGATTAATCATTCTGGTGAGGGCTGAACTTTGTTGCTCCCGAAAGTAAAATCGGTGGGCTGACTCTGGTTAGGCTGCTGAGGGCCCATGTTCTCGTGTCCCCACTGTCCTAAACTGCTTTAGACCGGAGATGGGACAAAATATTAAAATGTCCTTATGCTAATAATTATCTCGTTTCGTTTATTTCTTCTCGATCCCTTCTGCGCCTCCTAATACATTTACCCACAGCACTACACATTTTATTATATTTTTCCTTTTATATTGTAACTCTACATGTAACATTAATAGACAGTACTGGAGTATGATTTGAGAAACATATAATAATTTGCAAGTTTAGAATGTGTAAGTTTCGAGTGGATAGATCTAGAATCTGCTTAAAAAAATTATTTTAATAATAGATCTTATTTTTTTAGAGAGGACACAGTACATTCTCTAAAATTATATCTAGCATTAATAAATAGTGCATTACTAGCTCGATTATATTATAATAACTAGTTGTTTTCATGCTAATATATATATATATATATATATATATGTAGAGAGAGAGAGAGAAAGCAGAGAGATAATCCGGCCGAGTGCCTTTCGGTAATTTCCTGTATGCAACTCGTTGTAAATGGATTAATATATGTTTGATTCTTCCTTCACAGAAAAGCAATCATACGACTCTATTGGCCGCGAGAGAAATTCTTAATTTACGACCAGACAAATCAAGGACATTAAGATGTCGATCGTGGAGGTCAGATATGATTTTTACATGGGTACTTACGTAATTAGATCAGTAGTACTGTATAGCATTACTCCTAATTTCATGATGAAAATCTCAAACTAATTCAAGGATTCAACCCATATCTTGGTAATTATAATTAAAAAATTGTCGCTATTATGCACACGTACATATGCATGAGCTAGAGATCGAGAGTATATTATATGTATTCGTAAACTAAACCTAGTCCTATTATATGTATTCGTCAACTAAACCTAGTCCTTTTATAATGTTTTAGCAGCATAATAGCGACAATTTCTTAATTATAACCATGATATGGGCTGAATCCTTGAATTAGTTTGAGACTTTCATCATCATGAAATTAGGGGTAATGCTATCTATACACGCCACACTAAATAGAATTACGTGGCACATTTATCACTATTTTTTTTTATGGGAAAGCCGAAGCATTTCATTAATTCATTACGAGCTTTTACAAACGGACTTGTCTTCCATCACGACAGAAGAAATGAAAGAGGGTTCATCATCCAACCAAACTCTCTCCCAGTTCATAAGTATTGCCATTTTGGCAACCTCATGTGCAGTTCGATTACAAGCTCGGGGAACAAAGGATAGACAGATAGAAGGGTAACAAGATAGCAGATTACGAATATCCTCAACACATTGACCCTCCCATGAGCTATCTTCTTCTCGAGAAAGAACAACATCTATAACCTGTTTAGCATCTCCCTCTATGCTGATCTGAAGAAAATCCAATTCACAGCATAATTCAATGGCACAAAGAAGAGCAAGACTTTCGGCAACTACCGTAGAAGCAATTTTATCACTTGGGCAAGCCGGAGTCGCTAAACACATCCCACCCTCATCTCTAATCACAACTCCTATGCCCATCCTTCCAATAGCCTTGTTAAAAGAACCATCAAAATTCAACTTAAGGTTGGGAAAAATAGGAGGAGTCCATTTTGAAACCACAATAGAGGTCTGAGGGGATGGCACCTGATTTGGTATCTGGTTTCCTTCCTTAAACTGCCTTAGATTTTCTTTGGCAAATTCAAACAAATTGTTTGGGGCCTTGAACTTATGAGCAAAAATGTGATCATTCCTTCGACTCCAAAGAGCATGCATTAATACTGAAGCCACTTCAATTTGCTCCACACCAAGCTTTTGACATAGTGCCACCCACAGAGATTGGAAATCTGAGTAATAGACAAGCCACTTCCTAACAGGGCTACCATTTATTCCCAAACATCAGTGGTAGCTAGACAAGTCCAGAGAGCATGTAAAACTGTTTCATCTTCTTGTTGACACACAGGACAGAGGGCATCATCCAACATCTTCCTTTTGAGAAGGTTTCACTTTGTTGGTAGAATATTGTTCAGTGTTTTACAGAAAAGTTGTTTTAACTTTCCCCGGCACACTTAACTGCCAAGTTCTTGTCCATTGCAAATCAGATCCATTAGTCTTGGAACATTCTCCTTGAGCCTGTCTGCTAAGCATGGAATCATCAAAATAAGCACTCTTTACCATGTAAACACCCTTCTTTGAAGCTTGCCAGATCAACTTATCTGCTAACCCCCTTCTACTCACTGGAATGGACAAAATCTGATCTGCCTCATCTGCATTGAACAGAGCCTGTACTATTTCCTTATCCTAGTCTCAAGCTTCATCATCAATTAGAGCCACACAAGCATTTGAATCAAATGTGCACTGGGGTTTGCACCTGAAAAGTAGAGGGTTTAGGTAACCATTTAGATGTCCATAATTTAATACTCTTGCCATCCCCAACTCTCCATACCATATTCATTTTCAAGATGTCCAAACATGAATGTAAACTTTTCCAAACATGGGAAGGCCTCCGACTAAATTTTGCTTCAAGGAGATCATTGAAAACAATTACTCTTAAGAACTCTAGCCACCAATGAATTAGGATTCATCACAAGCCACCACCCTTGCTTTGCAATTAAAGCTCGATTGAAAGAAGTTAAATCACGAAAACCTAATCCACCATGATGTTTCACCAATCCCATCTGGTCCTAACTTTTCCAATGTATACCTCTATCCTTACTACTATGATTCCACCAAAATGAGGCCAAAACCCTTTCAATATTCTTTAAAAGATTGAGAGGCAACTTAAAAACATTGTGTAAGATGGGATTGCCTGGAGGACACTTTTAATTAATATTTATTTCCCTATTGTAGAAAGAATCTTAGTCTTCCAACTATTAACTCTCCTTCAAATCTTGTTTTTGATGCTTCTAAATGAATTATACCTATATCTCCCTACAACATTAGGAAGACACAAGTAGGTTGAAGAGTTACTGAAAGCCACTCCACTTGCTATTCTCAAGATAGCCTCTTGAGTTTGCTGGTTGGTGTTGGAGCTAAATAGGAACCTGGTTTTCTGCCTATTCAAAGTCTGTCCCGATGCAGCTTCAAACTGATCCAGTAAGCCACAAATAGCAGACCACTCCAATAAATTAGCTTTACAGAAAAGCATGGCATCATCGACAAATAGGAGATGTGGGATTCTCGGACTTTGTCTTGCAGCCTCAACTCCTTTTATATTACCTTCAATATTAGCCCACTGTAACACTGAAGTTAGACCCTCCATACACAACACAAAGATATAAGGTGACAATGGCTCACCTTGTCTCAAGTCTCAAGAATCATATATTGTAGCCCCTGGAACACCATTTACAAGAATAGAGAATGATACAGTCTTTACACATTCCATTACTAAGCTGGTCCTTTTGGAACCAAACCCAAGTTTAAGCATCATGGTCTCCAAAAATTTCACTCTATCCAATCATATGCCTTAAACATATATAGCTTGATTGTCATGCTTCCTTTTTTGCCCTTTTTCCTTGTGAGCATAGAATGAATCAGTTCAAAGACAACCATAACATTGTCCATAATCAATCTACTTGGAATGAAAGCACTTTGATCTTAAGAAATGACTTTATCCAAAACCACATCATTCTATTGGCTAAGACTTTGGAAATCAGTCTATACAAGACATTACAAAGGCTTATTGGGCGGAAATCATTGACTGTTATAGGATCAGACACTTTTGGAATCAAAACAATGTATGTGAGATTAACTTCCCTTGGTAGCCTACCAGTCTTGAAAAATTCCAGGCATGCTTTAGTCACTTGCTCCTGCACAATATCCCAATTATCTTGATAAAATCTAACACTAAAATCATCGGGACCCGGGGACTGGTAGGGTGACATTTGGTGGAGAGCCTACTGTATATCCTCTGTTGTGAATGGTGCTTCAAGCTGAGTTCTCATCCTTGGGGTAACCCTCAGAGTGACCCCATTAAGACACTGCATGATGCACTCATTAGAAGGATTAAAGGACTTATAAATTTTAGAAAACAGAGAATTAAACCTGATACAATCTCGTCATGCTTTTGCAACATATAGCCATCCGAGTCCATAATCTTACTGATGAAATTCTTTTTGCGCCTTTGATTAACACATGCATGATAATATTTAGTATTTCAATCACCAGTATTTCGATCACCCCCTTATAACCAATGGCTTTTTGCTCTCTGTTTCCACCATGCATCATCTTGGTTCAAAAGAGAACTTAAATCGGCTTTGACCCTATTTTGCTCCTGCAGGTTATGGATCTTCTGTGTCTTGTAAATGTTGCAGGTGCTTTGTCTTAGGTTTGATATCTCGCAATCTAGCTCTGGTCATCCCCTTGCTCCAAACACTGCAAAGCATGCCTGCACTTTACTAACAAACCCTGGGTTTCCTCCAATCTAGGAGTGGATCAAAACCCACTTGTCCAAGCAGAGGAGATAACTTTAGAAAACCCAGCTTCTTTCTTCCAATTGACTTCATACTTAAAAAGATGAGGGTAAGAAACCCCATCACACCCATCAGAAGAACAAAACAATATAATAGGTCGATGATCAGAGTGCAAAGCATAGAGGGTTTGTACTAAAACCTCAGAGTAGATTGCCCTCCAAGTTTGAGAAGCCAAAGCCATATCCAATCTCTCCTTGGTATAAGTCTCATCCTCATAACGATTACTTCAAGTATATTTATATCATTGCCAACCTAAATCAGTCAAGTTACCTTTTGTCAAAACAGCCCGAAATTGCTCCATTAATCTTTTACATCGAGGTCTACCATCAACCTTTTCATCATGAGTTAACATCCAATTAAAATCTCCTAAGACACACCATCCAATATTATCAGGCTTGAAAGAACTTGGCATATCCCATGATTCACGTCTCAGGTTAGCCATTGGGTGGCCATAATAACAAGTCAACAACCAAGAAGAATTACAGACATCATCAGTAACTATGACATTAATGTGCCACTGGATGTAGTTTACCAGTTGGGCTTGATTCTGATACTTCTAGAGCAATATCAAACCACCACTTCTTCCTACTGACTCCACTACAATACAACCCTTAAAATAAAAACTTCTCACCACAGCCTTAGCTCGAACATAAGATAACTTTGTCTCCATGAGGAAAACAAAGTCGGATCCTTTATTCTTTACTATATGGCGAAGGTATTGAACTGTTCGGGGGTTCCTAAGCCCCCGACAGTTCCAACTTAACAGTCTTATATTAGTCGGCGGGATTGCTTCGCAGTCGCCGCTGTATCCAGGGGTCCAACTTCACTACAATCATCCTTTAACACCAAAGAGAGTCTCGAAGACTTACCTCTCCGAGGGGGACCCTCAGAAGTCTCAGTTGTAGCCCTCTTCAAACCAACCACACAGGCACCCTGAGAGGATGAGAAATTACTCTTCTCCCGAGCTCGAGATTTCCATCTCCCTCCACCACATGAGACAAGAAATGGGTCTGAAGAGCCATGAGCAGCGACCTCTATACTTGCTGGTGCCAAGCCAGCCTTTATCTCATCCTCAGCCCTACCATTTAAAACCTCAAGCCTAGGTGACAGGAGTAAATGCGAAATGGGCCCGGTCCTTATAGGTGGCTCATTAAGGCATGAGGCCTTAGGAATAAGAGGGAGCACCTTCGTCTCCTCAGTAGGTTTCAAAAAATCGTTCTCAGGGAAGTTAGTTACTATCCGCTGCAAATCCTTAACCACTTTGCCACTGATAGGAACTTTTGCAGATGAGAGCGAACCCTAGTAACCATCAACCATCTCAATTGCTCCTGGGTTCCGAAAATAACTGTTCTTCTGAGTGCATCATAAATTACCATCATGACCTTAGCCAGCATCCCAGACTGCCAGCACCGGAGGTGCACAACCATCAAGCACCGTTCCAGAACCCTCCTGACAATCCACTGATGTTCCTTTAGACCATTTCCTTGAGCCACTTTGAACATAATACATTGGAGCAAATGGGAACCTACATCGCAAACTGTCAACCCGGAGCCAAGAACCAAACTGGTTTGGAGGAGGCTTGGATGCAGAGGAACTCCTAGCAGTGCACCCCTTGTCACCATGTAACAACCAACCTCACTCAAAACAAAACTTGGGCAACTTTCGTACTTTAAATCTAGCCACACTTTCCTTCCTTCCCAGTTAATGAAATGACCCCTAGCAAGTGGCTTTTGCAGCGGGATTACCACTTTAATTCACAGTTAATTTCTCCAACCAACACCGTCATCGTCAACATCCATATTAAGAATGCAACCCACATAACTTCCAACTCTTTCGCTTCAGTCACTGGACATAGTTCCCAGTGGGAGATTGTGGATTTGCAACCAAAAAACATATTTGTTAAACTTGATCTTGTTGGACTGGAGATCACTATCATACTCGACCATAGCAAATAGAAGCTTATCAAACAGCCACGGTCTCCCATCAAACACCTTTTGCTTATTAGCTTAATTCCCAAAAGTCAATGTAAACACATTAGGGGTCACTTCCCTAAAAATTGCAAGACAGATGATCTTCTAGATTTTGGACATTGTACTAGCAATTACATCCTTCAAGACAATACGTTCAAAGCAAAGTTTACCCAGAAGACTACAACCACCCTTTTTCCAGATTTCCAACGAGCCTTCCCCAAAGAAATCAATCACTACATCCTCCTCCTCAGACAGGCGAAGTTGCCTCCACCTATCTTGAAGATCCTCCATGATCACAAACGAAATAAAAACAAAATCAAACAAAGGGATAAAAGAATCTAGACACCACTCCTGAAGACTCGAGAATCGCCAGATAGGAGAGTCATAACAAAAGAAACATTATTACTATTACACGATAAAGAAGGAAAATTTTATATACCATACTACCATCACACTTTCATTCAACTAATTAATTAGATATGACACTTTTATTAAGATACTACAACAAATTCTACTTTTTGCTGCGATTTTTTTTCCATAATCAAAATATCATGGCAAATAATGTTCTATTAACACCAAAAATTTTCGTGGGAATAAAATATACTTTTTACCACGAAATCTTATTGGTGAAAATAATGTAGTGGTAAAAGAAATTTTTAGCACGAAAAAATATATTTTTTGCCACCACTTTGTGTTAATGGTAAAAAAAATTCACAATAACACTTATCTTCATGGATGAAAATTTTTAACGTCACTAAAATTTCTTTTGCCATGAAATTGACATCATCGCATAAAATATGTTCGATGAAAAAATTTTTCTTCATGGTTATTCAATTATTTTTCACGAAATTAAGTGGCCACAAAAGAGGATGATATTTGAACTTTAAAACATTCACCGTCCCTCTTCCCTACCATAACCCTTGCCTCTCTATCTCTTCCCCCAGTGCTGTTCTTCTCTCCCTCAATCTCTACTCTTCATGCCTCCACGCAACTGTCACTGTAAGCCGTCGTTGACCCATCGTCACTGTCCACCTTCACCGTTTCCGGCCAACTCAACCAAGCCCCTCTCTCGCGGCTTCTCTCTCTCCCGCTGATCTCCCTCTCTCTTCACCCTCAAAGTCTTTTCTCTCTCGTGTTCCCAAGGCCGGCGCGTCCTCAGCCGCCGCACCACCTCCAGCTACCCCCCAAAGGTCACCGGTGCCGCCACAAGCTCTCCCTCTCTCTCACCTTCGATCTGCTCTCCCCCGCACGGATCTCGCTCAAGCGCCTCGTACAAGCCCTGCGCTGCCTTCCTCCACGGCGCAACACCACCGCAAGTCAGCCCGCCACACGGCCGCATCGCCACCCCCTCGCTCTACTGCCTCCCCTTCAATGCCATAAGCCAACCCAGAACAGAGTAAGATTTGTGACTAAAAAATACTTTTTTTTTAATAGGTAATAAGATATTTTATTCCACATTACACTGTTTTTATCATTCATATTTTTAGTAATCTAATTCTTAATCTCATAATGTGATGTTTTTTCACAAACTCTGGTTTATCAAAGAAATACTATATTTGCTCTGTAATTTCTCGATTTATGTTCTATTTATTTGGCAGTCAGATTTGAAGCAGATATAGTGATTGATCTAGTGTTTATGACAGTAGCCTAGTTTTTTACTGGATTTTAATGATAACAGTCTTGGGTGTTTATGCGGGTTAATTTGGTTGATCTAGTGTTTATTTTAGGTGTTGGTATGACAAGTTATTTTTTGGGTATGCAGACTTAGTTGTGCTTATGTTGATATGCAGATTTAGTTATGCTTATGTTATTGTGATTGTTTTAGAATTGGTTGGTGGGTTGGGCTAGGATTAACCGTTGTATATTAAACTTGTGCTAACCAGTTTAGTCAGGGAATTTTGTTTCTTTTTCATTTGCTTTATACCCGAAGTATCTTTTCTGGTTGTTTTTGTGACTTAGGATAACATTTTACTTAACACTTTGGGTTTCTGTTCTGATTGAGATCACTTAATTGCCACTTTTTCAAAGCGTTAGTTTATATTAGTGCAAAATGCAGGCTGGATAAATTATTAGTTGTTGGTGGAATAAGTTTGTGTAGTAGTGAACCACCTTTAATAAATGAAAATAACATTCAGATCATGAAACAGGTCATCAGGTTTTGGCTAAAAAGATTAGTGCTAATTGCATGCTAAAAAAAAAAAAAGATCTTGTTACTAAGTTGGAAGCAACAAAATTGTCCCTAGGTTTTTATAATTAAGACAGCCAAGAATAAGATATGTATTAGCCTTGCAATTTAAACTTTTATTATAATACCTGTAATGGATGTCTAAATCATCTAAAAGTATTTTTAGAAAAATAAACTGTATGTTGGGTATGAAACATTGTTTATTTTTGGCTGAAGGATTCTTGTTAATTTGCATTAACGGGTTCCCATCTTCCTAAAAAAATTGAGTAAAAGTGAGAGGGTTTGGTTCTAATGCGATGTTGGAACTAATACAAGTTTTCTAATATAGGGCAGCAACTATACAAGTTTTTTTGTTGGAGTTTGTAACATTTTGGGCAGCAACTATACAAGTTTTTTTTTTTCCTATGTTCATGCTGAGTTAGTTGTATATATAATTAAATTAGTTGTATATGCAAAGTCAGTTGTATATATGATTAATTTAAAGAGCTCCCCTGTCTGTGCAAAGTTAGTTGTGTATATAATTAATTTAAAGAGCTTCACTGTCTAATTAAGTGAGTAAAAGAAGATTAGGGAACCGAAATGAAGCCTTGTATTTTTAGGGAATGAGACTTTTGCAAATGGTTTCTGTATATTAAAAAATATGGATCTTCTTTATGGACAAGCTTCTGTTTAACTCAACTAGACATCATTGACTCTATTTTTTGTTATTTTTTGAAGTTGCTGGACATGATTACTGAAATATAACACTGCATGCTCTTTGTTTTGTTTTTTATTTTGTGAGGACTGCCATGATGGTGCGTGATGAGTCATGATGGTGCATGATGGGTTTTATCCTCAGACACTAACTTACATTGCTCTCATAAAGGTATGTCTATGTAATCCCTGATTTTGCTGTATGTTGTTAGAAGTATGCATTTAAAAAGGTGCTGTGTTCATATACAGAGATGGAACCTAGGTGTTGTGTTCATATACAGAGATGGAACCTAGGGGACCTCTTTGTTTGATTGCATAAGTGTGTATTTGATTATTGAGCCCCTCCATTATTTAGCCTGTATTAGACTATTTATTTTTATTTTTTTTGCTCAAGTCTAATTTTTTGATTTTGTAATTTTTTTTTCCTGAAATTTTGTAACATTTGCCATGATTGTAATTCGTGGGTAGGGATGCATTTCAACCAATTGATTCTATGACAATACTTATTTTCTGACCATGACTTTCATGGGTAAAGAAGTCCAAAGCACCACAAAGCCTTGACTCTCAATAACTTTTGCCACGAACCAAATTAGTTTTTACGACAAATTGGATTCGTGGGAAAAATGTATCTTTTTCCACGAAAAAAAAAATTGGTGGAAAAAATAGTATTCGCCACTCATTATATGCCACGAAGCTCCCACGATAACATTTGGTGGGAAAAAAATCTTTTTGTCACCTAATTTCAGTTTTTTGTGACTATTACCCTTCGTGGCAAAAGCCACTACTTAATGGTCTAGACCATTAAATGATCTTTTATTGCATGATTCTTTATCATGAAGATGACATGAATGTGCCACATTCTACTTAATAAAATGAAAATAAAATGAGAATATGATGTATAGCATTAGCCTTATATATTTATATATGTGTGTGTGTGTGTGTGTGTAAGTACATTACTCTAACATATATAATATGGGGACTAAGCTTGCATAAATGGCGGTACTGTTTTAATAAACTAAAGCATGCAGCTATCAAGAAGGCTAGATACTATATTCTCTCCCCTAAATTTTAATGGTGGGAATTTTCATACACAACAATATAATTTATAACAAGAGTTAGTCTACATAGCGTCCCTAAACGAGGACTAAGCTCATATAGTTATGTTTTAAAAAAATTAAAATTACAATAATATCCTAATTTGTAAAATGATTTATTTCCTTTTACTCTCATTCGCACTTAAAATAAATGAGTATTTGTAATGGATTATTTGTAATAAAAACGACTATTTGCAATAAAAATATACTTATTTTGACAGAAAAAAGTCAGTTTGATAGAAAATAATTGATTACAAATATATAGAAATAGTTTTCTTGTAGTGTCATATCAATAAGATTGTACACACAGTCTCCCACTTAAGATTGTAAATAAAATTTCTCTATATAACAAATGGAAGGCGGTCAGTACTATATATATATATAACAAATTTTAAAAAATCAAAGAAATTCAAACTAAATATTGTGTGTGATTTGTGAGGATGGTGAGCAGCTAAAAAACTCATTTAAAATTCCAGACATGAATTAAATATTTGGATGGTTGATCTCTCCTTATGCATACGAAAATTAGTTAAGAACATAGACAGTATAAGTACTATAATTAATTAGGGCAGCAAGTAGTAGTACTACAATTTCCACACGCAAAACATATGTCCATGTAAATTAATATATAATATAGTCAATGCATGTCTGAATTACGAGAATACTAAAAGGCCGGTCGTGGCCAACATGTACGTATAACAATGATGTTATTGGTGGGTTAGCTTTGACGCTACAGTACTAACCTAAAAGGACAAGTTGGCCGGGTTTCAGTAATCAGGAGACTGGACCACACCACACACATGCAGTGTCCGCTTCGGAAAAAACGCAGTGTGTTCGAACATGGGCTGTACTGGACCATCATTTTTACAAACCAGAATTAAATGTAAACCCCACAATCGCCATCTTGGTCAGTTGTGAAATCGAGGAAAAATGTAAAAAGATTGATTCAGAGACAGACATGCTGTAGTACCACATGATATGATCTAAGCTTCAGTCGATTCAGATCATTTCAGGCCGAAATAAGCGCCTGATCATCTTTCAGTTCCACAATATTTCATGATTGGAGTACTCCACATGCATATGATCATTGTAATCTCAGGTTGGTCTAAGAACAAGAAAAGCAAACCAGCAAAAGTAGCCAGCAGGTAGGTTTGTGACTGAGAGAGAAAAAAAAAAGATAAAGAAGGAAACTCGAAAGAAAAGCAAATAAAGAAAGAAATGTAGAATTATCCCGTTCTCGCTCCATCTATGTTAGAAGGAGAAAAGGAAGAAGCAACTTTAACGACAAGGAAAAAAAAAACGAAAAAACAAAAGAATTTGACGAGTCTGTAAATTAACCATCGCCATCATCATCAATATCTTCAACATCATCATCGTGAAAAGTTATATGGTAATAAAAGATCTTGACCAGGCCGTCTGTGTTTTCTTTTTCTTTTCATCTCGTGAAGTCATGAACAAGACTTGGCCTGTCTGTGACATTGAGACGCCAAGAAAGGAAGGGAATGCCTGTATCGGAATCTCGGTCGTTGTCTTCGATGAACCGGAACTCGTTGCCAATGGCAGGAGAAAAGCAAGGCATTTTCTGGGTCTGTGAATGGGCATTATACCACGAATTGTTGTGGTGGCTGAACATGTGTTCCGGCTCCATAGATCCTCCCGAGGAACCGCCATTGTTGGTGGCGGTTGAGGCCGCAGAAGTGGCTCTCCTCTCTTCCTTCTTGAATCGAATCCCACAAGCATTGCATAGGGACTGCATTTCATAAACAAATATTCTTCAGAAAACCTATTAATTAATGCTGAAAATTGGAAACGGCTCAAAACAAAGTGATCATGTATAATATAGCTAGCGAGAGGCACGTACCTTTGGGCCTCTTGGACCGTTCCTCCAAAGGGGTGTGGAAGTTGTGTCACAGTTGGCACAGCGACGAGCAAGTAGAGAGTCATTGGCAGAGTTATGATTGCTGCCATTATTGCCTCCACGGCTAGTACTCTTGTGTGTTTGCGGCGCCGATGATGGTGTATTATGCTTTGTCTGCAACAAGTCCCAGCAAAAGTTGGACACTGAGGAAGAAGAGCGCCGTCGCTTTTCGTGATCATCTTCGGTACTGATCAGACGAGTGGATGGGGTTCCTAAAGAAAGGGTGCAATCCACAGAAGGAGAAGAAGATGAAGTACTGAAGGAATACATTTCGGATTCATCATAAGGCCTCATGTACTGGTTGGGGTTGGAGAAGAGCATTGAGAAGGAATTACTTTGGCTGTGAAACAAACCACATGAACATTGTCCCACCATGTTTCCCCCCTCAGAGCTGCAGCAGTGATGCATGATCACTAACTTAATGATCTCTATCTGTTAACTTGATCAAAATGATCCCTCAAATCCAAAACTATATATGTGAAAGGAAAGCTCAAATGGGTTTCTTTGAATGCAAGCAAAGGTATTATCTTTAAGATGAACAACAAAGAGAGATCGAAGCTGGGATTAGGGTAGAAGGAAGAAGGCGGGGATCGATGGCAATGATCATGCACAATGGGGGGGATAGCGAGTTTATAGCTGAAGGGGGTTTGCTTTGCGGAAGAAGTACAAACCAAATAGTAGAGTGATGGGAGCGATCCAGGTGTAATAATAATGTGTTTGAAAAAACTTTGATGCGAAAGCTTGAATGGTACGATGGAGAGAGGGGGTGGGAAGTGAGGAAGGGTCGTTGTCTGGTAGCTTTATAAGCCTATTAATAAAATGGCGAAATACCAGTCAGCACTCTGCAGTCCAGCGTTGTCGTGAAATGCAAATAGAGGGGTATACTTAAGTATACAGTAAGAGAGAGAGAGAGGGGAGAACTGAGAAGGGAGGGTTATAAAGAAGAGATGAGACAGAGAGGGACCCAATCTGCATGTTGTGGAGAGAGAAAGTGTTTTAGATAGAGAAAGCAAAAGAATGAGTCATCTAGTCAGTTTGAGAGATCGGTCAGTGTGAATTTGTGTTAAGCTGATGATCTCATATCTATATCTGAATTCTTTCTTCATTTTTATAGCACAAAAGAATAAATAATTTTTTTTTATATATTATATTACCATCTTATTCTCGTCTTATTATAAATAAAAGTGATGAATATACTATATTTTATTTAATAAAATAAAAATATAATGTAAAAAAGAGAGGGGCCGGTAGGGGATGTGGGCGCTCGTAACAAAGTGGGGTTGGGGTCAATTGGGAAGGGGGGAGTAGTCAAAAGAGCCCACGTGACTAGCGGGAACAGTCTTCCATGGATCTGCCTTCTCCGATCACGAGGCCTAATGAGAGAGTCTCAACCCCCAATACATCAAAAAAACCTCTGTCCGTATCCGTATCTCTGCCTCACCCCTCTGTTCTGTCGCTGCCACCCTCCCAAGGAAAATGGAATACTCCTCCCCTCTCCTACTTGATCTCAAACGCGTCTACTCACGCACTCATCTCTGATCCCAATCCTCTCTGGAGTCTCTGTATATTCTCATTTCTTTGATCAACACCTTGGATACTTTAAGACACACCAACGTTCATAGTCTCAATAAGAAGAATACATGTAATTTTTTTTAATAAAATGTGTTCGATCTATCGCAAACAGTTTAGTTTTCAAGACAAGTACTAGGATATATAGTTATCCATATTGCTCTCTTTTGTTGTTTTAAAAAGAGAAGTCTTATATATAAGATAGTACGTACATATAAATATATTTATATACAAATTGATCTAATTTTGTATCGTTTAAATTTATTTTATAATAAAAATAATTTTATAATCTACCATATTATATCATATTAATTTTTGTACTCGGTTGATCGAAATCAATAAACTTAATGCTTGGGCTAAGCTTAATATAATTCCCATGCATGCAGCTGTATCATGTGAATGGGCGGATGAGTCAAGTGTGGAATGTTGAAAGTAAAAGAAATGAGAGATGATGAGTAAAGTGGTCATCTTGGCGTACGCGCTAGCTTTTGGAAGATAGGGAGTCATGTAATGGCAATGATTTCATGTGTGACGCTCAAGTATTTTCTCTCAACAGAACAATGACCAGTGCTAGCTGATCATCTGTGATAGAGAGCACAATCACCCCAACTCCGTAAGTTGTTATAATAGGGCGTCCAATCGGTCAAAATCTCGAAGGCGAACAACAACAAGAACAACAGCCAGTTTTGAGCTTATTTCCAGCAGTATCCGTACCGTGGGAATCACGTGAACCGAACAAAGCCAATTTGGTCATGATAATTATCACCTCAAGTCCCGAATCCGAAAGCCATCACAGCATTTCTAACTTTTGGTGGGTAGTAGCAGTACTGGGAATAGTAGAAGATCCGGAGATTTTGATCATGAGAGAGAAAAAAAAATAAAAGAAAAAAAAAAGAGCTAAAGACAGTGAGAGAGAGATGTTAAAGTATCCCAAATGTGATACTCTGCAATCATCAAGCAACATGATCTGTTTCTTCTTCTTGGCTTAGCGTGAGAGAGGAAGATCTCTTGGGTCAAAGATACAAACTCTAAAAAGAAAAAGGGTCAAGAATTTAGAAAATTAAGAAAAAATAAACTAGAAACAGTAAAAATAAATAAAATAAAAGGATGACCCACATCCATCATGGCCAAGTCCGAACAATCTCCTCTGGAATATCGACCCCATTCGATCAAAAGATTCAAAAAACATGTAGGAAGAGAGAGAGAGAATCCGATCGTCTAGAGATTGGTGAGCCACACAGTTCGACAAACGGGACGACCACCGCTTTCCAAAAGATGCTCTCTATTCGTTTTGTAAACTACGAGATAGAGCTTAAGCAAACTACGATTAGCCCAAGACAACACTAGCGTTTACGTTGTCATTTACAGTACATGCACTTGCTTCGCGTGCATAGATCCCTACGCGACCACATTCCACGTGAGCCTTACCCTCCCCATGGCCCATACACAGTAATACCGATGCTAGCTTAATTCTAATTGAAAAATATTTTAACCATAAATAAATTATATAAATTAATATAATTTTGATATACTTCATCAAATTGTAAAAATTATTTTTATTATAAAATAAATAATAAAAAAATATATATATCATTTTATAATATTATTTTTATATAATATTTTTGCGACTATAATTATTCGTCTTTCATTCTAACCTCACTCTTGGGTACGTTGTTTGAGGAGCGCATGCATGCATGATATTGGTGCAGGTTTCTAAGTCGTTGTACTCCTCTCGATCTCTGCTCTAATGCCAATAAATCTCAGTACTTAATGAGGATCTGTATATCCTCCTTTTAATGAAACTCTGGGATTTGCTTAATCCTCCTCCAAACCAACGAAAATAATTAGATGCTCCGGACTTAATCATGATGTTATGTGGCTCGTTGGATTTGGTGGGGCCCGGTTTGTTTATGGTTCACACTTTTCCAAGGTTTAAGCAGAATATCGTATCTGCTGGCTGCTGCGTCCTAAAACCGATGGGATTAAATAAATGCACAACATGCAATTATTATATTATCGTTAATCTAAGTGCCACGTGGGCTTCGTGGGGAGAAGATCTTCCTTTGCATGCATGCATGCAAATGTGTTAAACAAGCCCTAGACGGGCATAGCAATTTATTTAATGAGCACTGGTAGACAAAACAATTACTACATTCCTCAAAAGCAACGAGATACAACTGGAATGTTTGTCTATGTCTGTTTCTTTCTCAAATACAATATATTTTCTTTTTCTTTTTAATATTTGGCTACGTGATCGGGGATTGGTCTAGTGATTTTGTTGTTGACCGAGATTTGTCTAAAGTTGTAGGATTTAAGTGCTGTAGAGAAAAGAAAAAGCGAAATCCGAGATCACTTCATGTGGACCAGCGTTTTGGAAAAGGGGTTTGTAGGAGAAGCCTCTAGTAAGCCGTATTTTTAAAGTTCAAGTTTTTTTTGTCAGTTTGATGACCTAAGGGACACTGTTCCCCCCTAATTGTCTCCTCTAAGGATGTCTAAGTGTCTTACCACTTTAGCTCTGTAGGCCAAGAAAATAAACACCCCCACCCTTTCTTTTGCATATTGGACAGCATGTAACTTTGTTTATTTTCTGAATTCTAACGTTTTTTATGAAGAAATTTTTGGTTCTTGTTTCCTTGTTATTTTAATGGGAATTCATATTCAAAGATGTTAAAGATATATGGCATCGATCCTTTCTCTGTGATTATATATATATATATATATATATATCTTTCAGTATATATATATATATATATGTATAGACAATTACTTGAGCGTGTGCCAGAAAGTACGTACGTAGCTAGGTACCACTTTGCATGAACTCTATATATATGTACATATCGTACCTAATTGTTTACTGAATGCATGAGAGCATTTATGATGTGATAACGGCTAATTACTGTCCATGATGATCAGCCTCCGCATAAATAGGCCGTAAATATAGCCATGCAACTCCTAAAAAGCTACGTGCATAAATGCATATGAGATATTCTGGCCAACGTACGTACGTACGCTAGCTTCGTATAATTATATAACACCTCGAGCTGGCTTCATAATTTTCTTCGGTAGTACTTTTTGGTCTCGGCCTTTGATAAAGATGAATGAGCATTTATATATATGTACGTATTTTACTTTTCTTTTTAACAAGTTAATATATATATATGTATATATATATATTTATATATAACACATCCTAGAAGCTGATAATTTCATTAAAGATGATCAAGAAGTGAAGTTAACTCACCGACACATGCCGGTTTGCCCTAAAGTGGGGATAAGTATATATTGTCGTACAATCTCTCAATTATTGTCTCGGATCCATGATCTCTCCTTTTCTTAATTTCCTGGTACCTTTGAATCTAGATCTTTAGCCATGCATGATGCATCCAAGATCATTAATTAATAAGGGGTAGACTAATATATAACTACTAGCAATACCTTCACCATTGATCATGACAATAAGTAAAAATAAAATTATTTGAAAGAGACTTCTATATATATTTCTGAATGGATGCTATTTATAGTAAGATGACATATTTATTTGAAAAGATACCAAATGAAATAGGGAAGTAAATAAATACAAGATCTCCTAATCAAGATAGTATTTTAAGCAAAGTAGTATGCATCAACAAACTCCCTCCAATTTTACATGGTGGAACCAATTTAAGTTTACATTGGAAACAAGATAGTCGATCAGCTGATGAGATTTCGTGAAAATGTTAGCAAGCTGGTATTTAGAGATTGAGCAAAGAAGCAAGATGTCTCGCTGAAGATGATCTTGATGAAGTGAAAAATATGGATATATTTAGTACGTTCATGGAAACCGTCATTATGAGTATTTGTATGGCGCTTTGATTATTACAACAAATGAGGGAATAAATCGTTGAGGGCACTCATATCTACCACAAGCCAATGCAACCATACAAGCTGATCAAATGTAGTGTCAGCAAGATTATGATACTCAGAAATATACTAGGGTGAGCAACAACAGGTTGTTTCTTATAATTACATCAAGGTATTAGGAAGTCTCTAATAAGAAGTAATAACTGGTGGTAGATCGAAGATCAGTAGGATCTTCATCCCAATTAGCATTAGAATAATCTTGAAGCTCATCAACAGATGACTATAAGGAGAAATGAGTTCTATGAAACGGAACTCCTTGATGTAAAGCAAGATATGAAGAACGGCAGTATAGCGGATGGTTCGAGGAATACTCATAAATTGGTTAACCAAATGTACTACATAGAAAATATCTGGCTGTTTGACGTGAGATAAGTAAGATTACTCAAATTGCTTATAAAGAGTTGCATCAGAAAGAGGAACGCCATCGATGGCAAGAAGCTTGACATTGGTCTCGATGATTGTTGGCAATCATGTTGTTAATCAAACGACCCAGGAAGCAAATCAAAAGCATATTTAGATTGAGAGATGCAACAACCATCTATGCCAAAAGTAACCTCAATTCCAAGAAAGCAATTGAGTTTGCCCAAGTACTTTCCCTTGAAATTTTGACTCATAAGGATTTGAAGATTTTGTATCCTACAAATGTCATACCCGATGATCATCATGTCGTCAACATATAGAAGGATGATAATAATAATAGTTGCATCAATGGTCCACAAAAACTATGTAGAGTCATATAAGCTAGGAACAAAGCCTTGTTGAGTGACCATAGAATTGAATTTGGCAAATCACGCATGAAGACCTTGCTTGATACCATAAAGTGCACGACAAGGGTGGGCAGACTTTGTAAGGAGGATGCATATAGCCAGGTGGAAGTTGCGTATATACTTCTTCAACAAGATCACCATTCAAAACGTCATTCTTGATATCCATTTGAAATCATTGTGGTCAATGAACTACAATAACTGCAAGCAAAGCATAACAAAAGTAAGTTTTACAACAGCTACAAAATCATTGGCAACAAGGCGAGCCTTGTATCTCGCTCCAGTGGTCCATCTGCACAAGCCTTAATTTTATATACTCACTTGCACCTAACTGTAGATTTTTCAGGAGGCAAATCAACTAGGTCCCAAGTACAAGTTTTGGTAAGTACAATTAATTCATCAAGAGTACAAGACATTTTTCCAAAGAGAATTATAACTAGCTTTAAAATAAGATGTGTAAGGTTCATGAAAAATAACAAGAGTATAAAAATAGTGATAATATTGGAGATGTGCAGGAGTTGCTCTCACACGACTAGAGTGTTGAAATTCAGATACTTGGGCGGTCTGTGGGACATGTAATGCAGTTGGAGGATCACAAGCCTCATCAAGCATGTCAAGAAGGTCATAAAGAGACTATACGAGGAGCAAGACGTCTTTACAATGAAGTCGGGGATTGAATCGATAAAAATGTTAGTAAAAGCAAGAAAATACTAAGAAGGTGAAGACGAGAAAAATTGTTAAATCGTTTATGTTTCAAGAACGTCATGTGATAATCAGAAAGACGGTGATATCTAGTGATGTCAACATATAACAATGATAGAATTTTTGTAAAATGTCATAATTGAGAAAGAAAACAGAGAATTATGTTGGGAATCTGGGCTTCCAAATTCCCCCATCAGGATCTACTTTTGACAGAATAATAAGAAAAATAGAGAAATAAACACAACACAAGAATTTACGTAGAAAACTCCAATACAGGAGACAAACCACCAGACCCAGAGAAGAAAATACACTATGTGAAAAATTGTTACAATCACACAATTTTTCTCCTCACCCCAACGACACCCACAAAAACTTCTCCCACTAGTAAAACTCTAACTTTCACCTCTCTTCCTTTTACATACAAAAAGGACAACAGAAGAATTTTACTAAAGTCAAAAGTTACTAGATAAGTTTCTGACTGGTGTAATTAACTAAGAAGGCTAAGCCTCCTTTTATAGGCCATGGGTCTTGCCCCATCTTCCTATTTTTCCCATGTGGGACTCTAGCAAAGGAGCAAAACCCAACAATCTCCACCTTGCGACTTTGGCTGATCCCACAGCCACGCTCCACCGCAATGAGGATCTTCATAACTTCCGCTATCATGCTCCACCATAAAAGCATAACCACTCAGAATAAACAAATTCCAAGCATTTCACTTCGGCCCATGTCGAAAATAATCTTGCTGAAAAATTATGGTGCAACTCCCATGTTTGGCTTTTCTGGAAGTTCATCAGCCATCGACATGAATTTCCACCACACACCTTGCATCAATGCCAAACCAATGCCCGTGTGCAAACTTGTGGAACAACTAACATTAACACATCCTCTATCATGGCAATTTTGGGATTAGCGACATGCCATGAGGATGTACATGTCTTTTTTTTTTTTTTAACAGACACTGTCTTCTGTACAGAGAGACACGATGTTAGTTTCATTGTCAGTATCTTCATTTACTGACTTGGAGCCTCTTGCCGAACCTGCTCCACCTCTTGGACAATTTCTTCTGACATGCCCAGGTTGTCCACACACCCAGCAGACTATTTTCTTCTTCATGGAGTTCTTCCTCTTCCAATCACTAACTGTCACCATTACTAAGTTCTCAGGTGAACCATTACTTCCACCACTTAGCCTTTTTTCTTCAGAAAAAAATTTACTGGTAACCTCTGAAAAAATTATTTTCTCCTTCACATGTATCAAAATAGGCTTCATATGCTCATAGGAAGATGGAAGAGACCAGATCAGCCTCAAGGCTTGATCATCATCATCAATTTTAACTCCAATAGATTCCAGCTCAGAGACAATGCCATTGAGAACACTTAAATGATCTGAAATAATCGTACCTCCACTCATCCACAGTGTATGAAACTGCTCTTTCAGGTACACTCAATTCGAGACACCCTTCGTCTGATACAACTCTTTGAGCTTTTTCCAGAGTCCCTTTGCCGTGAATATTCCATGCACATTTGCAAGAACATTCTTGGCTAGACATAGACGGATTGCACTTGCCGCTCTCAAATCCAAATCCTCCCAATCTTCATCGCTCATTTCAGATCTGCTCTTTGTTTCACCAGTAGTGCTTGGACCGCTACTGACTTCAGGGACTGGTCTACCTTTCAACGCCTTGTGTAATCCTGATTGAATCAAGATATCCTTGACTTGCACTTGCCACAAGCCAAAATTGATTCTCCCATCAAATTTCTCCACATCAAATCTGATAGGATTTGAAGCTCTACCTCCTGACATAACTTCGATGAATTTTATCGTAGAAATGAATAGACAGATCCCAGGAAAGACTGATCTTTCCTAGACAGAACTTCAAGGTTCCCAGGAAAGATTTGAGGGTCACAACGGACACACTTAAAATTTTCAATCTCCTAGACAGAACCTCCTTAGACCGTACGTATTCACACTACCACACCAAAACTCCACCCTGCAAAAAGAATCTAGTGGCTCTGATACCACTGTTGGGAATCTGGGCTTCCAAATTCCCCCCACCAGGATCTACTTTTGACAGAATAATAAGAAAAATAGAGAAATAAACACAACACAAGAATTTACGTGGAAAACTCCAATACAGGAGAAAAACCACCAGACCCAGAGAAGAAAATACACTATGTGAAAAATTGTTACAATCACACAATTTTTCTCCTCACCCCAACAACACCCACAAAAACTTCTCCCACTAGTAAAACTCTAACTTTCACCTCTCTTCCTTTTACATACAAAAAGGACAACAGAGGAATTTTACTAAAGTCAAAAGTTACTAGATAAGTTTCTGACTGGTGTAATTAACTAAGGAGGCTAAACCTCCTTTTATAGGCCATGGGTTTTGCCCCATCTTCCTATTTTTCCCATGTGGGACTCTAGCAAAGGAGCAAAACCCAACAAATTAACATTTATTGAGAAACAAAACTGAGACACATCTTAGACACTATACATACTCTTCTTATAATCTCTACATCTACTCTTGAACTATTTTGGATAAATTTGTTCTCACTATAGTACTATACAGTATAAATTGGGTTCCCTTACAAACTATTCACAACGACACACCTCTTAGGGTAGTACTGCATGTTTTGCCACTTTGTCTCTACGTGAATGCAGCAAACTTGAATTCCATGGCATTGTCCACTTTGTCTCTAATTATATTATGTTATTATACTTTAATAAATTAGTATATGTGTTATTAACTTATTATATTAGACTTATTTCAATCATAGTGTCTATCTCATTTCCATACTTGATTATGTATGGTAGTAATGCTATGATATTTGCACATACTAAACTATCATTTGTCTATTTATAATTTAGTATATGTATATTATTTTATAATAATTAGCTCATACTAGCATATTATTGAATTTAACTATATAAAATCTTCTCATATAATTCTATAAATATACTAGTATATATGATAAATATATAGCGTTAATGTAAAAATGAGTGGTTGGCATTGTCTTGTGAAAAACCTGTGTAATGGAATTGTAATCAATAATGGAAGTGGCTAATATGAAGAGGATAAAAAAGGATCGAGCAAAGACTCACAAGGTGATCTCGCTCGACTCTCGCTCGACTCTCACTCGACCCTCGCTCGAGCGAAGTTCAGACAGAGGCTTCGCTCGACCATCGCTCAACATGTCGCTCGAGCGAAGTTCAGACAGAGGTTTTGCTCGACCCTCGCTCAACATGTCGCTCAAGTGAAATTCAGGTAGAGATTTCGCTCGACCCTCGCTCAACATGTCGTTTGAGCGAGAATCGTGACAAATCAGATTCTCTAAGGTTTGAGTGCCGTTTCATATGGAAGCTTATAAAAGGATCATTAAGTTCTTTGCTCAGTGTGGAGAAAAATAGAGCAAAAACAAGAGTGCCTCCCTAAAAAACCCTTGAGAGAAATTCATCCCCAAATTCAAAGAAATTTATCTCTTGGATTACATATTTTCACCACAACACACTCAAGATTAAAGATTTGGTAAGTCCATTGGAGTGGACGTGTCCATCAAGCTGGAAGAGTTCTTCAAGTTGCTTTGATGGGGAAATCAAGATGTTCTTGTGAGAAGCTATAGAAAGGTCGAAGTTCTGGCACTACATGCGTGTAGAGATCGAGTGGGTCACTCGTGGAGTTGCAAGCCAAGTTTAGTTGCTACAATGAATTTGTGAGTGTTTCTAAATTGATTGTAACAAACTATAATTTCTATAGTGGATTTGAGGTGGTGTCTTATACCCGAAGTGGTTTTAGATTTTGAAGAGGTTCTTCAAATGAGTTTTCCTATGTGACTAAAATCAGTGTGTTGATTTCTGTTGTTATGCTTCATTGATTGTTTGATTGTGTTGTTTTATTTTTTAGATTGGCATAGTTTTTGAACTACACCTATTCACCCCCCCTCTAGGTATTGTAGGTTGTTTGACCACTGCTTTTTCAATTGGTATCAGAGTGGGTTCACTCTGCTATGATTTATTTCCTAAGTGTGATCCTGCTTTAGTGGTCTCAATGGATAGGTCTTAATCTCTCACATCACCACCATACTTTGATGGTAGCAATTATGCTTACTGGAAAGTTTGAATGCGAGCTTTCCTCAACTCCATAGATGAACGTGTATGGGTCTCATTGACTAGAGGATGAAAACAACCTGTCAAAACTGTTGATAGAGTAGAAGTTTCCAATAATATGGATGACTACTCAAAAGATGAGTTCAATGAAGTTAACTGGAATAGTAAAGGCTTAAATGCAATTTTTATGGCCGTGCCCCAAGAGGAGTTCAAACGAATCTCCATGTGTAATACAAGCAAAGAGGCTTGGGACATTCTTGAGATTACCCATGAGGGAACTAGGGCTGTGAAAAACTCGAAACTCCAAATGCTGACCACCAACTTTGAGGAACTTAGAATGAAAGAGGATAAAACCTTCGATGTCTTCTATGCTAAGTTAAACGACATTGTGAATTCTCATTTTAACTTAGGAGATAAGATTCCTGAAAATAGAGTTGTAAGGAAAGTCCTCAGATCCCTTCTCGAGGGATTTCGTCCCAAAGTCACCGCAATAGAGGAAAGTAAGGACCTGGACACGATGATAATTGAAGAGTTGGTAGGTTCTCTACAAATCTATGAACATATTCTACCAATGGATAAAAAAACAAATACATTGCTCTGAATACTATTCGAGAGGAGTCAGATGAGTCTTCCGATGAACTAGCTATGAGTGATAAAGAGATGGCCTTTTATGCTAAGAAATTTAGAAAAATGTTTGTTGCTAGAAATAACAGGGGCCCAAAACAGGAGAAGAAAATGTTTGAAAGATACAGTGGAGGCTCAGGCTCAGAGAACAAGGAAAGAAGCTCCAAGATTTACACCAGAGCCAATAAAGACAAGACACAAGTTCAGTGTCATGAATGTCATGGTTTTGGATACATTCGCTCAAAGTGTGCAAATTATAAGAGGAGCAAAGAAAAGGCAAAGATTGTCTCCCTAAGTGAAAGTGAGTCCGAGTCAAGTGACTCATCTGATAACTCCACTCCCAAAAGGAACCTCAACTACATGGCATTTACATCTTCTGTTGGGGACACAAATCAGTGCATTGAACAAGTTTCTGATGGTTGTAGCATATCTGGAAATAAGTCCAAGTGTGAAGATCAATTGCAAGAGATATATGAGAAACTCTACTTTGAGTGTGTAAAATTGAAAAAAGTCAACAAAGCACATATTGAAAAGATAAATCTGTGCAAACAAGAAAATGATGAGCTTCAAGGCAAATTGGATGAAGCCCACATGTTGACTGATCAGTTGCAAAAGAAAAATGAGTCCTTACAAGATGTTGTGAAAACTCAGGAGAATGAGTTAACCCAGTTGAACAACAGATTGAAAACCATTTTCACTAGAAAACAAAATCTGGACAAAATCTTAAGTCTTGGGAAGTCCTCAAAAGACAAGAGTGGAATAGGATATGTTGGAGGGAAATTCAAAGTGGGTACAAGCTTGAAATCCCCTCAGAACAACTTGGTGAAAACTACTTTTGTTCGTACATCTACTCATAACAAGGATGCTCATGGATCTGAAAAGGGAAAGAAACTCATACTTCCACCTCATGAGAACCAAAAAGCTTACAACACTAGGCCAGTGTGCCATCACTGTGGGAATATAGGTCATGTGAGAATGGACTGTTTAAAATTGAAAGGACTCACCATAAATGATCCTAGACACTCCAAAAGTAGTAATGTGCATAATTCAAACAGAAGCAAGAATGTCTGGAATGCTCCCAGGTATGGCTCATCCCTCAGGGAACAACAAACTTACAAAGAAAATCGTGTTTATCATAATTGCCGTAAGTTTGGTCACATCCGGCCAAATTGCTATGGACTAAGGGGATATCAAGTGAGAAATGGAAAGAGACCTCCAAGATGAGATTATCAGAATTTGTTGAATCAAGTCATGGCTCTCACTAAACAAAATGATCGATTGAATGCCAAGATAGACCATTTGACCATTACCCAGAAGGGTAAACAAGTCACAACTCCAAAAGTTGAAAGGGTATGGATCAAGAAGGAGGAAAAAAACACATGTCACATTGCTCACATTGCTCTAAAGACCCGGGACACCTCACTGTGGTATCTTGATAGTGGATGTTCTCGACACATGTTTGGTGATCGAAGCTTGTTTAAAACAGTTGAAGAGTACAAATGTGGGACAGTTACATTTGGAGATTGTGGAAAAGCAAACATAATTGGGAAAGGTGAAATTAGCATATCTGGATTACCAATGTTGAGGGAAGTTCTATTTGTTGATGGATTAAAAGCAAATCTTCTCAGCATAAGTCAAATGTGTGATAACGGTGCTGAAGTCCGATTCTCAAAAGAAATGTGCATTGTTTCAGATAATAGTGGACATTGTTTGATGCAAGGAATCCGGACATCTGATAACTGTTATGGTGTTGCTCCTAACTCACAGTATAGTTGTAATAGTGCTAAGAGTGAGGCCACTACTCTTTGGCATCAAAGACTTGGACATGTAAATCACAGAAATCTGTCTAACATTGCAGAGAAAGAAATGGTGGTAGGATTTCTTGAGCTAGGTAAAGTTGAGGTCTCTATTTGTGGGTCATGTCAAGTGGGAAAACAAGTTAGAGCAGCCCACAAGAACTCAACGGATATCTTGACCAAACGACCTTTAGAGTTGTTACATATTGATCTTATAGGACCCTCTAGGACGGAAAGTCTGGGAGGAAAGAAATACATATTGGTGGTGGTAGATGATTTCACCAAATACTCTTGGGTAGAGTTTTTAAGAGAGAAGTGTGAAGCTTTTGATGTGATAAGAAGCTTGTGTAAAAAGTTTCAAAATGAACAAGGGAACCATGTTGTTAGAATTAGGAGTGACAATGGACGAGAATTTGATAACTCAAACTTAGAAAAATTTTGTGATGAAAAAGGCATTAGTCAAGAATTCTCAGCCCCTATTACTCCACAGCAAAATGGAGTAGTTAAAAGAAAAAATTGAGTCATCCAGGAAATGGCTCGGGTCATAATGCATAGAAAAAATGTTTCTGCTCATTTTTGGGGTGAAACGGTAAACACAGCATGCCACATTGTGAATAGAGTCTACCCTTGACCTAGCACTTCCCAGACACCATATAAGTTATGGAAATGAAAGAAACCCAATGTGAAATACTTCAGGGTGTTTGGGAGCAAGTGTTACATTCTGAAAGATAGGGAAAACCTGGATAAGTTCGATCCTAAAAATGATGAGGGAATATTTATTGGTTATTCCAGAAACAGTTGTGCTTACAGATGTTACAATCTATGTACTCAAAATGTCATGGAATCAATCAATGTGGTTGTGAATGATACTCCTAAAGAGGAGTTGAACCGAGATCGAATTGAGACACCAAGTGAAACTGAAGAGAACTCTAGTGAACTTAATGAAGGTCTAGAAACCTTATCGAATGAAAATGTTCATATCTACAATGAGCCATCTTCAAGAGTGAAGCTAAATCATCCTCAAGATAACATCATCGGGAATGTAAATGAAGGGATGGGGTTGAGAAAGAAAGTGATAAGTCAACTAGCTCACTCAAGCTATATCTCTCAGATCAAACCAAAAAGAGTGGAAAAAGCCTTAAAGGATGAAAACTAGACCAATGCCATGCATGAAAAAATTAATCAATTTGTGAGGAATGATGTATGGTACTTGGTCCCAAGGCCTGATAAACACAATGTTGTAGGTACCAAATGAATTTTCAAGAACAAATCTGATGAAAATTGTATGATTGTGCAGAACAAGACAAATTGGTAGCACAAGGTTATGCCCAAATGGAAGGAATTGATTTTGATGAAACATTTGCACCGGTTGCAAGACTTGAGTCAATCCGAATATTTTTTAGTGTTGCTTGCCATATGTGTTTCAAACTCTATCAAATGGATGTTAAGAGTGCATTTCTCAATGGAATCCTTCAAGAAGATGTGTATGTCGAGCAACCGAGAGGTTTTGAGGATCCAAAATATCCAAATCATGTCTATAGGTTGAAGAAGGCCTTGTATGGTCTGAAACAAGCCCCCAGAGCTTGGTATGAGAGGCTAACTTCGTATCTTTTGGAACACAAGTTTTTGCGAGGGAGTGTTGATAAGACACTCTTCATCCGGAAAGTTGGTGAGGAGATAACAGTTACTCAAATCTATGTGGATGATATTGTTTTTGGATCATCCATTGATGCTCTAACTCTCGAGTTTGCAGAAGAAACGAAGAATGAATTTGAGATGAGTATGGTGGGTGAGCTAACCTTTTTCTTGGAACTCCAAGTGAAACAATTAGATAAAGGACTGTTCATATCACAGTCAAAATATGCAAAGGACTTGCTGAAAAAATTTGGGTTAGATGGGAATAGTTATACCATAACCCCTATGAGCACAAGTGTAAAACTTAGTGCTAATGCGTCAGGAAAGGGAGTTGAGCAATCTTTATACAGAAGCATGATTGGGAGTTTACTGTACCTCACTGCTAGTAGACCATTGCTTTTAGCGTTGGCGTTTGTGCCAGATTCCAGGCAAATCCCAAATAGTCACATCTTGTAACTGTCAAGCGCATACTTTGCTATTTGAATGCAACAATAAATTATGGGATTTGGTATTCCAGAGACTCAAATATTGAACTTGCAGGATACACAGATGCTGATTGGGTTGGCAATACTGATGATAGAAAGAGCACTTCAGGTAGATGTTTTTATGTGGAAACAAATCTTGTCGCTTGGATGAGTAAGAAACAAAATTTCATTTCCTTGTCTACAGCTGAGGCTGAATACATTGCTGCTGGGAGTTGTTGTACTCAAATGATGTGGATGAAACAAATGATATGGGACTATGGCATTACTCAGGGTGTGATGAGCGTCTATTGTAATAATACCAGTGCTATCAACATCTCCAAAAATCTTGTCCAACACTCTAGGACCAAACATATTGACATTAGGCACCATCTCATTCGGGAACTTGTGGAAACACGTGGTTATTCTTGAATACATTCCCACAAAACATCAATTAGCCGACCTTTTTACCAAACCCTTAAATGCGTTCGCTTTGAATGCCTTAGAAAGGCTATTGGTATTTGTGCCTTGACATAAAAGGTGTAACATGCATTTCATACATTGCATACATTTCATTTTTTTTCTTTCCTCTGTGTCGTTTATTTTCTTATTTGTTTTTGTGTATTCCCGTCTAGTCTGTCTCTGAGATATGGTTGTAGTACTTGCTTTTCCTGATCAAGATTCCTAGCCTTAGTGCTAAATATTTCTCCTTCAAGCATGTGTCAGTTGAAAATTGTATCATAGGCTTGTGTTGCAAAGGTGTGAGACATGTGTGTCACTTGTAATTTGTGTTTTGCACACACTACACGCCTAGCTCAATCTCTTGACGTTTGACCACATGTGAGCTTTTGGGGAGGCAATCAAGAGTGTAAGGGAATCCTACTTGTGTTCAGAATTGACCTCGGCTAGATGACCTGTGCAAAAACCTATATACTTCAAACGAGAAAAGAAAATGAAGAGGCTATTTCCCCTATTTGAAAAAAAAAGGTCACAGAAAAGAAAAAGAAAAAGAAAAATGAAGAGAAAAGAGCTACAATACCAATCATGAAATAGGTTTTTAAATACAAATATTAGGTTCTAGCAGCATTGGGTTTGACTTTCTGAACCTTGAAAGGGTCTCCCAAACATCTATGATTTCTTGTTCAGCCCAACCCCACTCATACCTCTAGGTTAAAATTTCTTGATTGAGCAATGACACTGTCTAAACACACAAGCTTGTATTACTTGTGATACCTAGTTCTTATTATCTGCGTGATTTTTGAAAATATGATGCAATTTTACTTTTGACATATTGTAAGATGTCTTGTATTGTCTTCTCTTGTTCAGAATGTTGTCCTATAGTTGTTTGTGCTGTATTTGCACTAAATCTAGAGTCTGGGTGTTTTTCGCTCGATACACTGCTCGACAGGGTGTATTTCGTTAAAGCGAGATTCTTGCTCGATGTATCGCTCGAGGGTTTAAAACTCGCTCGAGCGAGAATGCCTTTAAATACTCGCTTGAGCATTTCCAGTCCCGACGCAGTTTTCCTTCATTCTTTCTTATTTTCTCTCCTCACAAACACTATCCCAACGCCGATTCCTATCTGTTTTAATCAACAAACTTCATTCCATTCAAGGTAAGCATTGTATTCTCCTTGAATTTCTTTCCATTGATTTTTTCTTTCATTTCATTGTTAGGTTGTTTTGGTTTGGGAGGTTTCGGGTTTTGTTGGTATGCTTTGATTTGGAGGATTTTGGTTTTTCTAGGGTTTTGGAAACCCTTTGTGTTTCTTCTTGATAGGTTTATTTCACATTGCATTGTGGTTGTATTTAGGGAGTGGTGACACTTTCATAGGTTTTAAATCTCATGGTTTTACAACATGCACAGTACATATTCGATGAAATGCCTCAATGGCAATTTATCGTGCATTTTGACCTTATTTTGGGGCATTGATCACTTAGACATAATCTAGGTCTCATGCATAGTCATTGCATCTCATTTGGTGCATTGGAGGCCATTATCATGCATTTTTAGACAATTTAGGCATGTGCATAAAGCATATCATTATGTCATATGTCTCACCGTCTGTGATTGGTCCATTTACAATTGCCATGGCTTCTCGACGTGTCCGTCCTCGCACAGCTATACCCACTCCTCAGACTTATTTCCACAGTCCTCAAGTTGAGGAACTTTATATACAGAATTTTTCTTGCCGCGCCATTTTAGTGGAGCATGAGGTCTTCCTCGGTGAGTTCCGGGAAACTTATCCCATTGTCCCTCAAATTCTTGAGTCGAGCCACTGGCTTGCCTTAACCATTGGTCATCCCACTCCTTCTGTGGAGTTAGTCAGGGAGTTTTACTCCAACTTGCATGACATTTCATCTAATGGCTCATCCCAAGTGGGTCTTTGGAACATCCTTTTCCGGGTGACACCAAACCTTGTGGTAGATTTGCCAGGGGCTCCTCGAGTGGCCAATCCAGTTTACCCCTACCTTCATACCCCTACCCCTAGTAGGCCCGATTTGGCCCGTTTTCTCACTAGGACTCCTATGACTTGGAGTGGTGTTCCTCCTTTGGCTACCAAGTCATTTCCCCATGCATATCTTATCGTGAGTCGGATTGTTCTGACTAACATTTATCCCACTGGACACAACAGTGACATTGGTCCTAATCGTGCCCTCCTCCTACATGCCCTGCTCACTGATGTCTCTATTGACCTGGGTAGTATTCTTTGTCGAGTCATGATTGAGACCTATAGATCATCCAACTTCTGGACTGGTCTCCCTCTTACTTGTCTTATCACGAGAATTGTTTTATCTCAGTCAGTCTTCATCCCTCCCCAAGAGCCTAGAGTGATCCTTAAGTCTCCTATTGGGCGCTGGACTATGTAGTTGAGTCTGACACATCTTCCTGGTGCTGATCCCCATCCAGTTCCTACTGCCGAGAGTGGCCCTTTTACATCTCGTGTTCCTGATTCTAGCTCGGCCGCTTCTAGCTCGACTCCGGCACCGCTATCCACTGAGCCTACCATGTAGACCGTCATTGAGTTTCTCATTAGCATTCATCAGTCAGTGACTAGCCTGGACACATGCTTTAACAGCCTTGAGATTCAGGTCACCCGCATGCATACTCGCTTTGACAGCCTCGACACTCAAGTTCAGAGAATTCAACAACAGCTGGATGAGGAGACCGAAGAAGATGACGATTGAGCCCCTTTACCATTTGTGACAAAAATGGGGAGTTATTTTAAGGGAATTTAGGGAGAGCTAAGTCGTCGGGGGAGTAGCCAATGATAGCTCATGCTTGTAGCCGTGCTGTGTTTGGTTAATTTTGGGGATTAACTTTTTGTTGTGATCTTTTGTTAAACTCATTGATATTGAATTATTTTCATTGTTAAATTAGTGTGATTTGAGTATTTTTACTTCATTTGTTCTTACTGCACTTATATTTTCTTTTGGTACGTTTACCTGTTTGCTAAGTGTGCAGAATACATCTTGTGCTCAACAGCTTTTATTTGGAAATCCTAATTTGGTGCAAACGGATTAGGTCTAATGTATAATTTAGAGGTTTTGTCACAGAAATGCCAAAGGGGAAGATTGTTAATGTAAAAATGAGTGGTTGGCATTGTCTTGTGAAAAACCTGTGTAATGGAGTTATAATCAATGATGGAAGTGGCCAACATGAAGAGGATAAAAAAGGATCGAGCAAAGACTCACAAGGTGATCTCGCTCGACTCTCGCTCAAGCGAAGTTCAGACAGAGACTTCGCTCGATCATCGCTCGAGCGAAATTCAGACAGAGACTTCGCTCGACCCTCGCTCGACATGTTGCTCGAGCAAAATTCAGGCAGAGACTTCGCTCGATCCTCGCTCAATATCGCTCGAGCAAGAATCGTGACAGATCAGATTCTCTAGGGTTTGAGCGCCATTTTAGATGGAAGCCTATAAAAGGTTCATTAAGTTCTCTGCTCAGCGTGGAGAAAAATAGAGCAAAAACAAGAGTGCCTCCCTCAAGAACCCTTGAGAGAAATTCATCCCCAAATTCAAAGAAATTTCTCTCTTGGATTACATATCTTCACCACAACACACTCAAGATTAAAGATTTGGTAAGTCCATTGGAGTGGACGTGTCCATCAAGCTGGAAGAGTTCTTCAAGTTGCTTTGATATAGAAATCAAGATGTTCTTGTGAGAAGCTATAAAAAGGTCGGAGTTCCGGCACTACATGCGTGTAGAGATCGAGTGGGTCACTCGTAGAGTTGCAAGCCAAGTTTAACTGCTACAATGGGTTTATGAGTGTTTCTAAATTGGTTGTAACAAACTATAATTTGTATAGTGGATTTGAGGTGATGTCTTACACCCAGAGTGGTTTTAGATTTTGAAGAAGTTCTTCAAATGAGTTTCCCTTCGTGACTAAAATTAATGTGTTGATTTCTGTTGTTATGCTTCATTGATTGTTTGATTGTGTTGTTTTATTTTTTAGATTGTCATAGTTTTTGAACTACACCTATTCAACCCCCCTCTAGGTATTGGAGGTTGTTTGACTACTGCTTTTTCATATAGATAAATACATATTTTTATAACATTTTGATATAGAATTTTACTCACATTTTCTCAGTCCTAATTGTTTTAATTCAGAATATGTTGTATGCTTCTTAACTCATTTGTCCTTTTAT